>OZ024827.1:9251974-9638742 GCA_964016985.1 Anodontia alba | reverse complement strand
CACCTGTAAAGTTTCAAAAGAATCGGCCAAAAACTGTGGGAGGAGTTAAGGGGACAAGGTACCTGCTTCCTATACACTTCTGTAGTATTAGAACTAAAAAAAAGTCTAAGTTAAAAATGCGGAAAAAGTAATAAAAAATTATTTCAGGATTCTGAAAAAACCACATAGGATCGGCCAAAAAACTGTGGGAGGAGTTAAGGGGACAAGGTACCTACTCCCTATACACTTCTGTAGTATTAGAACTCAAAAAATGTCTAAGTTAAAAATGCGGAAAAAGTGATGAAAAATTATTTCAGGATTCTGAAAAAACCACATGCATATCTTCAGGCCATCCTAAAAGCCAATGTAAAGTTTCAAAACGATCGGCCAAAAACTGTGGGAGGAGTTAAGGGGACAAGGTACCTACTCCCTATAGACTTCTGTAATATTAGAACTCAAAAAATGTCTAAGTTAAAAATGCAGAAAAAGTGATAAAAAATTATTTCAGGATTCTAAAAAAACCACATGCATATCTTCAGACCATCCTTAAAACACCTGTAAAGTTTCAAAAGGATCGGACAGAAACTGTGGGAGGAGTTAAGGGGACAAAGTACCCACTAAAAACTCGGAACCACGCACCACGCACCACGCACCACGCGCCACGCACCACGCACCATGCACCACGCGCCACGCACCACGCACCACGCACCACGCCCAACGGAAAACCAAAAACAGTGTCCCTCCACTTTTCTTCGAAAAGGCGGGGGACAATAACCACAGTACACAAATATATATGTAACTGGACTCTTAAAGTTTGAGATATATTGAAAATATTGTGAAAAAGATGAGAAATTGCTCCTTAGCAGCAATTTCTCCTCTTTTCCACAATATTTTTTTTACCTGTTGTAAGATTTTCATGTTTAGGCAGGGACCAAATTTTCACTTCGAGATATGCGGTTATTCGAGATGAGCGAGGTCGAGATAATGAGAGTCAATTGTAATTAAGTTTAGCAACTATATGTAGAGTCTTGTTCGGTCTCGGATGACCTATTCTGTACGCCCTATCAATTTTTACAGTTTCCCGAACATCCGCAAGCACAAGTTCATTTTCATAGAAATAAAAAAATCTTGGAAATACAAGGCTTGTAACGTTATCATGTTTAGATTCCGGGAACCCGAAGAACAATAAATTGTCCCGCATACTCATTACGACAACATACCTATTCAAATATACTGAAAATTTTACCACTCAAAAATGAAAATTTTCAGATAAAAAAAATTCTGATATTTTTCATATTTCTGCTCAAATCATAGATTGTGGGTACTCGTTAGAACCGCCTCGGTGAGGCGGTTCTAACGAGTACCCACAATCTATATTTTTGAGCAGAAATAAGAAAAATAATGTATACCCCTGTAAACCCCAGTTTTACAATATAAAAGTGGGGTTTAAGGGGTCAGAATTATATAGGCATGTTTTCGTGATGGCACCATTTTAGGTCAATCAATTGCTCAGCCATTCTCGCATTTAGCTCCTGCCCTTGCTTCAAATCGTTCAATATTTTTGAATGAGAGTTGTCTAATCTTTCGACTGTCTATTCTTTCGACTTTCACTTAATGAAGTAAGCTGGACTGAATCAAAGCTTTTGCTCTCCTCTAGGTCCGACACAGATTTTTGTATATTTTTTTTTTACCGTACTTTCGTATTCCACTACCCGCACCTCCAAGTTCAGCGTGGGGAATCCACGTGACCAAATGACTAGGTACACGGAGTTTGTTACTATTTTTAGCTCCGCATAAGGTAGGATTTTTTTTAGAATATCTCTATTCTTACCAAGTGGAATTTGTTCAAATGAAGCCCAGAATACGCGAAAAATCAAGTTCTCTCTGGTGGTGTAAGCGTTATTTTGCGATCTGGTCTAATTCTCGTGAAAATTCGAAGAATGTTTTAGCTGTCAATCTGGGTACACGAATTTTGACGAAAAACATTTTCCGAAAGTTCACGAGAATCAGACTAGATTGCAAAATAGCGCTTATACAAGCCAGTAAGAGCTTGATATTCCGCGTACTCTGCGCTTTATTTGAACAAATTCCATCGGGTATAAATCGAGATTTTCTAAAATATCCTGCCTGATGCGGAGCTTAAAATATTTACAAATCCGCGCACCTAGTCATTTGGTCACGCGGATTCCCCACACTAAGATATTAATTTTACGATTTATATCAAACAGCTGTTCGTTAATGAGTCAGGTGACTTGAGCTTATTGTCAATGGAGTCCAAACGGCTCATAAGTATTTGGGTCACTGAGGGCTGAACATCAGGAAATATGATACCTTGCCCTGGTATGGTAACTGTCCCCCATTTTTAAACTGTCCTTGTGAAGAATAAAATTATGATTGCGACATACTTCTACATGGTTGAGTAGAAGGATTAATACTATATATTACTATCGCACTGATTGGTGACAGGCGATGCGACAGGCGATGTTTCCACCCCCTGTATTGTTCGCTTGAGTGACTGTCGCTTTTCAGACTGCCCCCTTTTCTCACCCTCGGGCGAATTTAGTGACCTTCTGCGCTTTTTTTTTTTCTTTTTTTTGGTTTCATTTGTTGCGATACTTGGCTTATTTCTACTACCAATTTAGTTTAAACATATTTTATTCAGAATTAATGACTCATCAATACATATAACAGCATACAAAATACTAGGATTGGAACGAAAGCAAATAAATGCTACCAATTTATCAATTTCTGCTTCATTTTTCCCTTTCATCTTGCGCTCATCTATGTGAATTGTCAAAAAATTTGCTATAGATTTCCGAATTTTTAGACGGCGGTGTCCCACCAACTTCATATATATATATATATATATATACACACACACACACACACACACACACACACACACACATATATATATATATATATATATATATATATATATATATATATATATATATATATATATATATACTTTGCAGTAAAATCAGTGTATATCCGAAATAAAATAAAAATGATATTTTCGCTAGTTTTCATCACACTCGGTGGAAATATTTATGGTATTCACAGCAAAAGAGTAAATATCCTCTCTCTCTCTCTCTCTCTCTCTCTCTATATATATATATATATATATATATATATATATATATATATATATATATATATATATATCATCTTTGTCAGAGCATCTAGTTACGTTAGTGTCTTTAAAATTGATTAAACTTTTAACTGCTGAACTCTTAAAACAAGTCTATCGGTATCATAAACTATAAACTTCGTTAAACTGTTTCGAAATTTTATTGTAAATACTAAACATAAGTTCCTAAATACAACGTTTGCTTGGAAAAATAACTTCTCCAACAAGGCCTCCAAGAACACGAGTTTATGGTGTCTAACTTTTCAAACAGGAGAGTTGTTCATAGTTCTTATTTTTCAGAACATATAAAATCAAAAAAGAAGGAAGAAAACAAACAAACAAACAAACAAACAAAAAACAATGACAAAACAAATAAATAAATAATAAGTACATGTAGATGAACAAATAAGTAAATACATAAACAGAAAATAAATAAATAAATAAACAAATAAATAAAAACAAACAAATGAGTTTTATGCTGGCTTACTTTACTAGTTAGGTGAGTTTTTGGCAGGTTTGATTTTCATTGCCTTTGTCAGTGAACGAGAATATAATATAATATATATATAATAAAATGCCAATTAGGCCTTGAAATGCACTAATTGTAAAAACGTTTTTTTTTTTTTTTTTTCGTTTTCTTCATCAGACGGTTTGCGAGCTGATCTTAATCTGTTAAAATCAAAGTCAGGGACTCAAACAGACGATGGTAGGAGCAGATCTCAGGCATCTGTTGAAAGCACTAGTAGCACATCTCAGGCTTCTGTGGAAAGCACATCTAAGGCTTCTATCAACGAGTTTAGTACCAGAATGACAACGCCTGAATCTAATTTAACTGGCCTGAATCTTAGCCGGACAGACGTATCTGAAGGTAAGTCGCGGTCGCGTCTCATTCAAATCTGTTTTCCTCACTTTAAAAACAAAACTACCGTATTTACCCTAAATATTGGGACACCTTAACCGCTTTCAATAATTTTCCTAACAGTGGTACATGTCAATTTGACTACAGTGAAACCTGTGTATGAGAGCCACCTTCGAGACTGACTTTAAATAGTGGTTGATGTGGAAAAAGTTGTCTGTCTTATAAAGGTACATGTCATGTAATTTTGCTAGCAAAATTACATGACATGTCCGTTTATAAGACAACCACCTTTCCACATCAACCACTAAGGTCAATTTTAAAGGTGGTTGTCTTATAGTTTTACTGTACCTGTCAATGTGTCTGAAAAACTGCAAGATGAGTGGCAAAGAATGCAGACCCTTATCAGACGCCGCATTCTAATCTTGGTCTACACTATTTGCTTAGGCCTGTCTGTCCTAATACTTAGGACTATTGCGGTAATCATAATGACTATAAGAAGTGAATGGTTATGATAGGGCAAAGAACAATTAAAAGTCAGAAAAAAAGCTAATTATGTTTTGGTGGGCTATGTTTTGTGTTGGTGCCCTTCCAAGACACTTTCTATACTGTTTTGAAGTGGAGGCTAAATGGCACAATAAAAGTCAAAAAAGGATTGCCCTTGGAAACATAGCGCCGGCTTAAGCTGTATTCAATTTTCAAAATAATCAGGATGGGCTCAATGATCCAAAGGAAATAAAATATAACCTGCACTATGATGATGTACGGGGAGACTTTTACGGCCATCACATGGCACAACACCAGCTACAGTAAAGGTAAACATTACGAAAACATACCTATATAATTTTGACCCCCTTAAACCCCACTTTTATATAGTAAAACTGGGGTTTACAGGGGTATATATTATTTTTCTTATTTCTGCTCAAAACATAGATTGTGGGTACCCGTTAGAACCGCCTCGTCGAGGCGGTTCTAACGAGTACCCACAATCTATGTTTTGTGCAGAAATATGAAAAATACCAGAATTTTTTATCTGACAATTTTCATTTTTTTGGTGGTAAAATTTTCAATATAGTTGAATAGGCGTGTTTTCGTAATGAAAGGATTGCCTTTGGAAACAAAGAACACACAAAATCACGAAAAACGGAGACTCGGTTTGATTGAGTCTCTTCATATGCAACACTGTAGTTTGCAAGGCTGCATACGCCCCCTAGCGCCGGCTTAAGCGGTATTCGATTTTCAAAATAACCAGGATGGGCTCAATGATCCCAAAGGAAATAAAATATAACGTGAATTAAAACAGCTAGTAAGCTGTCATTTCAGCCTTCAGCTCAGACATAAGTGCGATCTGGGATAGCAAAACAGAAGCAGATAAGGAAAAGTGACAATCACAGCCTTCCAAAGGTACCGAAAGACAATAGGATCAGCAAGGTTTGAGACATAAAAAAACGATATCAAACACTTCTTTGAAATCAGAATAAAGCAACAGAACAGCTCAATTAGCAGTCTGCTTAAATCTATATCGGGTCGTAAACGGTCCATGGATTTTTGCAGAGAAGTTAAATTTGTTATAGCGCCGCAAGTTGTTACTAAAGACCCAAGTGGACCAGAAATCGCTCACCTGGATTAGGCTGATCATGATATGTTACATTGTGCCTTGATGGCCATCTTGGCTATCAGATCAGATAGCCTCTAGCAATCCAGACTCTGATGTTGTTTGAAGAGTTTCAAGATTGCCACCATGGCCGCCATCTTGGATATTGTAACTGAACGATTTAGCAATTCTGAATCTGTATGTCGCCTCGATGCCCCCCCCCCACCCCCCCCCCCCATCATGTTTCGGCTCAATCTGACACCGTTTGGGAGGAGATGTGATTTGAAGAAATTTAAGATGGCCGCCGTGGTGGCCATCTTGGATATTGGAACAGAACGATTTTAGCGATTCTGAATTTCTATAACATTCCAATGCCTCCCGTCAATTTAGTTTAAGCTCAATCAAACACCCCGATGCCTCCCATCATTTCGGCTCAATCTGACTTACTGTTAGGGAGCAGATGCGATTTGAAGATTTTCAAGATGGCTGCCATAGTGGCCGTCTTTGATATCAAAACGAAACCATTTTAGCAATTCTAAATCTCCATGCTGCCCTGATGCCTTCCAACAAGCTTCCATTCTATCCTACTTTCGGTTTGAGAGCAGATAACAACTGAAGACTTTCAAGATGGCCGCCATGGCGGCCATTATAGATACGATTCTGATGTAGATGTCGTAAATGTCAAAAGTTACTGACAGACATACGGATGATGGATTGACCATGGTCACCAGACCACGGCATAAGCTGTCCTGGTGTAAAGCTCAAGGTGAGCTAACAATTGAAGATCTTCAAGATGGCCGTTGTGGTGGCCATCTTGGATATCGTAATAAAATGGTTTTAGCAATTCTGAATATCCATGTCGCCTCAATGCCTCCCAACAAGTTTTGGCTCAGTTAAAATTACCATTCAGGAGCAGATGAGGTTTGAAGATTTTCAATATGACCACATTGGGGGCCATCTTAGATATCGGACCAGAACGATTTTAGCAATTCTGAATCCCAACGTTGCTCTGATGTCTCCCATCAAGTTTGGGCTCAATCCACTCTACGGTTTTGGGAGGAGATGCCCTTTGAAGAATTTCAAGATGGCGGTCATCTTGGATATCAGAATGGAGCATTTTTGACAATTCTGAATCCCCATGTCTTCCCAATGCCTCCCACTAAGTTTCAGCTCGACCCGACTTACCGTTCGGGAGCAGATGTCGTTCCAAGATTTTCAAAATGGCTACCATAGTGGCCATCTTGGATATTGGAACGGAAAAATTTAGCAATTCTAAATCTTTATGTCACCCCAATGTCTTCCATAAAGTATGGCCTCAGTCCGACTTACCATTGGCGAGCCGACTTCGTTTGAAGATTTTCCAGATAGCCACCGTGATGGTCATCTTGGACATTGGAACTAATATATTTCACCAATTCTGAATCTCTGTTGCTCTGATGCCTCTAACAAAGTTTCAGCTCAATCCGGCTTACTGCTTGGGAGGAGATGTTGTTTTAAGATTTTCAAGATGGCCGACATGGCGGCCAGCTTGCATATCGGAACGGAATCAGTTTAGCAATTCTAAATATGAATGTGGCCCCAATGCCTCCCATAAAGTTTGTGCTCAATCTGACAGGTTCGGGAGCAAATGTCGGTTCAAGATTTTCAAGATGGCTCCCAGACGGCCATCTTGGATATCAAAACGGAACGGTTTTGGCAATTCTGAATGTCTATGTCGCTCCGATGCTTCCCGTCAAGTTTCGGCTCAATCCAACTTACACGGTTTGGGAGATGTCATTGGAAGAATTCCAAATGGCCACCATGGCGGCCATCTTGGATATCGGAACGGAATGATTTTAGCAATTCTGAATTTCTATATCGCTTTGATGCTTCCCATAAAGTTTCGGCTCAATCCGACTTACAGTTTGGGAGGATATGCCGTTTAAAGAATTTCAAAATGGCCACTATGGCTGTCATTTTGGATATCGGAACAGAACGATTTTAGCAATTCTGAATCTCTATGTTGCTCCAATGCCTCCCATCAAGTTTTGGCCCAATTACGGTTTAGGAGGATGTGTCCGTGGCGGCCATCTTGGATATCGGAACGGAATGATTTTAGCAATTCTGAATCTCCGTATTGCCAGAAGGCCTCCCGATATGTTTCAGCTCAAACCAACTTAATTATGGTCTGGAGGAGATGTCGAAAATGTAAAAAGCTAACGACGGACGGACGGAAGACGGACGACGGACAACAGGCCATGGCATAAGCTGACCGTAAGCAAAGCTGCAGGTCAGCTAATAAACCAGTTAATGACATATTGCGGCGTTATTACAAATTGCGTGGTGACAGAGCTATCTGGGAGAATCGTAACATTAGTACCGCCTTGGAACGTTTACGGCAATATCGTTTGGATATAGGGGAGGAGATGGGAGCGGAGAGAGAGAGAGAGAGAGAGAGAGAGAGACAGACAGACAGAAAGACAGAGAGAGAGTGGGTCAGAGAGAGTGGGTCAGAGAGAGAGAGACAGAGAGAGAGAGAGAGAGAGAGAGAGAGAGAGAGAGAGAGAGAGAGTAGGGGAGGACATGGGGGCGGAGAGAGAGAGACAGAGAGGGAGACAGAGAGTAGGGGAGGAGATGGGAGCTGAGACAGAGACAGAGAGTCGGGGAGGAGAGAGAGAGAGAGAGAGAGAGAGAGAGAGAGAGAGAGAGAGAGGGCTGAACATGTTTTACTCACCCACATCCTTGCTTCGGTTCCATTGCCCTAATGCAAAAGGTAAGAATGAGCAAGAAGAATAAAGCACTGTGTTGATTTGTTGGAAACTTAGATCATCAGTTTTCTTGCAGGTTGGTCCAGTAGATCCCTCTTTATTCGCTGGGGAAGAACCGAATGTTCTGGGAATGAAACCCAATTGGTGTACAAAGGTAAGTGATTGTGAACAAGAAGTGTCTTTTAAAAGACAGCTGTCGATACTACCAGATTGTGCTTTTTTATGCAAATTGGTGGTTAGGCACGATTCAGTACAGGTCATGACTCAAACATTAGAATGGAATACACAATACCGACCACGATGGCTACTAAAAAAACATATGAGAAAATGTATGCCTGCGATCTTCTGTTTAGAAAACGAACGTGCTAAACTTTACACTCAGAGAATGTTTATTATTTTATCTCCTTTGTCGAGCTCTCTACATATATTGAAATCTAACCTTATATACCTTAAGCAAAAGAAATCCAGTCTCTTATAGACGTTAGATTTTGTTACAAATGAAGACAAAATGACTTAAGAGGACTGAAGGTTAGATTTTCTACTGTTTTTACAAGGAATACAAGTTTTGTTACTATCTATTCCCATTCCTGTACAACTGCAAAGACCTCTATCCAGTAAACACGCAACGTCGCAATAACGTTGCAGCGACGTTGAAACGACGTTCCAATGACGTTGTGTGTTTGCTGGGTAATCTGAAAGGAAAGAATTTGATTCCAAGACGAGCAAATTCTTTCATTTTAAAGTAGACCCCTTTGTAGAGATAAGGCAAAATAATCTGACAGAATTGCCTCCCCTGAAAGTCTACACATTCCCTTTAAGCCATACAAGAAAATCGAAGATTTAAGTAAGACTGCACTTGCGCCGCGAAATCTGAGGTAAGCCTGCTATACTAAATACAGGCTCATTATTTCTTATAAAATTAGTCAAGGGTAACTCTACATTAAAGTACTTTTAGTGGCAGTATTTGTTTATTAATTCTTGGCAACTATTCAACAATAGTTTCTGATACGTTAGGCATCACGTGACCGTTTCGAATCTAGTAGTGGACGCTTAAGAATGTATTTCAGCACAGGGGTAAAATAGCATGGCTACTGTGCTAGATGTGGATATATGAATATTTTTGGACAGTTGAGGTGTGTACGATAAATACTTGTGACAGTTGAAGTGAAATTCACGACAAAAATTCCAGCTCCCTGACTCGTGACAGGTCAGATTCATTGTAGCATATGCAGATTACAACAGTCGACTCCCGTTATCTTGACTTCTCGTATCTCGAATAATCGCTTATCTCAAAGTGAAAATCTGGTCCCTGTTTTAACATAGCTGTTTTAACAGCTAACAAAATATTGTGGAAAAGAACTCCAGGAGTCAAATTACATACTCATTTGTAACATGTGGTTGTTCGATTTACTTTATTTTTCAATTCTGCAAAGCTGATATGTCGAGGTACGGATATCTCGAAGTATTACAGAGAGTCCCTTGGATTTCGAGATAACGAGAATCGACTGTATATGTTTATTAAGTATCTGCTATTCAAAGAGATATGGTGAAAAGGTTTACTGGTTATGGGCCGCTTTGTTTTTAATTTCGATCTGTATGTTTTCATGATAAAGACATTTAGACAGATGATAAGTGTCCATGTCGTGCATGGAGCTTTTGGTAGAGTGACAAAATGAAGGAGGTGGGGTCATGCCTTTTTCTATTTTGAAAACAACAACAAAACAAAAATAAACAAAAAAATGATGCATGGGTTGGATAAAGATAAACTTATACATCACGAAAACATGCCTATATAATTTTGACCCCTTAAACCCCACTTTTATATAATAAAACTGGGGTTTACAGGGGTATATATCATTTTTTCTTATTTCTGCTCAAAAACATAGCTTGTGGGTACTCGTTAGAACCGCCTCACCGAGGCGGTTCTAACGAGTACCCACAATCTATGTTTTGAGCAGAAACATAAAAAATATCAGAATTTTTATCTGAAAACTTTACAGTTTTTGATGGTGAAATTTTCAATATATTTGAATAGGCGTGTTTTCGTAATGACTGAGTGTCAATACAAATGGTTTCTTTTTTTATCCTATTCAGTTTTGCTTATTACTTTGTTCAACAGGTATTGTAAGGGACGATCACTACACAGGCTGGATAACACTGCCCTCAGAGCAGAAAAGAGCAAAACAGAACAATACTTAGTTTAGGACAGAACAATACTTTGTTTAGAAACGCAGGTGGCATATGATAAAAAGAAGGATTCGTGTTTTTGCAACAGGATGACATTCATAACATGTAGCCTATAGTATTACCTCAACGATTAACTAGACGCTAGTAAAGGATTTAATCGAATTTGTGCAAAATAGGTTCATCACGAAAACATCCCTATATAATTTTGAACCCATTAAGCCCCATTTTTATATCATAAAACATGGATTTACAGGGCCATATATACTGAAAGGAAAAAGAAACCCAGGGTAGAGTTTGTTTCCTTCTTATTTTAATCATTTTTTACGGTGTTTACTATAGCCATACACTTTTACAGATTGTCCTGTGAATGCGAACCGCGGGTATACGAGTCTTTGGTCGATGTGCTATGTACCCAGTGTGTGAAATCATTCAACCGTGCACTACACAGTGCATTGCACGGACAATACGGAAAGCCAAAATTTCGTGCAAAACAAGCATGTTTAAACCTTCAGCACAAGATTTCCTCACACCATTTGGTACACTTCAACGATACACCACGCTCTTCGATTCTTTTACCGATTTTTCTTTTCATTTTACGTTACTTTGAACTTTTTTTCAATCATGGTACGATTGACTGATGTTCAGAGGGGTAGGGCAATTGCGTTGCTGATGCAGGGTCAGAGGCGAGAGCAAGTTGCCAATCATTTTGGGGTTAACGTCTCAACAATTGAACGTCTTGTTAGACGTTTAAGGGAGACAGGGCATTAAGCAGACCGACCGCGGTCAGGGCGTCCACGCGTGACGTCGCGACGTCAAGACAGGACAATCCGTCTGGCACATTTGCGGAATCGTCATCTCACTGCTACCGAAACTGCCCTTAATACAGTAGGTACGCATAATCGACAAATTTCTCCGAAGACTGTTGGAAGTCGATTGCGTGAGATTGGTCTTTGAGCTCGTCGTCCATACGTTGGTCTGCCTCTGACCCAGGCACGTAGGTTGCGTCGTATGGCCTGGTTGACGGCGCATGCGCCCAGGCTATTTCCGATGAGGCAGTGGAGACGAGTTCTTTTTACGGACGACTCTAGGTTCACTCTCTATCGCGCAGATGGTCGACGTCGTGTGTACCGACGTCGCGGAGAACGCTTTGCCAACGCCTGTGTTGTCGAACGGGATCGGTTTGGGGGTGGCTCCGTTATGGTCTGGGGAGGCATTGCTCACGGGATAAAATCATAGTTGATTATTGTTGCGGGCAATATGACCGCAGTAAGGTATAGGGATGAGATCTTGCGTCCTGTTGCAGTCCCGCTTGTGCAACAACGTAATCTGATTCTGCAGCAGGACAATGCCCGACCACATGTTGCCCGAGTTTGTCAGGATTTCCTGGCAAACAATAACATCGCACCACTAGCATGGTCACCGTACAGTCCAGATTTGACCCCAATAGAGCACATGTGGGATGAGCTGGACAGAAGGGTTAGGAAGCGCCGAAATCCCCCCCGCAACTCTCGCACAACTAAGGAATGCGTTGATCGATGAATGGAATAACATCCCGAAGCGAACTGTCAATGCTTTGGTTAACTCTATCCAAAGGAGAATTAGGGCAGCAACGGCAGCAAGAGTGGGGGCACACCCGATATTGATTTTCAATTTGATTTTGATTTCAAGATTTGTGGGGTAGCTACCAATGAACTTCAATAACTCGAGACTTGTTGATCACAAACCAATAACCAATGAAATTTGGAACTTTTGTTCCATACATGTACCGTTTTGTAATCATAGTAAAATATTTAACAAACTTTTTCAAACTTGAATGAAATTTAGGAATAAAATTTACCCTGCGTTTCTTTTTCCTTTCAGTATATTATTTTTGCTAATTTTTGCTCAAAACATAGATTGTGGGTAGTCGTTAGAACCGCCTCGGCAAGGCGGTTCTAACGAGTACCCACAATCTATGTTTTAAGCAGAAATTTGAAAAAAAAATCAGAGTTTTTCATCTGAAAATTTTCTATTTTTGGAGGTGAAATTTTCAATATATTCGAAAAGGCGTGTTTTTGTAATGTATCGAAAATCTAGTTGGACTGATCCACGTCTATTCCTTGATGTTTGACATTTAAATTTCAAAGACCCTCCAGAGAAATACCATTTTTGCCTCCGAGAAATGCTTGTCTATCTATCTATCTATCTATCTATCTATCTATCTATCTATCTATCTATCTATCTATCGTATCTACCTATACATGTGCACATGTGTCTGTTTGTTTGTCCGTCGTCCTTCAGTCCGTCCGTCCATCCGTGAGACGTATATCATTAAAGCCATTGCAACTTCAAAAGATCGATAGTCCTTTCAATATGTCATTAATAATCTATCATCACGAGTTCAGCAAAAATGAGAACGAATCGACTAAAATGAGGAAGAATTGACTGTATGAAATATTGACGAGTACGAGCTGACTGAAAATGAGTACGTTGACAAAAACGAGAGCTAACTGACTTAAATACGGACTCCGTACCTCCACAAAATATGCTTTTGTGGAGAAAAGATAATGATAAAAAAATATTTATTTTGAAAACCCTCTTATCTAGAGATGTGTAAGCTATTTCCATTCGGAAATGAGGAGGACTTTGCTGATTGCTAAAATGAGAGCAAAACATGTTACCACTCACTGACAAATTTATTTCCCCTACCTAGGCACTATGCAAAAGGGATCGAAGGCGTGTTATGAAGAAGTGATAATATAATCCCAGCAGGGGGTCGTCTTAAAGGTAATAAATGTTTTGGAGGCGATATTATCTATGGATTAGATAGATATGGCAGTACTAACTTCTCCTGCTAGGCCTCTACCTGTCTGTCGTTTATTGACAGCATACTGTATTTTATTGTGTCCCGTCTCTTATCAGTGATAAGACTAATGACCAAGACATATCTTATTTTAATGTCTTTAACACTTAAACTGCCAATCGCAACAATTGTCGTCTGCCTTGTCATCTGTTTGTGATTTTAAAAGTGATTTTTGCAAACAGTATGGACCCAGATCAGACTGCTCCTCTAGGAGCAGTCTGATCTGGGTCCACACTGTTTGCCTGTATGCAAAAATAGGTTTGAAAAGATTGCAAGAATATTCAGCAGACGACATAAATAGACGACATTTTTAGATGCAGGCTTTCTTGGCGTTTTCAGGGTTAAGCATATTGAGACATGTTTATGCAGTAAAAAGATTGTTAGAAGTACCAAAAAATAGTTTAAAAACTGCAAAAATGTGAAAAATGCCCCTTACTATGTAGACACCTACATTCCCCCTTTTTTTACCATACGACCTGGGGCACAATATTTCCTACAATTGCGCACGAAAGCCCAGAGAAGACAGATAAGTGTAGTCAGATCAAAGTCGTCATCCTCCGTATGAAGACGCTTTGGATCGTTGGCTACCCACAGAGTGCCCTGTGAAGATTGATCTAAGAGATCTGAGTGTAGGACATGCTGTGCCATAGACTTGTCAACATATTATTGTACACTTCAGGTTACACGGCTGGACGTCATAGTACGCAGGGCGGCGGATCGAGTATTTTATGTCTGCCCGAGGAACCTACATGGGGAAGATTTGATGACACAAGTAACCTATACAGGGGTTACATCTGGGGTGCTGAGATAGATATAGATGAGCAAAGCGAGGGCAAGGTATTTGAACAAAATATGGACGGGCAGGACCAACCTTGCGCGGTTTGTATGGTACCTCGTTCGCTCACTCATATGTTTCCTGGGCGGGCCACCTGTTTCCCAGGCTGGACAATGGAGTATGCTGGCTATCTGATGACAAGTTATCGTGACCGGGCATACAATATTGAGTACTTCTGTTTAGATTCTGACCCCGAGGGAGTCTATAAAGGATGGGCTAATGATAATCAAAACATGATTTACCTCGTGGAGGCCAAATGCGGGTCACTGCCATGTCCGCCCTATGTCGAAGGACGTGAAGTCGCTTGTGCTGTTTGCTCAAAGTGAAATAAAAAACAAAACAAAACAAAAAAAAAAAAGAACAAAAACAAAACACACACACACACACACACACACACACACACACACACACACACACAACTGAATGAATGAATAGATGATTTAACCCTTAGCATGCTGGTTAAAGATTTCAGCAGACAGCATTTTAAAATATATTTCTTTTATTTTATCAGATGGCATTTTCAAATTTTAGCAGACGACGTTTTGAAATAGTTTTCTTATTTTCCAGAAATATGGGATTTGACATTCTATGCAAACTGTTTCCTCTCCTTTCGAGTCAAATTACATGAAATGTCAAAGCTTGTTTTCTTGGAAATATAAGAAAATATCATCCATATGCCATCTGCTGGATTTGCCCGTAGACATTACGAGAACAAGCCTATTCAAAATGTACTGAAAATTTTACCACCAAAAATTGAAAGTTTTCAGATGAAAAATTCTAAAAGTTTTCATATTTCTGCTCAAAACATAGATTGTGGGTACTCGAGTACACACAATCTATGTTTTGAGCAGAAATAAGAAAAATAATGTATACCCCTGTAAACCCCAGTTTTACTATATAAAAGTGGGGTTTAAGGGGGTCAACATTTTATAGGCATGTTTTCGTGATGAATAGTTATGATTAAACAAGCTTTAAGCTTACTTTCAGATCATGATCAATATGTAATTGTTCACATATATACTTGTTCAAAAAGTGGAAAAAATAAAATATGTCTTACTGTTACCACTCTATGAGCAAAGTTATCGGACGACAATCCGATGATATGTTTCTTATGCTTCCCAGAAAATAAGCTTTCTTTCTTTCTTTTTTTTTTTTTTTTTTTTTTTTTTTTTTGTTTTTCTTTGAACAATTATGTAAGTTTAAGATATTTCAGTTAAATTGGGGTAACAGAGTTGCCATCTGTTTGGAAAGAGTTGCCAACTCTGATTGCCATCTACTCATTTTGTGGCTGTTTAAATGTATTTGTCTGTCATACCTTTTGGTGTTGGGGCTTGATGTGGATCTTATTGTATCAGTTCCTGAGTTCACTTATTTACTTTAAAATTTCATGCAGAATGTCTCCAAGTTGCATGAAAATCCATCCTATTTCAGGGGATAAAGAAGAAAAATACTCAAAAAAGTCGCCTGCTAAAATTTCTACCCAGCACGCTAAGCTTAAGACAAATGAAGGAACTGTATTTGACGCGCAGTGTAAGACAAATCCCTTTGCTGTGTGCTGTCAACGAAATATCATATCAGCCTGCAGTTTCACGCATTCTGATCAGGGTACTTATTCCATCCGCCTGCGTGACCAATGGTCACTGCAGAACATATGAACAAACAAGGCAGAATCTGGTGAGACTGAGTCGATGCACATGCTGATCTGGCCCTATATTGTTCGTTTGCCTTTTTTGCTTCTTATAGTCATTTGTAGTAATATAGGGATCAAACATGGTTTTTCAATGCATTAACATTCGCCAGGTCCCTTAGGAGGTGTTGAAAACCGCGGCCTTTGATCCTTATAATATAATATATAACAGGGTGTTCAATTATTTTAAACATCATGTTTACTATGTTTCCATAAATAGCTTTATTTACTATGTTTCCAAAAATAACTATCTGGAACAACATGTTTACAATAACATGTTGTTTATGTTCTTGATTCTAGACTGAGTTATTTTTGGCATATCATAGAATATTTGGAAGTTTCTTGAAGGAACCTGGAAAATAAGGGATGCTTGTAGTAAATTCTTTTTCTAGAACGTTCTTTGATATTATGTAAGGAGGAAAGATTTTCATCTGGGCATCTTTGTATACTTTCACTGGAAACTATTCTATACTGGATTAGTTTAATATTCCATTCATTTTGGACTTACATTCTGAATTCAGGAACTTTAAATTGTGGGATCAGAAACTGTTATTCAAAGGATTTATTTTATAAATTCTCGTGGATTATTTCAGAGGGACTTTGTGACATAAACTTGAAAGGTACTGTTTACTTACATTCTTTTGTTTTGAATCTTGTCTTACTTTTTTGTGAATAAATATTGTTAATAATTTAAAGCTTGTTGCTGGTTTCACTTTCATTTCTTCCTCGTTACGCCTGGGTCGTAACAGAAATTGGGGGCTCGTCCGGGATCGAACATTTTCTTGAGCTAAAACAAGTATGAGCTTGGAAAAAAAAATGTTTGTTATAAAACAAGTACTGACTTTTAAAAAATTTCAGTAAAAATAAAAATCCTTATTTGATAAAAAACAAGTTTGGACTTTCAAAAAATATAAATAAAAAATTAAAAAAAAAAAAAAAAAAAAAAAAAAAAAAAGAAAAGAAAGCAAGTATTGACTTTTGAAAAATATCAGTAAATAAACTCTGATTGATAAATTTACTTGATAAAACCAGCAAAAAGCAATCATGTCATTTGACCTTCAAGCTTTTATTGCTGCGCCTTCGCGGGAGCTGTTAAATTTGGCCAAAAAGTCAGATTTGTTGGATATGACTAGTGTCAACGTCAATGCTAAAACAGGAAATAAAAAATATTTTGGTTCAGTTTTTGGTTGATTAGGAAATACTTGATTCTTCTGCTTTGTCTCTTGTTATCGTTAAACAGACAGGTTTGGAAATGCGAGAACTTGAGACTCAGAAACAAATTGAACTTGAAAAATTAAGATTACAGCATGAAAAAAATAAAATTGTACAAGAAAGACAAATGCAGAAAAAAAGAATAGAGATGGAAAAAAGAATTCAGAAAGAAAAAATAGAAAAAGAAGAAAAAGATAAAGGGAGACAAATCAGTTTAAGAATAAAAGAATTAGAAATGCAAAACAAGACGGTAAAACCGCAACCTTTAGACTTTTGCGTTCATTTTGATGTTACCAAACACGTCAGATTAGTTCCTCCATTTCAGGAAAAAGAGGCTGATATGTATTTTCTTCATTTTGAAAAAGTAGCAGAAAATTTAAAATGGCCAAAGGAGCATTGGACCTTGCTTTTGCAAAGTGTAATAAATGGAAAGGCTAGAGAAATATATACTCAGCTGACTGTCGAGCAGAGCTCCAGTTATGATACTGTAAAGGAATTAATTCTTAAGGCTTATGAGTTGGTCCCTGAGGCTTACAGGCAAAAATTTAGGAACTGTAAGAAAGAAAATGAGCAGACCCATGTGGAATTTGCTAGAACTAAAGAGCGGTTATTTGATAGGTGGTGCTCTTCAAAGAAAATTGACTCCGATCATGAAAAACGTAGGCATGCTTGTAGAGGAATTCAAAAAGTGCATAAATTCAGATATTAAGTCCTTTTTAGATGAGAAACAAGTTGAAACTTTGGAAGCTGCAGCTAGACTTGCAGACGATTATGCTTTAACACATAAGGTTTCCTTTATTAGTAAGTCAAATCTCTCTAGAAGACCATTTTTCCCACAATCTGGATCCAAATATAGTCCTAGTAATCCATCTGACTGTTATAGCCAAACGTTTACTCTTAAACCCAAATCTTCTGGTGAAAACAAGGAGCAAAATCCCTTATCTCAACCAATTTGCAATTATTGCAAAAAGACAGGTCATATTATTTCTGAATGCTTACATTTGAAAAGAAAGAAGGAAAAAAGAGGGGCTCAAACCTACAGGCCTTACCTCTTTACGGTCAAAACCACAGTCATGTGTTAAGGAGGAAGATCCTAACCAGACCGAAAGGTCTGAGACTGATGGAGATGTATGAACCATTCTTATCAGATGGTTTTGTGTCACTAAATAGTGACTATGCCCAGTCTACCCCAATTAAAATTTTACGAGATACCGGGGCTTCTCAGTCCCTTATTTTAGCTGATACACGGCCTTTTTCTGAGAAGACTTCTTCTGGGACAAGTGTCCTTATTCAGTGTGTAGAATGTGGATTTATTAATGTTCCTCTTCATAACATTTATGTATCTTCAGACTTGGTAACTGGTTTCGTGGCTGTTGTCGGTATTCGACATTCTTTACCTTTTAAAGGTGTTCACTTACTGTTAGGCAATGACTTAGCAGGAGATAAGGTTGTGGTAAACCCACTTTTGACTAACATATCTTGTATTGATCAGCCACCTGATCCCATTGAACAGGAAATCCCTGATCTTTATCCATCTTGTGCCGTTACTAGGGCCATGGCTAAGAAAGCAAAACAGAATGATGAGGACATTAATTTAACTGATACCTTTTTGGGTCAGTCCTGATTTTCGGTCCTTTTGGTGTTGCGATTGCCTCGCTTTGTCGGGGAGAGAGCTAATCTTTGTGCTTTTCGTACGTTTCTTCGATTTGTGCTTGTTTGGATTTGTCCGTTTCCTCTTCCTCTTGGGGTCTGGGAAGGGCTGCGGTTTGTGATTGTGGCACTCCCTGGACTTTTCTCTTACCTTTTTTTAAACATGAGATTACAAATTCTCTTTCATCCAGCCTGTCTGAAAAAAGCAGACAGATTTAGGTGACAAGTCAGAGTCCAGTCATTACTCTTCAATATTAAAAGACCAAGGTCAATGTCATGACTTGGTGTCAAGGTCACAACTTTGCAAGGAACAGCATAATGACCCTGAAATTTTGCCTTTATTTGAAAGGGCTTTTGATGAGAAAGAAATAGACTCAGTCTGTTTCTATGTAAAAAATGGCATTTTAATGAGAAAATAGCGTCCTCCTGATGTCTCAGCAGAAGATCAGTGGACTGTTAACCACCAAATATTGGTTCCAAGGGTTTATCGCCCTGAAATTTTGAACTTGGCCCA
Organism: Anodontia alba; assembly: GCA_964016985.1. Classification (NCBI taxonomy): domain Eukaryota; kingdom Metazoa; phylum Mollusca; class Bivalvia; order Lucinida; family Lucinidae; genus Anodontia; species Anodontia alba. The sequence continues at coordinate 9,619,506 of OZ024827.1, read as the reverse complement.
TGACTCTCCCATGTCAGGTCATTTAGGTATAAATAAGACCTATCACAAAACTCAACCATTTTTACTGGCCAGGGTTAAAATCTGACGTTTCTCAGTTTTGTAAATACTTGTCAGATGGTAGGAAAACCCAACCAGACAATACCGAAAGCTCATTTACAGCCCATACCCGCTTTTGATGAACCTTTTAGCAGAATAATTTTTGACTGTGTTGGTCCCTTGCCCAAAACCAAGTCAGGTCATGAGTATCTTCTCACAATAATGTGTGCTTCTACACGTTTCCCAGAAGCATTCTACTTAGGAATATTAAAACAAAGAATATTGTTAAGGCTTTGAAAAGGATTTTCACATTTGTAGGCCTCCCAAAGTCTGTTCAGTCGGATCAGGGATCAAATTTCATGTCTGGATTTTTTCAACAGGTCACGCATGAGTTGGGTATTACTCAGTTTAAATCTTCACCTTACCATCCTGAAAGTCAAGGTGCCCTTGAAAGATTTCAAGATGAGGGCATCCATTTGTTGTTGTTTGCTGTTAGAGAATCAGTTCAGGAATCTCTTGGTTTCAGCCCATTTGAGCTGGTATTTGGACACACTGTGCGTGGACCTTTGAAACTTTTGAAAGAAAAATTTCTCTCAAATGATGACAGTTTTTTTTTAATTACTTCAGTATGTGTCAGATTTTAAAGACCGACTGTCTAAAGCTTGTGAAGCTGCTCGGACAAATCTTAAGTCAGCACAACGGAAAATGAAACGTTGGTATGATGAAAATGCGAAAGAAAGAAAATTCATGCCTGGAGACAGGGTACTCGCTCTTTTGTCCATTCCTGCCAAACCATTGCAAGCCAGGTATTACGGCCCTTACACTGTAGATAAACAGATTAGTGATGTAAAGTACATTGTTAACACTCCTGGGAGACGCAAACAAAACAGTTATGTCATGTTAACATGCTTAAACAATACATAGATAGCTCTTCTGTTACACCAATAAGTGTTGTTAGTTCAGTCCCACAGGAACAAAGTGAAATGAACTCTGAAGACATGAACTTCACCAAATCTGATCCTGCTTTATCAAAACTCCAGAATTCTGACATTCTAAAGGATCTCGACCAGAAACTTTCACACCTAGATCCAGTCCAAAGAAAGGAACTGAAACAGTTAATTCATGAATATGAACACTTATTTCCGGATATTCCTACAAGAACTGACAAAATTTATCATGATGTGAATGTTGAGGACTCACAACCTGTCAAACAACATCCATACAGAATGAACCCAACAAAACAAAAATATCTTAAGGCGGAAATTCAGTCTTTGCTGGACAATGATTTCATTGAACCAAGCCAAAGTGAATAGAGTTCACCTTGCATTCTTGTGCCAAAACCTGATGGAACATATCGGATGTGCACCGATTACAGGAAGGTCAATAATTTGAGTAAAACAGACACTTTTCCCATCCCAAGAATGGATGACTGTATTGACAAAATAGGAAATTCAAAATATATAACTAAATGTGATCTTCTGAAAGGATTTTTGGCAAATTCCTCTCACAGAAAGAGCCAAAGAAATCTCAGCATTTGTTACTCCTGATGGATTATATCGCTATAAAGTAATGCCTTTCGGAATGAAAAACTCTCCAGCAACATTTCAACGCTTAATCAACACCATAATAGCTGGAATCGAGCATTGCGAGGCTTACATCGATGATGCCATTATATACAATGATGAATGTAATCATCATTTTGGAACTATTAAAGCATTCTTTGATAAAATAAGTGAAGCAAAACTGACAATAAACCTTGCTAAAAGTGAATTCTGTCATGCAACTTTAACATTTCTAGGACATGTTGTGGGTCATGGTCAGGTTAAACTTATAGACGCTAAAGTTGAAGCTATTTCAGATTTTCCGGTGCCCACATGCAAAAGATAACTGATGAGGTTTCTTGGTATGGCTGGTTATTACAGAAAATTCTGTAATAATTTTTCTGTCATTGCTGAGCCACTGACTAATTTACTTAGTAAAAGAATGAGGTTTAAGTGGACCAGTGATTGTCAGAATGCCTTTGATAAACTGAAAGCTATACTGAGGAGTGAGCAAGTTCTCTTGGCATCGAATTTTAATAAAGAATTTAAGCTAGCCGTAGATGCGAGTGATGTTGGTGCGGGTGGTGTATTGCTGCAAGAGGATGACAATGGTGTGGATAATCTAGTTTGTTACTTTTCCAAAAAGTTTAACAAACATCAAAATAATTATTCTACAGTAGAGAAAGAATGTTTGTCTCTCATTCTTGCTCTTCAACATTTTGAAGTTTATCTAACTTCTTCATCCTCACCTATTGTTGTTTTCAACGATCACAATCCGCTGACTTTCATCCATAAGATGAAAAACAGAAATCAGAGGTTGCTCAGATGGAACCTGTTGTTACAGGAATACAATCTTGACATCAGGCATATTAGGGGAAAAGATTATATTATTCCTGATCCCTTGTCTAGAGCATGATGTCTTGATCTGTGGTTTCCTGTAACTTGCTGTATGTAAGATAGTAATTGCTTTTATCAGTATTTTATTTTATGAAAATTTCATGGCAAAAAAAAGCTTTATTACATAACTCTTTCTTTTCCTTGAAGAGGGGAAGTGTTATATAACAGGGTGTTCAGTTATTTTAAATATCATGTTTACTATGTTTCCATAAATAGCTTTATTTACTATGTTTCCAAAAATAACTTTCTGGAACAACATGTTTACAATAACATGTCGTTTATGTTCTTGATTCTAGACTGAGTTATTTTTGGCATATCATAGAATATTTGGAAGTTTCTTGAAGGAACCTGGAAAATAAGGGATGCTTGTAGTAAATTCTTTTTCTAGAACGTTCTTTGATATTATATAAGGAGGAAAGATTTTCATCTGGGCATCTTTGTGTACTTTCACTGGAAAATATTCTATACTGGATTACTTCAATATTCTATTCATTTTGGACTTACATTCTGAATTCAGGAACTTTAAATTGTGGGATCAGAAACTGTTATTCAAAGGATTTATTTTATAAATTCTCGTGGATTATTTCAGAGGGACTTTGTGACATAAACTTGAAAGGTACTGTTTACTTACATTCTTTTGTTTTGAATCTTGTCTTACTGTTTTGTGAATAAATATTGTTAATAATTTAAAGCTTGTTGCTGGTTTCACTTTCATTTCTTTCTCGTAACGCCTGGCTCGTAACACTTGTTTTGATTGGTCTTACTTAAAACCTGGTCTACCACAAAATAGAAGTAAAAATACACAGAATTTTGCATCTGGTATGGAAAAAAAAGACCTTTCCAAAATTAATGTATAGGCAACAAAATTCCTTTTCACTTTTAAGCCTGGTAAATCTAAATCTGTTTTTAATTCAAGATGCGTTGATCTAAGGCATCCTGAACTGACCTTAAATAATTAACCAATTCAAGACTTTACCTACCAAACACATCTCAATTTTTTATGTATTTTTGTATAAAGAGTTACATCGGGACCCAGGGAGAAGTTGGCTAGCCGTAAAAGTGCTTTAAACCCTCGATGGTTAATTCTACTGACCGTTCGGGGCGGTGGTCCCGATGTTAGTTCTTACCCTTTGTTGCTTTGTGGTTTAATTGCACGACGGCGATTCGGGCCTCAGACTCAATGACGGCCATTTCGTAAAACTTTAACCAGTGGGTTGGGGCTTGACGATATGTCTTTGGCTTGGCCCGCCGTGGTTCAACTATTGGTTTTCATTTACTCTGGCATACAGTAGAATTAGCCATGAGTACTCGTCTTTGTTTATTATAGTGATTAATTTGATTTTTATGTTTTCGCTTTGATGCATTGACTGAGTTGGGAGCCTTTATGCGAACCGAATTTTTATGTATTTCTGTATTAAGAGTAGCATCGGGACCCAGGGTGAAGTTAGCTAGCTGTAAAAGTGCTTTAAACCCCCCGGTGGTTTGCTCTACCGACCGTTCTAAGGCGGTGGTCTCGGTGTTAGTCTTACTCTTTGTTGCTTTGTGGTTTATTCTACGAGGCGATTTGTTGTATGTCTGTCCGTGTGTCATTTTGTTCTTGTGTTTTTCAGTCCTTTTAGTATTGCGATTACCTCGCTTGGGGAAGAGAGAGCATATCTTAGTGCTTTTCGTGCGTGTGTTCGGTTTGTGCTTGTTTAGATTTGTCGGTTTCCTCTTCCTCTTGGGGTCTGGGAAGGGCTTCGGTTTGTGATTGTGGCACTCCCTGGACTTTTCTCTTACCGTTTTTTTTATTCTACGAGGCGATTTGTTTTATGTCTTGCCTTGTGTTATTTTGTTCTTGTGTTTTTCAGTCCGTTCAGCATTGCGATTACCTCGCTTGGGGAAGAGAGAGCTAATCTTGGTGCTTTTCGTGCGTTTGTTCGATTTGTGCTTGTTTGGTTTTGTCTGTTTCCGCTTCCTCTTGGTGTCTAGGAAGGACTGCGGTTTGTGATTGTGGCACTCCCTGGACTTTTCTCTTACCTTTCTTTAGTTTTGTCAATGATTAAACCTGGCATACCTATATCGACTTATCATATCTAAAGCTTGATGAAGAATCCAAAACTTCCATGGGAAGTACATTTTTGTCTGTTTCCTTTTCCTTTCGGTGTCTGGGAAGGGGTGCGGCTTGTGATTGTGGCACTCTCTGGACTTTTCTCTTACCTTTTTTGGTTCCAGCTTACAAGGCTGCAAACAATGTTGTCATTGTATGACATGTGTACTATGTCAATACTTCGTAAAACATGCTTTATTGCAGAGTTCTGTTCAAGCACTACGACTGAACTATTATCGTAGTTAGACAAGAAGTATTATCTTCTTGTCTAACTGATATTAAAAAAACCCAAAAAACATGCTGTTACTAAATACTGTGAGATAATATATCAAGGATCCGGTAAATTTTCGGTCTATAAAAATTCCGATGTCGTTTTAAGCAAACTTAAATCACGCCATTTCCGTACATCTACATGTAGTTTGTCTACATATGATTTTTCCACGCTTCACACAACACTGCTGTGATTAAAAATAGTCTCATTGATTTGACTGAAAGAACATTCTTTAAGGAAAATGTTCTTTACCTTGCTTGTAATGAGAAACATTCTTTTTCACTTCTGAGGATCATAAACATAATATCAGTGGTCTTGTCAGAAAGTTTGTGAGGCACTTTGGTTTCTTCTTGATAATATCTTTATTCGGTATTGGTACTAAAATATGCCAAAATATTGGTGGTATACGTATGGATAAAAATTGTGCACCCCACTCTTAATGCAGATGTTTTTCTTTTTTTTTTCTTTTTTTTTTTTTTTTTACGTAAGAAACTTTATGCTGTCCCTTTCTTATGAAAATCAGATTCCAATTGAATTGCTTAATAATGATTATTACTATTTTGAACGAATGATTTATGCAGTTTATCTTAAGATCTACAGTTAAATAAAACTTATACCCCTAACAGCGAAAAAACGTTTCTAGATGTAAATTTATCAATAATTAATGACAAAATATATATTAAAATTTATAACTTTTGATTTTGATATCGTAAATCTTGTGCCTCCATAACTTTGATTCTCTTAGACATATTTTGATAATGTTTGGTAGAAATGAAAAGGAGGCATTTACCATACAAGAGAGACAACTCTCACTTACTTCCTGATGTAGCCTGAGCCGAAATCTTGTGCAGGCCATAACTCCCATACTGCTTGAGATAATATGATATTTGGTGGAGATGAAGAGGAGGACCAGTAGGTGTGTCGCATGCAAGAGAGACAACACTCAGTTTCTTCTTCATTATGTAGTTATCTCCCCTGAAGCCAAAATTTTTCGTTCCATATTTTGATAATATTTGGTAGAGGCATAGTATCGAACAGTAGGTGTGTCACATGCAAGAGAGACAACCTCTGCTGTAATCGTTTTCTAGTTACCTCCCCTGAATGAATTTCTAAGCTAAATCCTTGAGTATGTGGTTTGAAATATTTTGATAATATTTGGTAGAGGCATAGGTAAGGACCAGTAGCCATGTCGTGTTCAAGAATACTCTCACTTTCTCCATTATTATCTCCCCTGATGCCAAAATCTTGTGTAGGCCATAACTCCCACACTGTTTGAGATAACTTGATAATTTTTGGTAGGGACATCTCTCAGGTCAGGAAGGTGTGTAGAATGCAAGAAGGACAACTTTTACTCTGTTGATTTTTTACCCCAATAAACATACAGTTCCTTTACCTTTACAAGGCAATTATTTTGCTGTTATTTCTGAATATGTACACACAAATTCAAAGTATTTGCAAATATTGTGTATCCTGTACAAATTATCACATCAGAAGTAAGTATTAGATGATTTTGACAAAAAAAAAAAAAAAAAAAAAACTCAAAAATAAAATCATTCACAGTACACCTATTTTTGTTTTCACTTATTAGTTTGATAACATTTCATACTATCTTTGCATCTTTTTACTTTGCTCTCGTTCAATATATACATGATATCGATTGAAATACACTAAATTTAGAAATGGCGGTTTGGTCGGGGGATTTGCCATCTCCTCTGATGGCTATTTTTTTCTGTCAGTAATGTGTATGACCACCTCGAGCAGTGCAACATTCCTGAGGCTTACTACGAAATCAAATTTTGAATTGTTTGTAAAGCTAGTGTTTCCCATAATGTCTAAGGATTATTGTGAGTTCTTAAATAGTCAATCATTGGTGGATGACCAAGCTGTGAAATTGTCCCACACAAATGCTATTGGATTTAAGTCAGGAGAACATACCGGCCAGTCCATTACTTCAACAGTGTCACAATAAGGTAATTCATGCACACTCAAGCAGTATGGAGGCGCGCATTATCCTGCATCAGAATGATATTGTCACTGATTGCCCCAGCAAAAGGTCTCACAGTAGGAGCTAGAATTTTATCTCGATACAGTGCAGTCAGTATACCTCTGTTTATCACGTACAAGTCCGTTCAGCCTTCATAACAAAGTCCGGCCCATACCATCACTGACCCCCTCCATATCTGTCTGTTTACACAGTCCTCGTATCATTTTGGTTCGTTTACAAGCTTGAACTCGTCGATCACAAGCACTCAGGTGAAATCTGCTTTCATCCGTGAACAGAATTGTGCGCCATACTTGTAAGCGCATGTTCTGATGCTCTTGGGCAAACTCATATTGGAGGCACGATGTCGCTTGGTGAGACCAGGCCCTCTAGCTGGACGTCTGGTGCTCCGGTAACATTCATGTAACCTGTTAAGTAATGTTTGATTGGATATCCTTTGAGCAGTTTCATGGAACTCAAATCTAGCCTTCTGGCCGTGTACTGCCGATTTCGTAGCGCTATAAATTTCGAAGATATTGGTCTTGCCTTTGTGACGTCATGCGATGTCGGCCTTGCCCTTCTCTCCTAGTAAACTCGCCCGTCTCCTGGTAGCGTCTTCACAGCCTGGTTGCAACACTTCACGACACATCGAAGCTGTCAGCGACTGTCCTTTGGATGTACCCACTTTCAAGCAAAAAGACAGCTTGAGCGACTAGGAGGCCCAGAAGAACGCATGACTGAAGGATTGACATGTTTCTGAATCAAACTCAATTTTTTAACAGATCACCCCATACCGACTTTCAGCAGTTTTATATGGGTATGCGTGCTGTAGCTCACATTCTTGCTTTGCACGCGAACCTTGCTTCTTGACGTTTACATGAATATTGTTGAGAGATGACACTTTAAAATCGTGCCATTCCTTGAGTTTGAAAATGGCCAAGCGGTGATGTTATACAGACCGTTAACCCATCTATGCCGAGTGGACTATTCTACCTCAACTCTTTGGACGGGTACATTTCAAGTAGAAGGGATATCTCGTTAATTTTTATCTTAACCATGGAAATTTCAGTATTTGATGTAAACAGTGTAGACCCTGATCCGGCGTCCGATTAGGGTCTGCATTGTTTTTCAGTGTCCCATTCTTACGCTTGGCATAAATGGGTTGATTGCTTTGAGCTATGTATCCTAGAATATAGCACGAGAGACATCGCCATCTAAAAATGGAAAATTTACATGGAGCTGATCAGAGTCTACGCTGTCCGCGTAGAGACGTTATGCGTCCTCAGCTACCAACAGAGTGCCTTGCGAAGACTGACAAGACTGTGCGGATGTACATGCAGTCTTGTTGGAAATGTTGTGTCCCGGCACAGATTTGAAGTAAACCTTACTTGGAGGGTGGGTATTGAATGAATTGCATGAAACTAGACAGAATGTAATGAAAATAATTCACATTTTGATGGAAAAGATAACTCCGAGTGTAATTCACCGTCTTATTAGACTATCACCGTGTTCCCGTGTGAAAAATGAGCAATTTTCAGTAGAAATAAAATCTAGAACAGAATCCACAATGCACACGTGCCCAACTCTGCACGATGCTATCTTATATAAGCCACAATGAAAACGAAAATGTTAAATGGAAAAACTAGAAGTCAATAATGATAATAATATTAATAATAAAACAAAAAAAAAAAATGTTATCTAGCGTATTTTCGAGATATCTTAATAATGGGTTAATGATAAAAAAAATATGCACCTGATGAAAAAAAAAAAGGTAAGAGAAAAGTTTTCCAAGAGAATGACAGCCTACGTCCCAAAACCGGTTTCAGCTTCCTATTGTGTCTGAGTAAAGCGACATAAAGCGGCAATCAGATGCGAAATTCAGCGAATTCCAACTTTCCTGAAAATTGAAGTTTGTCCCACTTCCGCTGCTCGCTTGGTTAAATATCATCTCTGCGGTTTCAAATAGTCAATTTGTACATATATTCTGCATGGAGAAATTAAAGTATATGTATAACAATTACCATGTCTTTTGTCTGCTTTCTTTTGCAAGGAGTCCCAAGAACCCAGATTCACAGTGTATAACCGCACAGTATTTCAAATCGGAAGCGCCATGATCTGTACACCCAAAAACTCAATAGTGGCATATAAACAATAGCGGACCTCATAAGTTAATCTCAGGTAAGTAAGCAACGAAGTGTCCGTTTACAACGCGGTTTTCGACAGGAGAAAAGAAATTATTGAAATATTTCTGTTAATATCGATGTAAAATCTTCGAATAGTTTTTATTATTTGTAATATAATAGCTGCTGGTGTCCAGATGTTTGGATCTTCAAACTAGGACCTGTTGAAATACTCCCATACGTTTCGACTGACTGTCCAACTAGTGACCAATCAAAAACAACAAAAAAAAAATCTGCCGAACGCCTAGCTACGATTTCTGCAGTCCGAACTGTAGTTAAAAATGTTGTTCAATGGATCAAATGTACCCGAGAATGATAACAAATAGGACCAGGGTAAGTTATACATGTTTGTTTTGTTTTTACTTATAAATTTCAACAGGCAGGTCGGAAAGATGACACGGAAAGTGCATCGACTAGTGAAATATTAGCTTTCCGCCTGGGGCTACATCCCCTGCACCCGTATTTGGAATAGCTTGTATATATTGCATAGGAATTGAGAACAGTTGAAGCCCCCCCCCCCCCCGCACCCCCACCCGCCCCACCCGCACCCATGCCCCGCCCACACACACCCCGTTAGTTTTACTACTGACCATCTCAAGGCGGCTATTCCTTTGCAATGCCTTATTTTTTAATTGGCTTTGTGTAGTTGGTTCAGGTTTCGTCTAACGTTTTTGTTTGTGTCTCCATGTCATATATTTTCTTTCGATGGCTTTCTTTCTTTGACTGTGGCTTTTCCTGAATAACCGTTTCTTACTAATTTGGACATGAACAAGCTCACGAACTACTAACTTTAGGCCCCAACAAGATCAGGTCTTAGTCAGGCCTTGCAAATGCATGATGGCTATAGGCCCTATACAGTAAGATAAATGGTGAATGTTTTGTATGGAATGCAAAAGCAGAATGTAATCAAGAAGCAGAAGAGACACTTTTTTGTTTGTTGTATAAAAACTCTAACGAGTTTTCAAATAAAAGTACGTCAAATAACGGTTCAGGTAGGGTCTTACTAAACTAGAACAAGTGGGTCCGTATAACCGGTAGTTCACTTATTTTGTTTGCAAATAGTGAAAATTTTCAGATAAAAAACGCTGATATTTTTCGTATTTCTGCTCAAAACATAGATTATGGGTACTCGTTAGAACCGCCTCGGCAACTCTAACGAGTACCCACAATCTATGTTTTTGAGCAGAAATAAAGAAAATAATGCCTACCCCTGTAAACTCCAGTTTTACTATACAAAAGTGGGGTTTAAGGGGGTCAAAATTATATAGGCGTGTTTTCGTGATGAGTACATGTAAACTTAAATATTAATTCCCATGGAGTATTGACCAACTGGTCAGATATTAATGTTGAAATGCGACCCTGTGCCAGTTTTCAATACTGGGTGATTCCTTGTAGGTTTTTCATCTTCAAGTGGGTATTCAATATCCAAAACGTAATTTGAAAAATTTCGTACGTTTGTTCGATTTGTGCTTGTTTGGATTTATCGGTTTTCTTTTACTCTTGGGGTCTGCGAAGAGCTGCATTTTGTGATTGTGGCACTCCCTGGACTTTTCTCTTACCTTTTTTATGTCTTACCTTGTGTTATTTTGTTCTTGTGTTTTTCAGTCCTTTTAGCATTACTATTACCTCGCTTAGGGAAGAGAGAGCTAATCTTAGTGCTTTTCGTACGTTTGTTCGGTTTGCGCTTGTTTGGATTTGTCGGTTTCCTCTTCCTCTTGGTGTCTGGGAAGGGCTGCGGTGTGTGATTGTGGCACTCCCTGGGCTTTTCTCTTACCTTTTATTTTAAACCTTTCTAGAGATTAAAAGTGATTCTGATTTTGATGGATAAATCTTACTTACCAGCTTTTGCCCATTTACGCCCATCTTTGAATAATTTCTAAACCAGCATTAACGTTTCTAGCAGTTTCATTTGGATTATCGACTATCACATACAAACTTATTTCCTTCGAAAATAGCATTACACTGACATGTCTGTCTACCACAATGTCATTTATATATAAAATAAATAAAAGATGGCCAAGAATATACCCTTGAAGGTCACTTGCTTTAATAAATGCCCAATTAGAAACGACACCCGGTATAACAATTCTTTGCTTTCGGTTCGTCATATAGTATGACAACCGGTCCGGCAAATTTCATTAATTCTAGCATTTTTTATCCTCGACCGATTGGTTCGGGGAATATAGCGAACAACATGACATCCGTTCGTCCGTCCGTCTGTCTTTCCAGACGTCTGTACGTCCGTAGGCGCATCGTTGTGCGCTCCATAACTTTGATTCCTTTAAAGACATTTTGGTAATATTCGGTAGGGATGAAGAGGAGGACCAGTAGACGTGTCGCGTGCAAGAGAGACAACTCTCACTTTATTCGTTATCTACTTCTCCCTGAAGCCGAAATCTTGTGCAGGCCATCTCCAATACTGATTGAGATAGATACATTTGGTAGGGACATATGTCAGGTCAAGTAGGAGTGTCACACTCAAGAAGAACAACTCTTGCTCTGTTCTTTTTCCAGTTATCTCCCCTTAATAAATTTCTAAGCCAAATTCTTCTAAGCTCCATAACTCCTTAATGGTTCGACATATTTTGATAATATTTGATAGAGGCATAGATAAAGACCAGTAGGCGTGTCATGTGCAAAACAGACAACCATCATTTTCTTCGGTATGTATTTATCTTTACTGAAATCTTATGCAGGCCATAACTACAATACTGTTTGAGATAATTTGATAATATTTGATGGGGACATATATCAGTTCAAATAGATGTGTAGCATGCAAGGCCACCTCTTGCTTTATTCTTTTATCTAGTTATCTCCTCGAACGAATATCTAAGCCAAAATCTTGTGCACTTCATAACCTTAATACAGTCGAGCCTCAATAGCTCGAACCTCTTTTGGACCATGGAAATTTGTTCGAGACATGGGTAGTTCGAGCCACTGAGGGTTAATCATGGCACTAAGTCAGTCGGCAAATGATGATATTTAAGGGAATCTTTTTTATCTTCTATATAATTATTGTATGTTGAGTGTATTCATTAGAATCGCCTCGACGAGGCGATTCTAATGAGTACACTCAACATACAATTTCATGATAAAATGACAAAATTTTCCCAAATATTTGTTCTCTTGATCTATCGGAAGAATTTCGTAGGGACTCAAAAACGAGTTCGAATAATTAAGCCATGGTAAACGAGCCATCGGTGTTCGAGCTATCGAGGTTCGACTGTAGTTTGAAATTGTTTGATAGCATTAGGTAGGCATGCTATGTGCAAAAGAGACAATTCACTTTCTTCGTTATGTACTTGTCTTCCATGAAGCCGAAATATTGTGCAGCCCATAACTCCAATACCACCGTGACCAACCTGTAACATTTCTTTGTGGTTTTCCCGTTGCTTTTGCGGCTTTCGTAGCGTTCTTTTGCGGCCTTTCCTGTTAATGTTGCGGCTAGGAAAGAGGGTGAGGTAAGTCAGGTGCTTCGTTTTTGTTGTTTTTATCAGTCATTGGTGATATCATACAGCCCAAACGAGCCACAAAAGAACTTTTGTTTGTCCGAATTTGGTATTAAAACAAAATATCATTACCTCGATTTTGCAGTAGTTATCTGATTTAACATTGCAATACAAAATAATAAGAAAAATCATAGTCCTTTAATTCATAAAATTAATCTCATATTCAATTCGGAATGACGCGTAAAATTTGTCGCCAAAGTAACAAAGTGGAAGAGCATAGTTCGTTTTACTACAACAAAGAAAGAACACAATATATAAATATGGAAAACAAAACACGGACGCAACATATCAGGCCTGAGGGTACAGTGAAATAGAAAGTACAAATATGCTTCGCATCAAAAATAAAAATGCAAGAATATAAGAAACTTTAATGGGTGTGAGGTATGGAAAGAAAAAAAATCTGCCCTTGGGATCACTTTTTGGGCTCCACCGAGTGATACCATACACAACACTCCTATATAGTTTGATAATTTACTTGCGTAAATATTGACGACTGGTGTCAGGCCACCCAGAGAAGTACTTCCGAGGTCGTAGGGTGCTAAAATAGTTCTTTAAAAAAATATGGCTTCCTTTCTTGACAGTGTATACTTCACTGCATAAGTTTTTTTCTAACATTATTTTCATCTGATCTTTAAATATGAAGTGTTTTGCAATGAATGAGCAAAGATCCATCCTTCTTTTCAGGACTATATCTTCTGTGTGGATGCTGATCTATGTCAAGCAGATGTGTACCGGCCAATTGTTTTGTGTTGGAATTTAACACAGTTGGTGTGTTCGGCATAAGTTTGTGAAAAAATCCAATCGGTCATGATAGGAATATTTGTTGATATTTCAAGAGACCAGTGAATGATCTTGTCAGTTTGAGAAGTGTTATAAGTGAACGAATGTTCTGGAACATGTGACAGTTTCTGGAACTTGCAGAATTTACATGCGTTTATAAGGGAGCATATTTGAGTGGTCTGACACCGACTATGGTATGTCCAAGGTCATGTTAGAAACCCTTGCATAGTTAACATGTAACAAAATTCGTCTGCTACTACTGATAAGTGAGGTAGATATTCAGCTGCAAAGGTGAAGATGAGTTAAGAGTTCTTGCATAAAAAAAGCAGTACGGCAGTCTTAACTTAACCTTCGAAGACGATGGAAAACATTCTAGTTCCAGAAGTTTGCGCGCTGGCGATAGGCAGGTTGCCTATCGTCGGCAGACCTATCTGGCGGCTGACGGAGGGGAAGCACATTGTCAAGTTAGAGATAACTTGGCAGCTTCCCCGAACATCACCTCAGAGGAAATCAACCAACAAGACATCTGCTAAACAAGACGACGCTCGTGTCAAGATGGCGGTACCCAAGATGGCGGCGCCCACGCCACCGAGATTGGCCGCCTCCTTCAACGACGCGGTGTGTTTGACACCGTCGCCGACGACGGAGGAAAGGAGGGCGCCACAACAACAAGAAGAGAGACCTAGTACTCCGACTGCCGCCACCGACCTAGAGACTACAACTGACCGCTCTCCTCCGGGGGAGTGGAAGGAAGTAGTCTCAAAGAAGAAGAAGATTCTACGAGCGTCAACCCCGAAGAAAGAATCACCAGCACCACCGAGGAGAAGGACTCCTCCCATGGAGCGGAGAAGGACTCCACCCCTGGAGCAGCCTAGGAAGATTCAACGGACGACTGCGCCGAGAACCTCTCCAACTGCTCCAGCTCCAGCGCCGACTCCAGTTCCAGCCTCCACGCCGTTGCCAACACAGAAATCGAAACAGGAAGAGGGCGAATGTTTTCTTTCTGGCTGTGGCAAGTCATACCCCATTCATGAAAAGTATGACTTGGACGAAGTGAGGACACTTCGTTTGGTAAACGGCAAACAAGGAACCATCATCAGGGCGTACCGGCTACCAGACGAAGATGGAAGTACCACCGAAGAGGCTCCTGTGTACTTCACATACATCGAAGAACAGCCTATTTGGTATTTTCTGAAAGGCTACTCTTCAAAGTATTTCTCGAAGAGGTTCTTCGATGACATACAGGAGAAGTTCACAAGGGCCACTCCAGTCGATAACAACATGCTTTGGTACGACGACCTGGAAAGATGTTGTGCCGGTACAGACCACTCCAAGAGGTTAGCGAGGCTGGGACCCTAGCTCCAGGTATTCCTGGCTCTTTTCAGAGCCCCTGACATGTAGGGCGAGTGTAGTATTACATTGTGCATAAGTAATACACACGTATTAAAGCCCTTTTCTTTTGACCGTGTATTCTAAATTGTGTAACTTACAGACCTTGACCTTCATGTATATCGTTCGATATCGTACGATTAGGCGAGGTAGTACATGCATGAATTATGCGTGCACACCGTTTTAAGCCAATGTCAGGGTTAAACTAATCCAGATTTCTCTGGCGCTGCCTCTATGTGCCTCAGGTGCCTGGTAGCGTTAAAAATCTGAAAAATGAAAAAATGAAAAAAGCAGTACGGCTGCCACATGCTATTAACAGTCATGTTTTAACAAGGAATTTTAAGTACAGTAAGCGCCTCCCGGGTCGTCGCAAAACATGACGTCAGCACCGGTCACTTGCATTGTAGCGAACGTTAAAGAGTCATGTCAACATTGCAGCCGGGAAGCGACATTTTCAAAATATGCGCAGCTCGCATGGTTTTCATGATTTTATGTGTTCTTTGTTTCCAAAGGCAATCCTTTTTGACTTTTATTTTCCTTTCGCGCAATAATCATTTATACTCGTAAATTATTTTACTCCATTTTCCAAGGTTTTAGCATATCACCATAATATCAAGTACTAACAGCCCTCAAACATGGTCTTTCAATGCATTACTATTCGTAAGGTCCTTCGGAATAGTTAAAAACTTCGGACTACGGCCTCGACTTTCAAAACCTTCCTCAGGACCTGCCAAATAATATGCATAGAAAACCATGTTTGAACCCTATATCAATTCATGCTTACCAGGGTTAAATCTTATTGGTTTTCTAAAATCCCCCTTGTGTGTGTGTGTGTGTGTGTGTGTGTGTGTGTTGGGTTTAACGTCGCTTTCAACAATCTTTCTGTTATATCGCGACGGTGTCTGGATGTGACAGGGCGCTCAATGCTAACTTTTATCGCGCTGCCTCACCGAAGTATCATGCCCCTGACACTTGATATGATACTCCACCCAGTCACATTATACTGACACCGGGTCAACCAGTTCTAGCTCTACCCCGTAAATCCGAGTGCCAAGCGAGGACAGCTAGTACCATTTTACGGCTTTTTGTTTAATACCAAATTTGGACAAATTGTTAGCACATGCAATGTCTGTATCGGTATTCCGTTGGTCCGATAGAGTCAAGTATGGAGTGTCTCTGCGTCGAATCATTTAGATGGTCAAAACTTGGTTTAAAATGCTTATGGATGATGCTAATAGATGAAACATGAATGACAACGTTATTAAATGATAGACACGTAAATTAATTCGACTGCCACGTGATGATTTATGGCTGCATTTTCAACGATGCCACGAATTTAGGTAACATTCGACTATTAGGGAATCGACAAACATTTCACAGTGCATTACGAAAACACTCCTATTCAAATATATAGAAAATTTTCAGATAAAAAAAAAATCCGATATTTTTCATATTTCTGCTCAAAACATTGATTGTGGGTACTCGTTAGAACCGCCACCAAATCTATGTTTTGAGCAGAAATAAGAAAAATAATGTATACCCCTGTAAACCCCAGTTTTACAATATAAAGATGGGGTTTAAGGGGGTCAAAATTATATAAGCATGTTTTCGTGATGGTCATTTCTGTGAGAGGCGCGATGTGCACAGCTATATAGCTCCAGTTTATAGCCACTGTCTTTTTTTTTTTTTTTTTTTTTTTCTTTTCTTTTTTTTTTTTTTTTTTTTTTTACTGGGCAAGCTTAGTCCTCTAAGCGGTTAACCAGTAGGTTTATTTTTTCTTCCACCTCCGGCATTGCTGCCTCCGGTGGAGATGTGTTTATCCGTCCACCTCCGGCATTGCTGCCTCCGGTGAAGGATAGAACGTACATCCAACGTGAAAACGTACAATCAAGAGGCCTTAAAGATATAGGCGTCCTTCTTTGTTGACAGGTGTAATCACAATATAAATTTCCCACTGAAGAAAACGTGTGATTTTTTATATATAATATATAATCTGCATACATTGTCTGTTAGTCTGTTACTCTCCGTCCGACATCTTTCAGAAACGACCTTTTTGCACATTTCTACGCTCTGAATAAAAGGTTTAGCAATAATTTTCTTATCAGCTATTAGCAGTCTATTAAGCCTTACATGTGCCGCAAAAAGTTTGAAAATCGGTCAGGAAATAAAATTTAAATGTCAAAAATTAGATTTTAATAGGGATTAACGGGTAAGGGAGGTGATCCGAATTTCTTAAACTTTGCATTCTGACAGAGTTGTCAACCATATTCAGATTTTAAAGCCACCAATAAGTTTCCAGTACCATTTATTGTAACTCTAACATGTTCCTGCAAAAATAAACCGAATTAAAAAAAGAAAAACATAAATTAAAAAAGAATAAAAAAAAAATGCGGGGAAAACAGTTACTTCCCTTTGTTTGATTTTTTTACGTGTAAAATGTCTTGCCCAAACACATTTTTCAGTATAAAAATTGTATTTATGCACCGATTTTCAAAAGTTTTTGGCACATTTTAGGACATATGGTATGCTAACAGCTGATAAGAAAATAATTGTTAAATTATTATTCAGAGCGCAGAAATATGCGAAAATGTCGTTTCTGAAATAAGTCGAACGGAGGATAGTTGGTCAATAGGGCTTTAGATGCAATAAGTACCGAAACGAAACAGGAAAACCATTCCTTCAATCGGCTCGTTAGCCGAACTATCCAAACTACCGATCTGCTTGAATAATCTTGCATGTCCCTTATCCAAACACACTCCTATGTATCGTGAATAACGCAGGCCTGGTTGTATCATAGGGGTGAAATCAGAATAATTCCACTGTTTGTGAAAGCCTCTTTTGATCAGCGTTATCATTTTTAGACTCGCTGATGAACGGGTATGAGTCCCATATCACTACAAAAACCAAGGTTTTCTTGAATAATCTGGTAAACGGCTGAAGTTCATGAAAAGACGAAACATGCAAATAAAACTAGAAACCAATGCGTGGTAACTGCTTTTTACCTGTTTTTTAGCTCTGTAATGTATGTGCGGCACACGGGGTAATATTTTTACCTGAAGCGTCGTGATTTCTTTTCCAAAGTCTGTGTCCCTTATCATAAAAATCACGTGACTGTGATGTACGTTGTCCACCCTGAATAGAGAAAACTCTCACTTATTTCCTTACATACTTATCTTATTTGAAACTAAAAGCTTGTGCAGCCCATAACTCCCATACTGTTTGAGATAATCTGTTAGTATTTAATAGGGACATGTATTAGGTCGCATGCAAGAAGGACAACTCTTGTTATTTGTTTTTAGTTATCTCCCCTGAACAAATTCGAATTTCTTAGCCAAATTCCTGTGCACATCTTTACTTCCTAATGGCTTCCGGTTTCTGGCGAAAGAATGAGGACAATATTGGTTAACCGCATTAGAGGACTAAGCCCACCCAGTAAATGTGTGGTTAGGTAAACTGACCTCGCTCGACATGACCCCAATGGATTGACTGGGCTGTAAAACCTCAACATAAACCAAACGTTCTTAATGAAATATTGAAATATTTTCATAATATTTGGTAGAGGCATAGATAAGTCGCAGTAGGGCTGTCGCGTGCAAGAGAGACAGTTCCCACTTTCTTCGTTATGTACTTATATCCCCTGAAGCCGAAATATTGTGCAGCCCATAACTCCTATACTGTTTGAGATAATTTGATAATATATGGTAGGGAAATATATCAGGTCAAGTTGGAATGTTACATGCAAAAAGGACAACTTTTGCCTTTTTTTTTCTAGTTATTTCCCCCGAACGCCTTTCTAAGCCTAATTCTTGTGGACTCCATAACTTCTTAAAGATTCGAAATATTTTGATAATACTCGGTAGAGTTATAGATAAGAACCAGTAAGCATGTCGCGTGCAAGAGAAACAACTCTCACTTTCTTTGTTATGTACTTATCTCCCATGAAGCCAAAAGCTTGTGCAGCCCATAACTCCCATACTGTTTGATATAATTTGACAATATTTAGTAGGGACATGATTCAGGTCAAGTAGAAGTGTCGCATGCATGAAGGACAACCCTTGCTTTGTTCCGTTTTTAAGTTATCTCCCCTGAACGAATTTCTTACCCAAATTCTTGTGCATTCCATTACTTCTTAATGGTTGTCAGTTTCTGGAGAAAGAATGTGCACAATATAGGGATCAAACATGGGTTTTCATGCATCATCTTTCGCCAGGTTCCGTGGAAGGTGTTGAAAATCGAGGCGGGAGGCCGCGGTTTTCAACACCTCCCAAGGGACCTGGCGAATGTTAATGCATTAAAAAACCATGTTCGATCGCTATTATTGCATAAAAACTGAAAGCATTTGCTACATTTCGCGTTATTTATTGCACTATTTTGTTTCGCCTTTTCACCGATGTCTCGCGAACGCAATGTCCGCGGACTATGCTCGTTCTAGGGCCGGGCAGTACACATCGCGTTACGGCAGCAAATCTGTTGCGTATAGCCGTGCATTAACAGCGCGTGAATTGCCTTGTTAATACACGGCTTTTCACCGGTTAATGCACGGCTATTAATAACGTGCGACACTTTTTTTTTTATGCAATAATATTGGTTAACCGCTTAGAAAACTAAGCCTGCCCAGTAATAATAGTGGTTAGGTAAACTTACTGTGCCGTAAACTTTAACACAAACAAAAAATTATTAATGGATTGAAATATTTTGATAATATTTTGGTAGGCATAGATAATGACAATAAGCCCTGTCGCGTGCAGGAGAAACAAGTCTCACTTTGTTTATTATGTTCTCATACCCCGTTAAGCTGACTATATATCAGGTCAAGTAGCAGTGTCAGTTGCATGAAAGACAACTCTTACTTTGTTCTTTTCTTCTAGTTATCTTTCCTTAATAAATTTCTAAGCCAAATTCTTGTGCACTCCATAACTTCTTAATGGATCGAAATATTTGCAGGCCATAACTCTCATACTATTTAATTTGATAGTATTTAAATGAGACAGATATCAGATAAAGTAGGAGTGTCACATGCAAGAAGGACAACTCTTGCTTTGTTCTTTTTCTACTAAACTTCTTTGCAAGATTCACAATGATTTTAAATGTTTTGATAGTATTTGGTAGAGACATAGATAAGGACCAGTAGGTGTATCGCGTGCAAGTACGACAACCCTCGCTGTGGCTGTTTTCTTGTTACCTCCCCTGAATGAATTTTTAAGCTAAACTCTTGTGTGTGCCATAACTTCTCAATAAATTGAAATAATTTTGATAATATTTGGTGTAGCCAATGATAAGGAACACTTTCTCCATTATGTACTTATCTCCCCCGATGCCGAAATCTTGTGCAGGGAGATAACTTGATAATTTTTGGTTGGGACATATATCAGGTCAAGTAGGCGTGTCGCATGCAAGAAGGACAGCTTTTGCTTTGTTGTTTTTTCTTTACCCCAATAAACATGCAGCAAATACCTTTACCTTTACTAGGCATTTATTTTTGTTACTATGTCAGAATACGTACACTCACAAATTCAAAGCATATGCAAATATTGTATATCCTGTACAAACAATCACATCTAAAGTCACTTAATAGATGATTTTTGAAAATAAACAAATAAATAAATCAATAAAAATCCGACTGGAGACCAGGAGGTCGCGGGTTCGACCCCCGCCGAAGTCGGCAACATTCTAACGTGGAGATTGATCATGAAATATTTTCTACGGTCATTCTCTCCCTTCCGCTGATTCAAGAAGGGCAGTTGTCAGTTTCTGGCGAAAGAATGTGTAAAGTACAGGTTAACCGCTTAGAGGACTAAGCCTTCCCAAGTAAACGTGTGGTTAGGTAAAGTGACCGCGCTCGACATGACCCCATTGGGTTGACTGGGCTGTAAAACTTCAACACAAACAAACAAAACTTTTTATTTTGGTCACATTTCATACTATATTTGCATCTTTTTACTTTGCGCTGTTTCAGTATTTCGATGATATCTTATTGAAATATACACCAAATTTAGAAAGGGTTTGTGGGGGCGGGGAGGGTTTCCATCTCTTCTGATGTTCCATCTCTTCTGATGGAAATTTTTAATTTTATCAAAGGCTTTTCTATAATCACAGAAAACTGCTCTTATTTCCTTACGATCATCCAACGCTTTACAGCATCACGAAAACACGCCTATATAATTTGACCCCCTTCAACGCCACTTTTATATAGTATAACTGGGGTTTACAGAGATATACAGTATTTTTCTTATTTCTGCTCAAAAACGTAGATTGTGGGTACTCGTTAGAACCGCCTTGCCGAGGCGGTTCTAACGAGTACCCACAATCTATGTTTTGAGCAGAAATAGGAAAACTATCAGAATTTTCATCTGAAAACTTTCAGTTTTTAGTGGTGAACTTTTCAAAAAGTCGGATCTGATCTGGATCCAAACTGTTTGAAACTCTGATGATATTCCTGAAAGGCGTTTTCGAAAACGTTAATCAAAAAATCCAAAGACGACAAAAAAGGAGGCAAAATTACCCAGCATGCAAAGAGTTAAGGTTTTGGTATAGACCGACCGATCCGACCCTCCGCCTTCACCCCTCTGTTTCATACTCATAAGGATGCGCCCTGTGTGAAATTTTGGCTTGACAAAATAATAATCCCGCAAACAACGTGAAGCAAGTTTCGCTTAGTGCTCATAGGTAAAACGTTTTTTGGGCAGTTCATGCATACTTGGAAATACAACTGTCCGGCGACCTAAGGCCTCTGTTTCGCAGCCGCACTACGCCAAATAGTAAAAAAAGGTAAGAGAAAAGTCCAGGGAGTGCCACAATCACAAGCCGCAGCCCTTCCCAGACACCAAAAGGACGAGGAAACAGACAAACCCAAACAAGCACAAATCGAACAAACGTACGAAAAGCACTAAGATTAGCTCTCTCTTCCCCAAGCGAGGTAATCGCAATGCTAAAAGGACTGAAAAACACAAGAACAAAATAACACAAGGCAAGACATATAACAAATCGCCTCAAAGAATAAACCACAAAGCAAAAAAAGAGTAAGACTAACACCGGGACCACCGCCTTAGAACGGTCAGTAGAATAAACCACCGGGGTCTAAAGCACTTTTATAGCCGGCCAACTTCACCCTGGGTCCGATGCTACTCTTAATACAGAAATACATAAAAATTCGGTTCGCATAAAGGCTCCCAACTCAGTCAATGCATCAAAGCAAAAACGCAAAACTCTTAATCACTATGATAAACAAAGACGAGTACTCATGGCTAATTCTACTGTGTGCCAGAGTAAATGAAAACCAATAGTTGAACCACGGCGGGCCAAGACAAAGTAAATCAAAATCAGAAGCCACAGGTCACCGGAAAAGGACTTACACCTATTCTTATGCATATCATTACCAAAAGGTCAAAGCGACTGGTCAGTCTGGCCGATCTGAATAACAGCACAACAAACAAAAGAATAATCATTAGTAATTCATCTTATACAGTCGACTCTCGTTATCTCGAAGTTCAAGGGACTCTCTGAAAGACTTCGAGATATCCATACCTCGACATACCAGATTTGCGGAAAACAATAAATCGAACAACCACATTTAACAAATGAATATGTAATTTGGCTCCTGAAGTTAGAGATATAATGAAAATATTGTGGAAAAGAGGAGAAATTAGGAGCAATTTATAAGGAGCACTTTCTCCTCTTTTCCACAATATTTTGTTACCTGCTGTTAGATTTAAATGTTAAAACAGGGACCAGATTTTCACTTCGAGATAAGCGGTTATTTGAGGTGTGCGAGGTCGATATAACGAGAGCCCACTGTATATATACAGACTACCCATGCACTCACGCATGCGCGTGCGTGTCTATGTGTTCACTCATTGATGAAAAGAAATAATAACTATTACCCGCATAAATTATGATTAAGTCTTTCTTTTTGACCACGTCCTAGAGTGTGGGCCTACACACGAATCCCATTTGCATGACTAGAATACGCTACGATATCATTGGAACAGAATTTATGGGGAATTCAATGGCATCCTCCAAAACATCTTGGAAAGTCCCTTTCGTTAGAACATCCTAGAAAATGCCTAACGTCATCCGTTCCATTTTGCTGCTGTGTTGCTAAGTTACAGTTATCACCTGCTTGACACTACCGTTGCGAATCACCATCATGAAAACATATCTATAATATGAATTTAATAGGTGCTACCTATATCCGTGCGTCCAAATTATCATCATAAGCTTCATAGGTGGGTTGGCCAGATCTAACTGGATTTTATTTCAGACCACGCTTGACTTCTGAATCCGCTGCATAAATTGCGATATAACGTCTAAGTCAACAATATTTCAGTAGTTTAGAGACATTACCTCCAAATTTGTGGGACTTTTACCAGACCCGATCGCATGAATTTGGGTCCTGCCTAGTTACTAGCAGCTCTGCCATGGAGGCTTTAGGCAGTCCATCTATTTCGCGGGCCCGATGGGCGAGGGTCATGCTTTCCGAATACCGAAAACTAGTGTATGCCGATGACAGGTACACTTTCATGCGCTTACCTGAAATCCATTTTACTGCTTCAGGATTTTTTTCTAAAGATTTTTGGCTGTTAGTGCGTTTTTTTGTCTTTGTTTCTTTTTGGTCTTGTTTTTCTTTTTCTTTTTTGTTGGTCTACATATTATGAAAAGCAGGAAAAAAAAACCCATAAAAATAACAACAATTAACGAACCGGTCGAACAAACACATTATTGTGGCTGTTTTACAGAATATCACGTGAAAAGAGCGTTAAGTCTTTGTGTTATCTAGAAATCTACATTAAAGTGTACCTTATGCAATAAACAAATCATACTTAGTTTTTATACGCCCGTTTGAAAAACGGGACGTATTATGTTACGGGGTATGGCGTCCGTCCGTCCGTCCGTAAACTTTTTCGTTTCCGGCTAACTCCTCCTACAGTTTACATCCGATCAAGCTGAAACTTCATATATAATTAGACCATGATGTGGAGCAGCGCATATTATTTCGAGATTACAGTCCACCAAATATAGCAGAGTTATGCCCCTTAAAAAATTTCTGTAAACTTTTCATTTCCGGTTAACTCCTCCTACATTTTACATCCGATCAAGCTGAAACTTCATATATAATTAGACCATGATGTGGAGCAGCGCATATTATTTCGAGGTTACAGTCCACCAAATATAGCAGAGTTATGCCCCTTTGAAAATTTCAATAGACTTTTCGTTTCCGGCTAACTCCTCCTACAATTTACATCCGATCAAGCTGAAACTTGGTATATAGTTAGACCATGATGTGGAGCAGCGCATATTGTTTTGGGGCTACAGTCCACCAAATGTTTGCAGAGTTATGCCCCTTAGAAAATTTCTGTAAACTTTTCATTTCCGGTTAACTCCTCCTATATTTTACATCCGATCAAGCTGAAACTTCATGTATAGTTAGACCATGATGTGGAGCAGAGCATATTATTTCGAGATTACAGTCCACCAAATATTAGCAGAGTTATGCCTCTTTGAAAATTTCAGTAGAATTTTCGTTTCCGGCTTACTCCTCCTACACCTTACATCCGATCAAGCTGAAACTTCATGTATAGTTAGACCATGATGTGGAGCAGCATATTATTTCGAGGTTACAGTCCACCAAATATTAGCAGAGTTATACTTCTTTGAAAATTTTGATTAATTTTTAGTTTATGGCTAAATCCTCCTACAGTTTTCATCCAATCAAGCTGAAACTTCATGTACAGTTAGACCATGATGTGGAGCAGCGCGTATTGTTTCGAGGTTACAGTCCACCAAATATTAGCAGAGTTAAACCCCTTCGAAAATGTCTATTAATTTTTTGTTTCCGGCTAAACCCTCCTACAGTTTACATCCGATCAAGCTGAAACTTGATTTGTAGTAAGACCATGATGTGGAGCAGCGCATATTGTTTCAAGGTTACAGTCCACCAAATATTAGCAGAGTTAAACCCCTTTGAAAATTTCTATTAATTTTTTGTTTCCGGCTAAATCCTCCTACAGTTTACATCCGATCAAGCTGAAACTTCATAAATACTTACATGATGATGTGGAGCAGCACATATTATTCGCGGTTCGGGTTGGACGCACTTATAATATTTTGACCCCTTAAACCCCACTTTTATGTAGTAAAACTGGGGTTTACAGGGGTATACATTATTTTTCTTATTTTTACTCAAAACATAGACTGTGGTACTCGTTAAAATCGCCTTTCAAAGGCGGTTCTAACGAGTACCCACAATCTATGTTTTGAGCAGAAATAGGAAAAATATCAGGATTTTAATCTGAAAACTTTCAGTTTTTGGTGGTAAAAATTTCAATATATTTGAAATGGCGTAATACCATATGTGCAACAAGCATTTCTAATGTGTAAGGGAAGTAAAAACTAATACCATCTTGCTCGCGATATATGACGTTTTCTTAAATTTAGCCTTCTTGGTCATTACGATAACACGCCTATTCAAACATATTGAAACTTTCATCACCAAAAACTGAAAGTTTTCAGATAAAAAAATCTGTTATTTTTCAGATTTCTGCTTAAAACATAGATTGTGGGTAGTCGTTAGAACCGCCTCGGCGAGGCGGTTCTAAGGAATAACTACAATCTATGTGTTTGAGCAGAAATATGAAAAAATAGTGTATACCCCTGTAAACCCCAGTTTTACTATATAAAATTTAAGTTGGTCAAAAGCATATAGGTATGTTTTCGTGACGGTGATAATAATATTGAGACATGGTGATAATGATATTGAGACAAATCTTATTCTGTAATATTGTGATATCAATTCAGTACTCGCTTTTCTGTGTTAATGATCACTAATTATATATGTATGTATGAAAACAAAGAGCACACAAAAGAACGAAAATTAAAAACTCTGTTTCATTAAGTCTCTTCATGTTAAGCAGTGTAGTTTTTGAGTCTTTGAGTCTGCATGCGCCCTCTAGCACTGGCTTAAGCGGTTTTGGATTTTCAAAATAACCAGAATGTTCTCAATGATCTTAAAGGAATTAATATCTGCACTATGGTGAAAGACGGGGAGACGTTTTACAGCCGCTACACGGCACTTAAAACTAACTGCTGTGAAGTAAAATAAAAATTTTGAATGAAAGTAAGTACATCACGAGAACATACCTATATAATTTGGACCCCTTTAAACCCCACTTTTACTATAGTAAAACTGGGGTTTACTGGGGTTGCATTATTTTTCCTATTTCTGCTCAAAAACATAGACTGTGGGTACTCGTTAGAACCGCCTCAGTGAGCCTCAGTGAGGCGGTTCTAACGAGTACCCACAATCTATGTTTTGAGCAGAAACATGAGAAATATCAGAATTTTTTGTCTGAAAACTTTCAGTTTTGGGTGGTGAAATTTTCAATATATTTGAATAGGCGTGTTTTCGTAATGTTAATGCATGGCATTCTAGTGTACATATTCTGACTGAATATCAACATTACTTTCCATCACGAAAACATGCCGATATAATATTGATCCCTTAAACCCCACTTTTATATAGTATACTGGGATTTACAGGGGTATAAATTATTTTTATTATTTCTCCTCAAAGCATAGATTATGCGGACTCTTTAGTACCGCCTCGCCGAGGCGGTTTTAACGACAACCCACAATCTATGTTTTGAGCAGAAATTTGATAAAAATATATGAATTTTTATCTGAATTTTTTCATTTTTTTGGTGGTAAAAAATTCAGTATATTTGAATAGGCGTGTTTTCGTAATGAATTTGCTTTCATCAAAAAATGTTATCTCCTGCCTAACTGTTAATCACACCCGCGATTACATTTAACCGGAACGGGGCTTATACAGTAATTTTTTTCCGTTTGTCTGCCACCTACTAGGTGAAATGATATCAGTGTTCTTTAAAACTACAACCCTTGTCTCCTGATGCAGCTCAAAACACTCAAACAATACAAACACAAAATGAACAACAAAGGCAAAAGGTGGGCAGCCATTGAAGATGAACACAATGCTAGCATCACAGCAAGAAAACAAAACAAAGTGGGCAACCGTATATCGGGTGACCACAATCATAGGCGTAACCCAGTGGGCATACAACGTTAAAATGACGTCGTATCAACGTCGATGCGACGTGATCACGTCGCATCGACGTTGACACGACGTCATTTTGATATTGTGTGCCTGCTGGGAAGGCTGTTTACGCATATTACGCATGTGCTAACATGTGTTAGAAAGATATTTACAATAAAGTGACATTAACATTAATATTTTTCTTCTTTACCATGTGGGCTATTCTTAAAGGAAAGAATTTGCCCCCTCTGGGAGCTAATTCTTTCCTTTAGGAGTAGCTCCTATTTCAGAAACGATTTCACCAAGAATTTCCTTTATATGCTCTTTCTGCAGTAAAGGCATTTAACTTAATTTACCCTTATTACTTTCTTCCCCATTTAAAAAAGGAATAGGAAATAAACATGTAAAACGCCAAACTTTGAAGTTCTATGACTTTGTACCATTATAGATACCAAGCTGTTTGGCTAAACACGTGCAGAAAAATGTAGGAAGTATGTATATAAGTGCAAATATAAAAAGCAAAACATTGGACAGTTTCATGAATATTTACTATTAAAACTAATTTTTTTCTCCTCCACGAGCCTTTTCCTTCCAAAGATTTCAACCGCACAATGTCTTACTCTACCGCACTCGTTTTACTTGGATGATCAGCGTGAGCACGAACGCGCTCTTTTCTGTCCCAATATGTTAGGCAAATACGGGAATGAACACATGTAATTACTAACCGTATTTAACCCTAGTCCTGCTGAACTCGGATATGTCCTGCCTTTGCAATCAGTGTAGGTCCAGATCAGTTGGCTTCTGATCTGAATCTGCACTGTTTGCCATTAAGAAAGTGAATTTATATAAACAATCTAGAGGAAGTAATCTGATTGGCTGAAAATTAGAAATGGGCGTGGCATCTTAATTTATTCAGCAGGACAAGGGTAGAGACTGTCGGTGTCTGACTAAGTTATGCCGAAATGAATTTAGGCCACATACTTAAATAAAAGAATAGCGAATACGAGCAATAAATTTCTGGATTAGGAAGTGACTTAGTTTATGGACAGGCACAGTGAAGAAGAGAGAAAAATGACCTCGTGAAATAAATATGCTTCTAAAAAACCTTGAAGTGGTTTCAAATTGAAAGGATACGGCACACGAAAACAAAACAAACAAACAAAAAAAAAAAAAAAAAAAAACAACAACAACAAAAAAAAAAAACCTTATGGCATTCCGGTTTATGGTTCTTCAATGCGCATGCGCAGCTACAGACATACATTTTTCGCCTGGCGTTTTCTTAAGTCTCTGCTACAAGTCTGCGAACAGCAAAGGTTCTGGCGAGACTGCGCTTATGCGCAGGCTCGCCTAAGGCTTTGCTAATCGCCTATGGGATAAGTACCATTTTCTCATTTGCTGGCTCAAATATGGTAGGTATTTTTTTGTGTGCATAAAACAGTTGCATAGGTTTCGTAATATGATATTTGATCGCCTTATGCTTAACCTTTAGTATTCTCTGGGCTAATTCAATAGACGACAAATTAATTTTTTTTTCTATTTTTCCCAGAAAAACTATGCTTTTCTATTTCATGCAAATTAATTTCTTTTGAGACAATTTGCATAAACCATTAAAAAAAAAAAAAAAAAAAAAGACGGGTAAAAATTGAAAAAAAAAAAAATCAAAGTGTCGTCTGCTGAAATTCTTACCCAGCATGCTAAGCGTTAAATGGATCAGAATTGAAATTATTTCAGCAGGAAGATTTCTTTTAGTTTTAAACATAACTTTTGAAGCAGGCAAAGTTTAGTAACATTTCTTAGGGATCTGAACAGTATTGTAAGTCCCATTTCATATAGCTTTAGTTTAAACAATTTTATTTTCATTCTTCAATATAACAGAGATATACATGACAGGAAATGATAACAGGATTAGAATGGAAGCATATAAATACTTATAAAATTCTTCTCCTGTAATACATATTTATCAGCTGTTGACTTGATGGCAGTTGATAGCCTAAGACAAAATGATACACTTTTATTATACATAAGAAGATATTGCTAAATGATAAATTTCATATTTCCGTATGTATATAATAACTATATGACATTTTGAAACAAAGAAAAATTACGAAAAAAGTAATACCAGTGGGAAAATGTGTATAAAGTGCCAATGCAAAAAGAAATATTGCAAAAATACATAAACAAAATTTCAGAAAAAATAGAATGCTATGAAGCCGGAACAATTTTAAACGACTAAATTAAAAATATAATAATAATAATAATAATAATAATAACAACAACAACAATGATAATAATAATAATGATAATAATAATAATAACTGTTATTATTATTATTATTATTATTATTATTATTAAATAGAGAGAGAGAGAGAGAGGGCACAAGATTACAATATTTTTTCGAACAAATAAATTTGATATTGTTCTCTTATTTTTGCTCGCCGAGGGGCGTCTAATAAGAATTTAAAGCATTTGTTTTCGTGGAGAAATAAGAAAATATGCTTTTGGATACACATCTGGTCTAAAACTATCATCACGAAAACACGCCTATATAATTTTGATCCCCTTAAACCCTAATTTTATATAGTAAAACTGAGGTATACAGGGGTATACACTATTTTTCTTATTTCTGCTCAGAAACATAGATTGTGGGTACTCGTTAAAACCGCCTCGTCGAGGCGGTTCTAACGAGTACTCACAATCTATGTTTTGAGCAGAAATATGAAAAATATCATTTTTTTTTTATCTGAAATTCTTCAGTTTTTGGAGGTGAAATGTTCTATACATTTGAATAGGCGTGTTTTCGTAATGTTATCTGTACATTTGTTTTGTTTTTAGGGAGGAAAACCTAAACACGTATCTTTCTATAGTTAGTGTATGTCTTTTTGTTTGTTCGTTCGTATGTTGTTTTTTTTACAGGAAATTCTTGTATAATTTGCTTACATATTTTGCATGTGGGTAAATATTTAATTACGGGACTTTTTGCCATATATTACTTGCTAAAATCAACTTATTTGTTTCCAACTTTTCGATGTAAAATATGAAAATATGACACTTGAAGTACAATATTTTTAAATAGACACTTTTTCTAATAAAAAAAACAACAACAACTAGGGTTTCAATAGCAACTGGAAGTGCCCCTTAAAGGTAAAATGTCCAATCCCGTTACGGGGTAGTCCTTGACATAAGCTTTGACTTTCTTTGCTCAAGCTGTATTTATGCTGAATAAGTATAAAATGCTTGTGCAAGGAAATTCTTATTCTTATTCAATATCGAAAGAAATGTTTCTTACTTCAGGTTTTAGTACATAAAAGCATGTACGGTATGGACAATTTATAGAAATAGTGAAACTGAGAGACAAAATTTTCTCTGTGACAATAGAAAGGGGTGTTTTGTAAAGTCACACTTGCTGTAGTCTGCATGTCATTATGTATTCTTCTGTTTAGTCATGAAAGGAAACCTAGTAGAAAATATTAGTTTGAAGTTATTCGTTTTTATTTTCATTTGTAACGGAACGGACAGTCGTAACGGTACATGACAACCGCAACGGTAAAAATACAGTAACTCTAAGATGGCATTTTGGCATGTTAAACATATATATCTCAGACCCTTTTGCTCTGTTTCAGCAGATAATGGCTTTAGGACATATTTTACGCTGGTAACAATTAAAGCTGTTGATCCAAAAACATAATATGAACACAGTTCTAAACGGGATGGGTATCCCTGAATTGGTATTAAATGCGAGAAACACTGATGATAAACGTGTTGATCAAACGTAACTTTTTTGGTATATTATGTCAACTGACTTCCAAGCAATCCACAGGAACTATAACTTCAACAAGGATTTACAACAAAATGCAAATTCAAAAAATAAACATGAAAATGTCTGCACCGTTATACACAAGAGTAACGGTGTGGACGTAAACTGTAACGGTATAGACAGTAACAGTATGGATATTTGTGTAATTGTTATGCAAATTACAACTATGTTCCAACAGACAGAGTGGTGTCCATATAGTAAGAAACATTCAGTTTATAGCATCTACACTTAGGTAAACATATTTTCATATGGAAAAGATTTACGTTCGCGTGAAAAAATAAAATGAACGGTGTGGATGCATAATAACTGTAACATGCATTTTTTTTTTAATTCCATATTCATTTTCCTGATATTTTGTGTTCTTCGGTTGCGTGTTTCTACCTGCAAATTGAATAATGCACTGAGTAATAGAAGTTTTGTTGACATTCAACCGTATCCAATGCAAATGTAGGGGGCTTCATGACAAGATCTAGATGAAGTTGTAACAGTATGTACATAACATCTAGGGACAGACCTTTAACTTGAATTTTATAAGCAGTCAGAAATTAATTGTTTTTCAAAAGGACTTTTACAATAAACAAAAGATAATATAAATTGATTACCTGTTCAACTGAATCTGTTTAAATGGAAGGGGGTCATGAATAAAAATGAAATGAAGTTTGAAATTTTGAAACCCGGACATTTTACCGTTACATTGAATGTATAGGACACACTATCGCGACACCTTCAATTTTCAAGTATCTTACTATACAACATGACTGAAAATTTTAGTACAACGAGAAAATGAATATAATTATTACAGAGCACGTAATTTAAAGGATTTTAATGAAAACAACGGAAGCAATACTGATAAGATTTCTTCAATACGTTTGAATGTGTTCATTACTCTCAAGTGTCATTCCATTCATAATCTCTCTACCTTCACTACAGCTTGTGAAAGTGCCAGGTGGCGGCCGTAAAACATCTCCCTATACAGTCGACTCTCGTTATTTCGACTTCGCTTTCTCTAATAACTGCTTATCTCGAAGCGAAGTGAAGATCTGGTCCCTGTTTTAACATGGAAATCTAACAATAGGCAACAAAATTTTGTGGAAAAGAAGAGAAATTGCCCCTAAGGAGCATTTTCTCCTCTTTTCCACAACATTTTCAATATCTCTAGCTTCAGGAGTTAACATATTTATTTGTGAAATGTGGTTGTTCGATTTATTTTTTCCCCAGTTCTGCAAATCTGTTATTGTTACGAGCCAGGCGTAACGAGAAAGAAATGAAAGTGAAACCAGCAACAAGCTTTAAATTATTAACAATATTTATTCCACAAAAAATAAAACAAGATTCAAAACAAAAGAATGTAAGTAAACAGTACCTTTCAAGTTTATGTCACTAAGTCCCTCTGAAATAATCCAGGAGAATTTATAAAACAAATCCTTTGAATATCAGTTTCTGATCCCACAATTTAAAGTTCCTGAATTCAGAATTTAAGTCCAGAATGAATAAAATAGTAAGTAATCCAGTATAGAATAATTTCCAGTGAAAGTATACACAGATGCCCAGATGAAAATCTTTTCTCCTTATATAATATCAAAGAAGGTTCTAGAAAAAGAATTTACTACAAGCATCTCTTATTTTCTAGTTCCAATCAAGAAACTTCTAAATCTTCCATGACATTCCAAAAACAACTCAGTCCAGAATCAAGGCCGTAAACATCATGTTATTGTAAACATGTTGAACATTCCAGAAAGTTATTTTTGGAAACATAGTAAATAAAGCTATTTATGGAAACATAGTAAACATGTTGTTTAAAACAATTGAACACCCTGTTATATAACAGTTATGTCGAAGCATGGATATCTCGAAGTTTGTCAGATAGTTCCTGAGGGCACTTATGAGAACTAAATGGGCGAAGTTATCTAGTCTGCCCAAGAAACTTGAAACTTCAGTTGTTGTCAGTTTTGCGAGTTGTTAATTGCTCCCAAAGATATTTCTTTTTGTTTGTTTGTGTTGAGGTTTTACGGTCCAGTCAACCCAATGGGGTCATGTCGAGCGCGGTCAATTTGCCTAGCCACACGTTTACTGGGCAGGCTTAGTCCTCTAAGCGGTTAACCAGTATTGTGCACATTCTTTCGCCAGAAACTGACAACTGCCCTTCTTGAATCAGCGGAAGGGAGAGAATGACCGTAGAAAATATTTCATGATCAATCTCCACGAAAGAATGTTGCCGACCTCGGCGAGGGTTGAACCCGCGACCTCCTGGTCTCCAGTCGGACGGCGCATCCAACTGAGCCACCGAGAACCTTGCAAAA
Organism: Anodontia alba; assembly: GCA_964016985.1. NCBI lineage: Eukaryota > Metazoa > Mollusca > Bivalvia > Lucinida > Lucinidae > Anodontia > Anodontia alba. The sequence goes on along the minus strand of OZ024827.1, from coordinate 9,586,670 downwards.
TTACAAGCTTCATATCATTATAATGACTCATATGTCAGTCTATGACGGAACCGCCGTCATGAAATGGTATAACATGATCGCTGTTTAACATAGGGTAATCTTTACTACTCCATTACGAAAACATGCCTATTCAAATATATTGAAAATTTTACCACCAAAAAATGAAAAAAAAAAAAAATCAGATAAAAAATTCTGATATTTTTCATGTTTCTGCTCAAAACACAGATTGTGGGTACTCGTTAGAACCGCCTCGACGAGGCGGTTCTAACGAGTACCCACAATCTATGTTTTGAGCAGAAATAAGAAATATAAGGTATACCCTGTAAATCCCATTTTTACTGTATAAAAGTGGGGGTCAAAAGTATATAGGCATGTTTTCGTGATGTCTCCGGGGAGATGTTTTACGACCACCATACGGTACTGATAGGTACGATGAATAGAACGATGAACTTGCGACAGTAGCATCCTATCTTTACCATATCTAATACATATATTTTCAAGATAAGATGGATCAGGTAGCTGAGTTACACGCGAATGTGGTGCATACAGATGAGGAAATCGGATATGAAACGTCAGTTATTAGCAAGTTAGGTGAATACACGAAGATTAGCGCACTGGATAAAACTGTCGCAAGGCCCAGTGAAACTGTTACAAAACTTACTAGTAAGTTGGAAGAGGGTGAATACACGAAGATTAGCGCACTGGATGAAACTGTTGCAAAGCCAAATGAAACTGTTACAAAGCCCAGAAAATACGTAGCTGCCCGCTTCCAGATGGAGAAGGAAGATACAATTTCCAAGTCACACACAGAAGAAACTGCTCTATGGAGATTAAAAGTATTATGCATTGTACTGATGATAATGGTCATAATTAGCACCGCTACCTTTAGTGCTTTGATCTATACTTTGGTAAATATATACATTTTTTTTTTAATTTTTGGTGTGGGCAACAAGGTCTGGTCACACTGTGCTGATGCATTAGGAAAACACGCCTATTCAAATATATTGAAAATTTCACCACCAAAAACTGAAAGTTTTCAGACAAAAAAATCTGATATTTTTCATATTTCTGCTTCAAACAGATTATGGGTACTCGTTGGAACCGCCTCGGCGAGGCGGTTCTAACGAGTACCCACAATCTATGCCTTTGAGCCGAAATAAGAAAAATATATAGCCCATGTAGACCCCAGTTTTACAATATAGAAGTGGGGTTTAAGGTGGGGGGGGGGGGTCAAAATTATATAGGTATGTTTTCGCTATGGCGCAGGCGGATTTGAGTCTTCGTTGGGTGGACATGTCAGAAATTGCGCAGCCTCACGTTTCGGCTCAGGAGATATGTAGTTAATTGTCATTTATTCCATATTTAAAACATTCTAACTAAGAAAATGCATACCAACACTTGATAGTTTAGTTCAGAAACAAAGAAGTTAGAGGTGTTCAAAAATCTGAAGTGCAGGTAACATCCACTTCTGAAACAGTGAAGAAAACCGAAGTCGTCCAAAGCGAAGAGTGAAAATATAAATCGTATCATTCACTATAGTGAAATGATACGATATCAATTCACTAGTGATTGATTCCACTTTTATTTTCATCAGATATACACTGATTTCACCGCTGACAATAAAATAAATGCATTTTCTTAGTTAGAATGTAAGGAACATTATGGTATCAAAATTAATTTGATTCGCCGAAACTTTTTGTTTTTTTTGTCTCTCCAGCGGTTCACATGTTAAGCACTGAGCGTCGACGCCATGACGTTCATGATTTGTTTGGTGACGTTACTTATGACGTCAGAAACGCGCATTGACGTGTGAACAATAAAATAAGAAGAAAATTTACTCTTTTTCAGTGAATACCATAAAAATTTTCATCTCGTGTAATGAAAACATTCAAATTTTCAATCGTGCTTCGCACTCGTGAAAATACTGATGTTTTCATTTCACTCGATGACAATATTTATGGTATTCACAGCAAAAGAATAAATATCCTCTATATATCTTTTTTCTTCAGATGAGAAGAGCTGATGTCACAGAAGAAAAGTCAGGTGTGTTAAATGTACATTTGTTTCGCTTTTGATGGCATTCGCAATAGTAAAACTTGTTCTGGATAGCGCAGAGGTATGTCTCTCGCTTGTCACCTCTGCGGTCCGGGTTCGATTTGGTAAGGTTGTGGTCACCAACCCGAGGTCAGTGGTTTTCACAACAATACTGCGAAAGTTTCAGAACAAATGAACAAACGGAACTCGTTGAAAATCTGCTTCCGAGTGACCTACCCTACAGATTTCTGCATAATTTACACTCATTTTTACCATGTGAAAAATTGAAAATGTTTGATTTTTTAGAAACTAATGACTAGAATATAATTTTTCGTGCATATGTAGTTACGACAAATAGCTTTGCATTTAATCATAAGAAAAGTTTGCAAATTTACTTCTACTGTGAAAAGCACAGAGCAAAATACGACTTTCTGAAAGATGTCGAAAGCATAGTACATGTACATTACGAACCAACGAAAACCAAAGCACCCAGTCCTCTTTCCACAATACCAGACAGGACGAGCCCATTACGAAAACACGCCTATTCAAATATATTGAAAATTTCACCTCCAAAAACTGAAAATTTTCAGATATAAAACTCTGATATTTTTCATATTTCTGCTCTAAACATAGATTGTGGGTACTCCCTAGAACCGCCTCGGCGAGGCGGTTCTAACGAGTACCCACAATCTATGTTTTTAAGCAGAAATAAGACAAATAATGTATACCCCTGTAAACCCCAGTTTTACTATATAAAAGTGGGGTTTAAGGGGGTCAAAATTATATAGGCGTGTTTTCGTGATGCAAATACATCAGTAAGACGAGATACAGGACAAACATGAAAAAAAAAAAAAAAAATAAAAAAATAAAAAAAAGCAATCAACCAAAAGATCCTGCAAATGATGAACAACAGCAGAGCCACCACCTTAGATCTGTCAGTATTAAAAACTACCGAGGGGTTTAAATCAATTTTACTGATACCAATTCTTCACCACAAGTTCCCATTTATAAATAAAAACTACAAAGGCGTATTTTGGCTCGCATAGCGGCTCCCTAACTCAATTAGTAAAACAGAAAGACGGGCAAATCACGTTAAATCACTGTGATAAATAAAAAATGATAGCTAGCTGCAAACACTGGCAATCAGTGCCCAGTTGTTCAAAGCATCGTTAGCTAAACGAGCTCGTTAGTGGTCAAAATGTTAACTGTTCTAGTAAGTACAATATCTAATTCACAGGTATTTTTTCAGCAAAAATATTAGCAAATATGACATAGTTAATGATCAAAGTTTTATCAATACGTTATTTGTTTGTTTGATTTGGGCTTAACGTCGCTTTCAACAATCTTTCAGTCATATCGCGACGGTGTCTGGTTGTGACAGGGAGCTCAATGCTCACTTTTAGAGTGCTGTCTCACTGAAATATCATGCCCCAGACACTTTGACATGATATTCCACCCAGTCATATTATACTGACACTGAGCTGACCAGTTCCGATTCCTAGCTCTACTTTCTTAATGCTGAGCGCTAAGCGAAAGAGCAGCTAGTACCATTTTTAAAGTCTTTAGTATGACCCGGCCGGGGATCGAACCCGCAACCTCCCGGTCACAAAGCGGACGCTCTACCACTGAGCCACTGGTACGTTAACTAACTAACTAAGAAATTGCTCCTAACGAGCAATTTCTCCTCTTTTCCACACTATTTCCATTATATCTCTAACTTCAGGAGTCAAATTGCATATTCATTTGTTAAATGTGATTGTTCGATTTATTGTTTTCCTCACTTCTGCAACTCTGATATTTCGAGGTACGGTTATCTCGAAGTGTTTCAGAGAGTCCCTTGGAATTCGAGATAACGAGAGTCGACTGTATTAAATTCAGAAAAATATATGCTTGAACTGATTTAAGCACTCACTTTCGTAAAATCATTCTTCGATATATATAAAGATTGGGTATAACAAAAATGTAATAGTACAGACTGCATGCATGATAGTTAACCCAATCACGAATAATAACTTTGCTTCCCTGTTTGGTTGCATGCCGGCGGGTCGGTCCTCAGACTCTAAGAAGGCTCCGGCCTAAATACTTTTAAGTAAGTCGGTTGGTGCCTAATGCTCTGGCTTTGGTCGGGCGCATTTGAGTCCACCTGTCGGTTTTCTTTTGCTTCAGCATTTCAGTTATTTCTTGCTGTCTTGTTGTTCTAGCACTTTCGCTGGCTTTTAGATCTTTATTTGTTTAATATTAATAGTATTTATTTTAAACAAATGGTTATAAAAATGCGCCAATGAAATTCAGTCAAATAAAACAAATTTATCTTATACCGAAGCTCATCTATCGACTTAAATTTATCAATAGCTAAGGATTTAGTTACATCTAAATCTATTACAAACAAGATGATCTAGAGTTTAATATTTTTTGTGACAGTTTTTCTTCGTTTCTTTGTTTGTTTTTTTTTTTTTTGTTTTTTTTTTTTTTGTTTTTTTGTTTTTCGATAGAGTGCCGTTATTTTGATGTCGCTTGGTATCGTTTAACCTTATCAAGTACATTGAGAGGGATGTGTTTCGCGACATCACGAAAACATGCCTGTATGACTTTGACCCCTTTAAACCCCACTTTTGAATAGTAAAACTGGAGTTTACATGGGATTAAAGAATAAATTACACAAGCGCAGAAACCTTCGTTCAAGAAATGACAATCAGAAATAGTTAGCGATATCCGTACCTCGACATATCGGATTTGTCGAATTGAGGGAAAACTAAATCGAACAACCACTTATGTAATTTCACTCCTGAAATTACCGATATATTGAAAGTATTGTTGAAAAGAGGAGAAATCGCTCCTCTTTTCTACAGTATTTTGTTACCTGTTGTAAGATTTTCATGTTTAAACGGGAACCAGATTTTCATTTCGAGATAAGCGATTATTCCAGATAAGCGCCATTGAGATAACGAGCGTCAACTGTATTTTCTATCTCCGTTTGTTCATTATGCTTTCGATGAAGTGCTTTTCTGTGTTGTCATTTCCTGTAATTATGTCATTTTGTGCCTGTGACCATCACGAAAACATGCCTATATAATTTTGACCCCCTTAAACCTCACTTTTAAAACTAAAACTGGGGTTTACAGGGGTATACATTATTTTTCTTATTTCTGCTCAAACACATAGATTGTGGGTACGCGTTAGAACCGCCTCATCGAGGCGGTTCTAACGGGTACCAACAATCTATGTTTTGAGCAGAAATATGAAAAATATCAGAATTTTTATCTAAAAATATTCATTTTTGGTGGTAAAATTTTCAGTATATTTGAATATGCGTGTTTTCGTAATGTCTACCATTATCCGGTGCCTTTGGAAGGCTGTGTTCCGGGCTGTCAATAAGATTGGCATGCGTTTGGTAAGGATGCATTGTGTTCTCATGGCAATAAATGCGAAACGGTTGCTATATATAGTCAAACTGCAATCGCTCGAACATCTTTGGGACCATGGAAATTTGCTCTAGACATAGGTACTTCGAGCCACTGAGGGTTATCTACAGTACCGGGTCAAGAGGCAATCGGGGATAATTTATGGATAGATTTTAGATCTATTATAAAATAGTACTAAGAATTGCCACGGTGAGGCGGTACTAATGAGTACGCACAACGTAGATTTTCATGATAAAATAAGCCATGGTAAACGAGCCCTGGGTGTTCGAGTCATTAGAGTCATAGTGCATACCGCTCTTATATAAAAAATGCCCTTGATATCGAATACGAGCCTGCACATAATACTACTATAATAAGACTTGAGCGACCAGCGAATTCTCAGATCAGCCTGCGCATCCGCATTTGCATTCTACAGCCTCCAGGCTATCCAAAGAGGGGTGAAAGAAAACCCTTGCTATACTGGGTGGATGTACAGACTTGTCTGAGTCTTTCCTGTTTACACAGGTCTTATTGTAGGTTTTTGGTCGGGCCCACCGGAGTTTTACTGTTGGTTTTTTTTTGCTCTAGCATTTCAGTTGTTTCGTGCTGTCGAGTCCTCATCGTTGTTTCATCTCTGTAAGTTGCTGATTTTTGTGTTCTCGGAGATGTAGCACTGATCAGTTAGGAAGCCTTCATGCGGACTGAACAAATTATGTGTCTAAACCGCGGCAGAAGTAAGGGCGAGGATTGTGGCTACGTAAAATCGATTTAAGCTCCCCACTAAAATACTTTTCACTGACCGTTCCAAGGCGGTTCTTCTGTCATGGTTTATTTTTGCTATAGTTCGTCTTTAAATGTGTGTGTCGCTTACATCATTTTGTTTTGGATAGCCATTTGGCCACTTTGTGGGAAAGTAACTGTCCGTTTGGCTTTCTGCTAGTGATGTTTCCATTATGGTCTAGTTATTTCGTGTTTGTGTTTCTTTCCCTTTGATGTCTGATGGGAGGTGTGATAATATTGTATCGATTCCTTTCTATTTTGTCGTGCGCTGGCTCAGATGCCGGTCACTCCAAACTAACAAAACGATAAAGTTTTAATTGCAATAACTGTAAAAACTATTGTTTTATTTTTCTTCTTCTACAGAAGAATTGCTAGCTGGAATTAATCTGTTGAAATCAAAGTCAGGAGCTCAAACAGACAATGGTAGAAGCGCTATAGAACATGACGATGGAATATTGCAGAAAATATCACAGTTGGAGACGGACAGAACTTCAGTCATATCTCTCATCCAGGATCAGAGTTCTCGAATTACGCAGATCGAGACAGAGAGGAGCTTAGACCGAGACACGCTCCAGACCCAGAACACCAGACTTACCCAACTTGAATTGAACATGACAACCAACCGATTTTTAATCCAAAGTTATAACACGAGCATTACACAGCTTGAGGCGAGCCTGACTTCAGAAGTCGGAACTATCTCTAACCATAGTTCGAGACTAATGCTCCTTGAGTCAGATACAAGTTCATCTCACGCTTCTATCGAAGAGTTTAGTTCCAGAATAACAACGCTTGAATCTGGCAGAGAAAATGACAGTTCTACCATCGAAACTCACGGAACGAAACTATTGCAGCTTGAGATGGATGGAAATAGTACTAATACTACTCTCGGTGTCTTGGATGACAGATTGACAGGTCTTGAAGGTAATGTTATTATTTTTTCAACTCTTCCATTGCCACAGGAGGTAATAATAGGCTTTTGCAAACAGCGTAGATCAAGATGAGACGGCTCATAATGAGCCGTCTCATCAGGATCTACGATGTTTGACAGTCAGTCTTTCAACTTTACATAAACTTCTTTCAAATCGATAGTTTGTTTAAAAAAAAAAAAAAAAGACGACAAACGTAGTCTGAAATTTGGTGCCGAAAAAGTTAATGGACTGCGTTATCCTCATTAAAATACCAACAAAAACTAGTCATAATGAGTTTCAACGTGAGAAAGACCTACCTTCTCACATGTGCGTACAACGAAGACTCAGATCAGCAGACTTATACGCAATCAGCAGACTTATACGCAACAAGACTGTTCAAGTATCAATAATTGATCGGCGCGGTAATCATGCCGGTCTCTAAATATAGAGCTGGATTTTTATATATGGTAGAGTATTCGATTAGCTCACAAAGGATTTTTTTTTTTTTTTTTTTTTTTTTTTTTACATTTTTTTTACATCGGTGTGTGACGATCCCGGCAAATATAAAAAAAAATCATATAACAAATTGTGTTATAAACAGATTAATGTCTATTTCGTTTTCATTTCAAGAAATTTCATAAAGCTTAACAAAAAGCACACATTAAACAATCACATTGTTGTCCTTTTTTTACCTGTCACATTGAAAATTTATTAAACCTTAGTGTACCCTTGCCCCATATCTCTACGTGAACATGAACAAAATTTGCGCCAGAACTTAGACATTCACGTCTAAATATTTTGTCTTGTATTTCCTATCTTAGCCTATAATAATTTCGAATTTCAGGCAGCAGATCCCTATATACTCGTTGGGGAAGAACCGAATGTTCTGGGAATGGAACCGAAATGGTGTACAAAGGTAAGTAATTGTGAAAGACTTCTCTTATAGAGTTTATTATTTTTGTTACAATACAGTGAAAATGAAAAAAAGTGAAAAGAGCTTGGAGACTGGATAGACCTGGTAGATTTTCTACAATATTTCACAAGGACGGCAACTATTGTGACCCCTAATTTAATTTCTTACACAGCAAACTCCTGAAAAGGGGTCTATTCTGAAAGGAAAGTCTTTGCTAGTCTTCGAATTCTTTCCTTTCAGAGTAGATCCCGTTTCAGAGACGAAGCAAAACAAGTTTACAGTTGCTTCCCCTGGCATTGTACTCATTCCCTTAAAGATAAACTAGAAAATCGAAAGATTCAAAGAACTCTGACCCCAAGGTTATAAAACCATCACGAAAACATGCCTTTATAATTTTGACCCCCTTAAACCCCACTTTTATATAGTAAAACTGGGGTTTACAGTTGTATACATTATTTTTCTTATTTCTGCTCAAAAACATAGATTGTGGCCTCGGCGAGGCGGTTCTAACGAGTACCCACAATCTATGTTTTGAGCAGAAATATGAAAAAAAAAATGGAATTTTTTTATCTGAAATCTTGCAGTTTTTGATGGTGAAATTTTCAGTATATTTGAATAGGCGGGTTTTCGTAATGCGTTTTTCGTGCTTAACTCAGCCGAGCATGAAATTTGCCCTTCTAATAAAGACTTAAAGATTTCAACATACCAGCAGAGTCGTGGGAACAGATTGCACAGGATCGTACAAAGTGGCAAGCCTCATAAGAAGGGGAGCTGGCGAATACGAAGCAAAAAGAATCAGCGAAGTCAAGCAGAAACGTGCACAGCGGAAAGCCAGAGCTAAGGCATCACCAACAGAGCTTTCTTCCTTAGACCTCTCTTGTTTTATCGGCAACAGACAGTTTAGAGCTAAGCTTGGTCTCATTAGCCATCTGAGAACACACAAATAATAACACTTCACACAGTTGATAAGGATTGGTCATTGTCAGTAATGACAGATGAACGAACAAAAAAAATATTACTGGAGTGATGGGGTGGGAGTTTAAGCTAGCTTTACGGAATGTTTCTGTTTCTGTTTACTTTTGTGTTTGCTGGAGCCAAGAGTAGGCGTGGTGAAATTTCAAAATTTCAACTTTTGATATCTGCTGATAGAGGGGTTGCTACATTCAAGTTTCGAAACGTTCTAGAAAAGACTTGTGTCAGTGGTGTTTTTCCTTATTTATTTTGCTGTGCTAGGCCTCGGCTGCATTCAGCTAACCGAAACTTCGCGGTTACTATTGCAAACTTTCCTTTCGGTTGTGATAGTTTTTGGATGCGGTATCAAGTATTCGCGAGTAACTCTCAAGCAGTGTTTTCCCAATAAGCATTCTTTATAAATCTATAGCTGGCCGTTATCAGCCCGTCAGGGTAGCTGACGGGCCGATAACGGCCCGCATTAGATTTATAAAGAATGCTAGCTGGGTTGGCACAACCAAAATGGCGGCCCATGCGAATATTTTTGTATGTTTGTTCGTAAGAAAAAATATTGAAGTTGTTTATTAGGTTGATATTACACATTCGTTCCCTTATAAAAGTCATCATTATTGATATAATTTATTTGATCTGACATCATGATTTATGCAGTAAAAAAAGATTGTTAGAAGCAGCACACGAATAAAACTGTTTTAAAAACTGTTAAATTCTGAACCCCCTAACTCTGTACACCCCAACATTCTCGTGTTTTAACCACAAGAGCCAAGACACCGTATTCAGTATAAAGTTACATGTGCGCACAGTAGAAACTCAGATCAGCCTGTACAGCTGCACAGTGTGATGAGAGTCTTCGCTGTCTGCCTGAAGACACTTTTGATCCTTGGCTACCAACAGAGCACCTTATGAAGACTCCGATCCGACTGCGCTGAGGCGCAGGCTGGTCTGAGTCTTCACTGGCCGCACATGCAATTTTATAGGGAAATGCTGTGTCCTGGCTCATATGATTGAGGGTAGACGATCCATAGACTTGTTAACCTATTTATACCTGGTGAACTCTTCTATCATAACTCTTTGGACTGGTCTATTTCCAATAGCAGGGTGGCTGGTTAGTGTTTATCATGACTACGTTTAATAGAAATTCCTGGACTTAATGCAAACAGTGTAGTACTGCGGCGTCTGATCTGGGTCTACACTGTTTGCCAATGTCCCTGTTATGGGACGCTAAGCATAAATGGGTTAAAATATGTAAAGTACGAGATTATCATATTGCATTTTTCTTGTTATACCCAATATCAGCCCGACACGCCCAAATCAGCTTTTGCCCCCAGGGATGATATGGGTATCTCGGATTGATATTGGGTACATGTATGATATGAAAACTGACATATTATAATCTCTATATAAATATAAGATAAAAAAAAAAAAAGAAAAGGCTATTTACAGTCAACTGTAAACAGCAAAAAAACGTTAAATTGGCTATTTACAGTCAACTGTAGATAGCCAAAAAACATTAAATTGGCTATTTACAGTTGACTGTAGATAGCCAAAAGCGTTAAATTAGCTATTTACAGTCAACTGTAGATAGCAAAAAACGTTATATTGGCTATTTATAGTCAACTGTCATTAGCCAAAAAAACGTTAAAATGGCTATTTACAGTTATACTTATTAAAGATGAGATCTCGAAGAAGGGCGGCTAGAAATAATATAACTTCATCTTGCAGCTCCAGCAACTCGATCGTGTCGGATCTGCCTTGATAATGGTGACAGGAGGGTAAATCAAGTTCCATACATGTATTCCATACCTGTAACATGTATTCCCCGTTTACTGGTTTTTGCGAATTCTCAGTCAAGATCTAGTAGCATACATATTTAAAGGAGATCGCGAGTATAAACAGTGCACAAATAGCGATCGAATTCGATATAATTTGATGTACCTAAATTCATATTTATCAAAAAAAAAAAAAAAAAAAAAAAAAAAAACAACTAAGTACAATTTTATTTTATTTTTCTCCAAATAAAAACATAGCTATTTGGAAACAGGGAACTATATTTGGGTATAGTGATCTTTCAGGTTTTTTTTCGGTTTATTATTTTATTGTTAAGGGGTCAAACTGCATATCGGACTAAAATGTTTGCATCACTTCCTCTTAAGTGATATATATACAACTGTAATAAAAAGAAAAGTCAATTTTTTGTTTTAAATATGACTTTTATTTCATCTCATGAAGTGAAAAGATGCATATTTCGTTCGCGACTTCGCAACTAATGTAATAGACATATTTTCACTTCACGAGATGAAATAAGTCGTATTCACGACAAAAACAGCCCAGCGGGCACATTACGTTTATACAACGTCGCGTCAACGCCGATGCAACAACGTTGCATCGACGTTGAGGCGACTTTGCATTAACGTCAGGTGCCCGCTGGGACAATTTCCTCTATGCATCACGAAAACATACCTTTATTATTTTGACCCCCTTAAACCCCACTTTTATATAGTAAAACTGGGGTTTACATTGGGTATATATTATTTTTTACTTATTTCTGCTCAAGACATAGATTGTAGGTACTCGTTAGAACCGCCTCGACGGAATGAATGCCTAACGAGTACCCACAATCTATGTTTTGAGCAGAAATATGAAAAATATCAGCATTTTTCTCTGAAAATTTTCATTTTTTGGTGATAAAATTTTCATTATATTTGAATAGGCATGTTTTCGTAATGGTATTTCGTACTTCAGGTTACACGGCTGGATGTCATAGTACGCAGGGCGGCGGATCGAGTATTTTATGTCTGCCCGAGGAACCTACATGGGGAAGATTTGATGACACACTTAACCTATACAGGGGTTACATCTGGGGAGCCGAGATAGATATAGATGGGGTAAGTGAGGGCAAAGTATTTGAACAAAACGTGGACGGGAAGGACCAACCTTGCTCGGTTTGTGTGGCACATCGTTCGCTTACATATATGTTCCCTGGGCGGGCTACCTGTTTCCCAGGCTGGACAATGGAGTATGCTGGCTATCTGATGTCAAGTTATCTTGACCGGGAATACAATAAGGAGTACTTCTGCTTAGATTCCGACCCCGAAGGAGTTTTTAATGGTGAGGCAAATGATAATCAAAACCTCATCTACCTAGTGGAGGCCAAGTGCGGGTCGCTGCCATGTCCGCCGTATGTCGACGGACGTGAGGTCGCTTGTGTTGTTTGTTCAAAGTGAATGAAACACAACTGAATGAATGAATGCCTAGACGATTAAATGTTTAGCATGCTGGTTTAAAGTTCCAGCAGGCGACATTTTGAAATACTTTATTTTTATTCATCACGAAAACATGCCTATATAATTTTGACCCCTTCAGCCCCACTTTTATATAGTAAAACTGGGGTTTACAGGGGTATACATTATTTTTCTTATTTCTGCTCAAAAACATAGATTGTGGGTACTCGTTAGAATCGTCTCGCCGAGGCGGTTCTAACGAGTACCCACAATCTATGTTTTGAGCAGAAATATGAAAAATATCAGATTTTTTTATCGGAAAATTTCCCTGTTTTGGTTGTAAAGTTTTCAGTATATTTGAATAGGCGTGTTTTCGTAATGTTTCCCAGAAAAAAAAATGGCTTTGACATTTCATACCAATTTTCTTCTCTCCCATGGAGACAGTTTGCATGATGAATTGTCAAAGCGTATTTTCTAGGAAAAATAAGAACATCATACATTTGTCATCTGCTGAATTTCCTGGATAGAATGCTAAAAGTTAGATAATTTTTAAGCGTTCTTTCAAATCTTGAGCAATATGTGATTATTGCACATATTTACTTGTTAAAAAACGGAATAATAAAATATGTTTAACTGCCACCACTCTAGAGGCAGATTCAGCAGACGATAAAATAATTATATTTTTCTTATTTTTCCCTGAAGACAGGCTTATACATTCCGAGCAAATTGTCTCCAATTTGCATGAACTATCAATCCTATTTTCTTGAAAAAAGATGAAACATATTTCAAAATGTCGCCTGCTGAAGTTTTACCAAGCATGCTATGCTTAACCCTTAAAATGCCATGAATACCTGCATCTGAAAATGTCGTCTGTTTATGTCGTCTGCTGAATATTCTTGCAAATTTTTCAAACCTATTTTTAGCATAGAGGCAAATAGTGTGGACCCTGATCAGACTAAAGGAGCAGTCTCATCTGGGTCCACACTGTTTGCAAAAACATTACGAAAACATGCCTATTCAAATATATTGGAAATTTCACCACCAAAAAAACTCAAGATTTTTCCGATAAAAATTCTGATATTTTTCACATTTCTGCTCAAAATATAGATTGTGGGTACTCGTTAGAACCGCCTCGCTGAGGCGGTTCTAACGAGTACCCACAATCTTTGTTTTGAGCAGAAATAAGAAAAACAATATATACCCCTGTAAACCCCACTTTTTTCTATATAAAAGTGGGGTTTAAGGGGTCAAAACTGTATTGGCGTGTTTTCGTAATGATGACTTTTAAAATCACAAGCAGATGACAAAGCAAACGACAATTGTTGTGATTGGCAGTTTAAGGGTTAAATTCAATGAAGGACCATGTATTTGACACGCAATGTAAAAATAAGAAGAAGAAAAAAACAAACAAAAAAAAACTGTGCTGTATGCGGGCAATGTAAAATCAGAACAGCCTGCACATTGCATCCGCCCACATGATCAATGGTCACTGTAGAATATATCAATGAACAGGGCTGACTCTGATCTGACTGAGTCGATGCACAGACTGGTCTGGCCCTTTATTGTTCGCTGGGCCTTGTTGCAGGCATTTGTAGAAATATAGTAAAGCGGTGTCCCGGAAGAGCCATAATCACAGTGCCTACCAGTGCCTACCAATGTTACCAAAAGGAAGAGAAAGAACCAATGTTGCCAGGATTACAATCAATGGGCATTACGAAAACACGCCTATTCAAATATATTGAAAAAATCACCACCAAAAACTGAGAGTTTGTCAGATAAGAAGTTTGGTATTTTTTCATATTTCTGCTCAAAACATAGATTGTGGGTACTCGTTAGAACCGCCTCGACGAGGCGGTTCTAACGAGTACCCACAATCTATGTTTTTGAGCAGAAATAAGAAAAATAATGTATACCCCTGTAAACCCCAGTTTTACTATATAAAAGTGGGGTTTAAGGGGGTCAACATTATATTGGAATGTTGTCGTGATGCAATGGATAATTTCTTTTTTTCTGGAACGCCCAAACAAGGAAAAAGTATAATAACATGATAAAGTTCACATAAAATGAGCCTAGCCCAGTAAGCATTCTATATAATTCTATAGCGGGCCATTATCAGCCCATCAGGGTATCTGACGGGCCGATAACGGCCCGCTTTAGATTTATGTAGAATGCTAGCTGGGAATGTTGCCAGGAATACAATCAGTGGATAATTTCCTTTTTTCTGCAACGCCCAAACAAGGAAAAAAGTATAATAAAGGTTACATAAAATGAACCGCACGTGGGAAAACGTAGCTTTGGACGCTGAGCGCTCTTTGGATAGGTCAAGGTTCCAATGTTTCTCAAAGCAGACAATGCCGACGCTGATCAGACTACGCAAATGCACATGCTGATCTTAGTCGTCATTGGGCGCACATATCCGAAGGTATGTTTTTTCATGTTGCGGAGAACTTTTATCATACTACGGACAAATTCAGCAGACGACAGGTTGATGATAATTTTCTTATATTCCACAGGAAGTTTGACATTTCATGCAAAAAAAAAAAAAAAAAATGTCAAAACCCTCTTTCTAGGGAAAACAAAAAGAAAATATTTCAAACTGTCGTCTGTTGAATTATTTACCCAGCGTGCTAAGCGTTAAGATAATTCAGTTAAAATGACATGAATAACATATGTAAGCTAAACACGCCCTAAATATTCGGTCAGAAAATTAGGCTCTTGTATTATATTTAATTTAACTTCCTTAAGGATTTGAATGAGTAGTTACATGAATTCACCGTATATACGCTAAGTAATTGGACAGAAAGGCTTTACCGTACATACGCTATGTAACTGGACCAACAGGCCTGACACTGTTTAGAACACGGCATTTGATCAAGGTCTACTCTGTTTGTTAGACACCTATAGACGTGTTCAAATAGAATAAGTTTATTATGTAGTTAAGGTGCCCGAATATATAATCCATTTATGGCGAGTGGAATCTTCAACCTTATCTCTTTGGACCAGTCAATTTCCGATAGAAGGGATGTCTGATGTGTTACAATTTTTTTTATAGAAATTCCTGTATTTTAATGTAAACAGTGTAGACCCGAATCAGACGCCGTGTTCTGCGGCGTCTGATCTGGGTCTACACTGTTTGCCAGTGTCACTTTTATAGGTCGCTAGGCATAAATGGGTTAAATTGAATAGAGTTGGATTCACTCGGTAGAATTCAGCCATTTCTTACCAGGGAGATAACTTCTGTGACTTACTGTTTTTTTTCTGCATACCAAGCCATTTGTTCTTCTGGAAGGCTTCATAGCTGTGTGGCATTTCCTGGGAATCTTCACTTATTCACACACAGTCGACTCTCGTTATCTCGAAGTCCAAGGGACTCTCTGAAACACTTCGAGATATCCGTACCTCAACATATCAGATTTGCGGAATTGAGGAAAACAATAAATCGAACAACCACATTTCATAAATGAATATGTAATTTGACTCCTAGACTGGCTCTAGTCTCAAGTGACTAAATATTTTTCTCATAATCCTCTTTGATACTCCACTAATATAAAACCAAAAATATAATATATATATCATGACTATAAAGACTTAATAGTCATGATAATACTTTGGTTTTATTTTAGTGGATTATTAAACACATTATAAGAAAAAATATTTTGTCATTAGCGACTGGAGCCAGCCTATTTGACTCCTGAGGCTAAGATATACATTGAATATGTTGTGGAAAAGAGGAGATACCTGTTGTTAGATTTCCATGTTAGAACAGGGACCAGATTTTTCACTTCGATATAAGCGGTTATTCGAGATAAGCGAGGTCGAGATAACGATAGTTTTGTTGTTTTGTCATGTTTGTAGAGAGAGAGAGAGAGAGAGAGAGAGAGAGAGAGAGAGAGAGAGAGAGAGAGAGAGAGAGAGAGAGAGAGAGTCAAATCCTGTTGACGATACATGAATTTGCAGCATTCCTGATTTTCCTCACATGCATACATCTGTCATCTATACATATAGGCCATGTCGCTTGTCATGCTTGTCGAGAGAGAGAGAATGAGAGAGAGAGAGACAGAGACAGAGACAGAGACAGATACAGAGACAGAGAGAGATCCTGTTAACGATACATGTATTAGCCTTCCTGAATTTCCTCTCATGCATACGTCTGTCAGCTATACACATAGGCGTAGCGCTCATTATGCAAAGTACGCATCTGCACGACATTCGTAAAAAAGTATTTAACAATAAAATGACATAAACATAAATTATTTTGTTTCTTTAATACCACAGGGGCTGCTCTTAACCCTTCTCTTGCTGAACACGACATGCCCTGTCTTAGCAAACAGTGTAGATCCAGATAAGTTGGCTTCTGAAAAAGCCAACTGATCTGGATCTGCACTGTTTGTCATTAAATATGTGAATTTTTATCAAAAACCCGGATCAAGTAATCTGATTGGCTGGAAATTAGAAGTGGGCGTGGCATCTGAATTTATTCAGCAAGGCAAGGGTTAAAGAAAAGAATTTGTTCCCTGTGGGAACAAACTCTTTCCTTTAAGAGTAGCCCCTAGTTTGGAAGCGTTTCTTAGCATACTTTTTCAAGATTTTTCCTAGGTGTGCGTGAAAGTATCTGCAGTCTGGCTTCGCCACTGATACATAAGGATACAAAAGTTTGATATATTGCTACATTAAAAAGGGCATAAAATAAAAGAAACACACATTGTTTGAAGATTCTAAACGTTTATTTGTAATATATGGTACTTGTAAAAGGAGCCTTGAAAAAAGCACGAATTTACTAAACTATGGACTAATCTCGGATTAAGGAGAAAAAAGACACTTGGTAGATTTCCGCCATTTTTAACAAGGGAGACAGCTTTTGTTACTTCCCGTTTGCTCTCTCTCTTGCACAGGAAGCCCCTTTCTGAAAAGGGATTTACTCTAAAAGTAAAGAATTTGCACCCGTCGGGAGCAAATTCTTTCCTTTAAGAGTAGACCCCTTTCCAGAAATGAAGCAAATCAATTTTCGACAGAGTTGTCTCCCTCGAAAATGTACCTTTAAAATGGACCTCATCTAAACATGAAGTCATGTAGTTGGTTCCCTTGTGAAAAAAAAATGGCGACAAAATCTCCGGGTGTATGAATTCCCCTTTAAATGGGCCTTATTAACTTTTTAAAAGATCATAAGGGAGCCACGGCACACAAAAAATAGGGTTCAGAGCATATCGTATTATCCCGAAATATTCAGACACCCTGACTCCTTACTATACTTACCTAAAATCTCCTTACTAAAATTACCTAAACTCTCCTTACTATACTTGCCTAAAATCTCCTTACTAAAATTGCCTAAAATCTCCTTACTAAAATTACCTAAAATCTCCTTATTAAAATTACCTAAAATCTCCTTACTATACTTGTCTAAAATCACCTTACGATACTTGCCTAAAATCTCCTTTCTGAACTTGCCTAAAATCTCTTTCCTATACTTGCCTAAAATCTCCTTACTGAAATTGCCTAAAATCACCTTACTAAACTTGCCTAAATCTCTTTACTATACTTGCCTAAAACCTCCTTACTGTACTTTCTAAAATCTCCTTACTATACTTGCCTAAAATCACTTTCCTATACTTGCATAAAATCTCCTTACTAAACTTGCCTAAAATCTCCTTACTAAACTTGCCTAAAATCTCCTTACTATACTTGCCTAAAATCTCCTTACTAAACCTGCCTAAAATCTCCTTACTAAACTTGCCTAAAACTTCCTTACTATACTTGCTTAAAATATCCGTACTATACTTGCCTAAATTCTCCTTACTTAACTTGCCTAAAAACTCCTAACTATTTTTTACTAAAATATGAAAAAGTTCATTTCACTACCTGTTGATGCATTTAAAACTGCTGGAGGAGTGGCAAACAGTGTAGACCCTGATAATGCGCCTACACTGTGTACCCAGGCATGTCTGTCCAAATGTTTGGGTAAACACGGTATCTGAATGGCGAAGGCCCAGATCAGCTTGCGAGCAATTAAGAACCAGTTCCCTATGTGCACCCACATCAAAATGTGAGGTCATACAGACAGGGCTGTGTTTTACCTAGTTGCATGTAGCCTAATGCTCAGTATTTGTAACTTCAGAAAAATTCAAGAATGTAAACTTTAAAGCGCCATACAAAATGGTAGCAGACGACATTCTAAAATGTATCTATTTATATTTTAGAGAAATTAAGGCTAGATATTTCATGTAAACCGATTCACATGAAGTGTCAAGCCTTATGTAGACAGAAGATCAAGCCAAGCCGTATGTTTTCTCTGAAATTAAAAAGAAATATTCAGGATGTCGTCTGCTGCTGTTGTGACTGGCGCTTTAATTGTTGATATCAAAATAAATTCTGTAAGTACAAACGCGCAAGAACACAGCAACGGAAATTAAGTAAAAATGGTGAAAATACATGAATATGAACTGGGTAAAAAATACGAACACCGTATTTACCCTAAGTTTTGGGACACCTTAACTTCTTACCATACTTGTCCTAAAACTTGTAAATGTATATTTTACTACCTGCTGATTTATCTAAAATATTGCTAAATGTGTGGCAAACAGCGTACAGCCTGATCAGACGCCGCATAAGGCGGCGTCTGATCTGGGTCTACGCTGTTTGCCCAGGCGTATCTGTCCCAATATTTAGGGTAATTGCGGTAAATCTTTTTAAACTTCCAGAACCCAAATAGACGCCTTAAACCTCAAACGTTGTGGTGACCTGGCTTGCAATTAGGTATTACTATCTATAGAGTCTTAAATTTTGTAGTGACCGTGCTGACTTTTGTGTTTTATTTCTGTCTAAGTAATACAGGGAATGAACATAACTTTTGTGAACTTCAACGAATGTGTGAACACCCGCTAATCACAAACTAGACAAAGCCCGAAAGGCTCTATGTTAAGTTTGTGAGTGATATGCCGACATTTACACATATTTAAAATCCTTAAAATAAAATTCATTTCTTATAATTTCAGCTTAAAATTCCAGCTAGGTCATATTAAACCCAGCAAACAAATTAACGTCGAAGGAACGTCGTTACAACGTCGCTGCAACGTCACGACGTTGCAGCGACGTTGTAGCGACGTTGCTGCGGCGTTGTGTGTTTGCTGGGTAAGTTGAAAATATGGGCATAATAGCTTATTTTAGAAATTTGCGCGAAAAACTAGTCCCGGGATTCCTGTTCAGTGGATTTATCAAAGTATAAATACCGTTTTCAAATTTCTCTCGACCAATCAAATTGCGCTAAATAAATGTGAGCCTGTTGAGCTGGAATTGTTATGGTTGGCTTGCAAACTATTTCCTTTTTGGAGCAGACCACTTTTCAAAAGGAGGCTTATTGTGCGAGACAGCAAATAGAAGCTCACAGAAGTTGTCTCCCTTACAACATATGGCGAAAAATATACATTGTGTATTTAGACCCCTTAATTCACAAAATGTCAGAGGATCTGACTATATCCCCATAACATAACTGAGACATAATTGAACATCAGAGTCTTCGCTGTCCACATGAAGACAGCTTAGGTCTTAGCTACCCATTGAGCGCACAACGAAGACTGATCAGACTGGGTGGATGCCCAGGCTGATCTGATCAGCTGAGTCTTCGCTGGGCGCAAATCCATTTTGTTGGTTTTGTCATGAGGTGGTTCAATTATAGATTTGGTCGATAGGTTCTCAGTCCAACAACAGAACTCAGTGTCTGCATATGTACAAAGTCCAGGCAGATTTTTTGATAAGGTAACGTTTACGAAATTTCAATGTCCGAAATATGGAGAGAAAGGGAATTTGATCACCAGCTTAAAGAATAAGAATCTGAAGCCCAGTTCTCAGCCCAACGATACAAGTTCTCACTTGTCTACTTGTACTTAAAATTTGAAAAAAGCGTGATAAGAAAAAAAAGGACAAATCATGGAAGAAATAAGAGCCTAAAGTCTGGTTCTCAATCTTACGATAAAGCAGCTCATCGTTTACTTGTATATAAATGTGTTAAAATATTTTTTTTAAACACCAGCTTTAGAAAAATGTAATAGTTGCTGAACAAGCTGCAACAGAAAATATCAATTTTCTAAGGACAAATGAACCAGCGTACAACAAAACCTACCAGACTTGTGCGACCAGCGAAGACTCAGATCAGCCTGCGCATCCGCGCAGGCTGATCAGAGTCTTCACTGATCGCATGAGCCTTCTACAGCCTCCAGGCTATCCAAAGAGATAAACGAGAACCTTGGCAGACTGGGTGGATGTACAGGCTAATCTGAGTCTTTGTTGGTTACACAGGTTTTGTGTAGGTTTTGTAAAAGTTTTGTCGTGCGCAGGCTCAAATAAATAAAAAGAAACAAAAGAGGAACAACTGCTTGTCTACATGCTCACAAAGTTTGATAATAGCATATGATTTGGTGCTGAGAAAATTCTGACATAAAAGTCTTATGTTCAAAATATGAAAAAAAGGAAAAGATATTCTTCCTTCTCTTTCTTATTTTCTGTCTTTTATATAATTATTACGAAAAGAAAGAATAAAATTAAGAGAATGGAGACGGGAGCGTGATTCTCAGTCTTGCAACACAATTACTCGGTCAGTCTGTTTCTAGGGTGTGTTGTTACTTAGAAAATCGACGTCCGTTCGTGGACAGTTTGTGAATCGTTCATGTACAATTTGTGAATATGTCTGTGGACAGTTAGGGAAAATGGCAATACTGCTATAACTGTAATTAATATTTTGATGTTTCCTGCATACTGATTGAAAACGATAAAATCTATCAAATGACGTTCCTAAATGACAGTTTTCATTGACTGAGGCTAAGCCGAGACAAAAAGTATGTAATATATACATAAATGAAAATAAAGCTTAACCCTTGTCCTGCTGAATAAATTCAGAAGCCACACCCACTTCTAATTTACAGCCAATTAGATTACTTGATATGGATTGTTGCTATCAATTCACATACTTAATGGCAAACAGTGCAGATCCAGATCAGTTGGCTTCTTCAGAAGCCAACTGATCTGGATCTACACTGTTTGCAAAGGCAGGGTTAATCCGGGTTCAGCAGGACAAGGGTTAATCTATCAGGTATATTTTGATAACTTTTGAATACTGATAGGTACCAACAAGACGGATTAGCCACTGTTCACCGCGGGTCATGCAGCTTAGTGCCAACTGATTTTGGTCAAAATTTGGCATGAAATGGTTGAATTTTACAAGGAGCCCATATAAAAGGGTATATAAGGTTAGTTTAATGGTATTCTACAGAATTGCAATTGTCAAACTTTTAACTCTTTATACGATGAATTTGAATACAAGCAGAATACATGTGTAAAGTATTTTTTTTTTTATTTTTTTTTCCCAGCTACTAGGAATTTCATGCAAATCACTCAGGAGCGATTCGCATGTAAATGTTTTTGTTTTGTTTTTTTTTTCCTTATTTTTTCTCTGAAACTAGGAACTGAGAATTGCCAATTTCTATTTTCTGGGAAAATAAGAAAAAATACAATTATTGTCTGATCATCAATATCATTTATTTCATCAGTATTCTAAAGGTTAATAGCTTTCTATTATTCTTGTGCTATTAGAAGCTTATTTTGAAATAACAATAACAAGTTTATCAGACCCTAGAACCAAGGGATTTGCGGGGCTGTACAATATAGTAAAACAATGTGATAAGTTATTTTTTATTACACAGGAAAACTAGTGGAATAAAATCATAGCTTCAGACACAATGATTATTAGGGGATGATTTTAATTATTTTTTGCACCAAAACGTATCTTGTGGGTTCATCAAAACTCATGTCGCATCACATTGAAATAGCCTTGGCGAGGCGATTCCATAACTACACACAAGATATGTTTATGGAAAGACCATTCGAAAGAGTGCCAATAAGTTATCCAAGGAGGCACATGACGTTTATACAACGTCGCATTAACGTCGATGCAACGTCATGACGTTGCATCGACCTTAATGTAACGTTGCGTAAACGCCTTGTGCCTGCTGGGATAATTAATGCAAAAATATGAAATATTATCCAAAGTTATTGCCCTATCTGGAACTATGATAAAATATCAAAATTGGCATACGTCACAAATGATCGTATACGTCACAAATGATCGTCTACTTCACAAATAAAAAAAAAGTCAGTGTTGATACAGATCAAACTGCATCCAAGTAGGGTCTGTAAATATGCGTTTTTAACATGCGAGCGGAGATATAACAAATCTAAAGTTTAAAATAAACACAGAAAATTACCAAACAGTGAAGGGAGGGAGTCATTGTGAAAAAACTCTTAAATGAGATTTTGAAAGAAACACATATGACCACCATCCCCTGGAAGTTAATTAACCCTTGTCCTGCTGAACCCGGATATACCCTGCCTTTGCAAACAGTGTAGATCCAGATCAGTTGGCTTCTGAAGCCAACTGATCTGGATCTGCACTGTTTGCCATTAAGTATGTGAATTTATATCAACAATCTGGATCAAGTAATCTGATTGGCTGAAAATTAGAAATGGGCATGGCATCTTAATTTATTCAGCGGGACAAGGGTTAAAGCACATCTGCAGCACTAGCTTTAATACTGAACCAAAGCAATAAGTGTACAGGTCTAACCCATTTATGCTGAGTAGACTCTTCTTTTGAACAGGTCCATTTCTAATTTTAGGGGGTGTCTGGTTGGTTTTTGTTATGTTCTTTTAGCAGAACTGTATGTATTTAATACAAACAGTGTAGACCCAGATCAGAAGAAGCAGCGTTTTGCGGGGTATGATCTGGGTTAGCGAATGCCCCTTAAGGGGCACTAGGAATAAATGGGTTATATTTCAAATTTTGAATTTTCTAATCAGAAAATTCATTTTTCTTTATATAAATATAAATTAACATGATTGTCTTTTGACGTCGAATTCAGCGTTTTTTGAATGTCTTGAAAGTTCAGCAAAGTGACGTTACGTCATATATGTTTTACATATACGGTCATGCATACGTATTACCACAACACATCACCCTTATTTCTACCTACTTTTCTAGATTCAGGTTAAACTTTACCACTCTTTTGGCAACTTCAGCAGACGACAAACTGATGATATCTTTTTATTTGTCCCAGAAATCATGCTTTGATATTTCATGCAAATTATCTCCAGGAGACATTTTGCATGAAATGTCAAAGACTATTTTCTGGGAAAAATTAGAAAAAAATATTTCAAAATGTCTGCTGAAAATTTAACCCAGCATGCTATGCGTTTAATTGTATAGGCCTACACAGAAACCATTCTCTCAGAGTGTCATTGTGCGAATCCAGTTACTGTCAATACTGAAATGTCACACATTTGTATGTATATCTGATTTAGGGTCCTGGCAGGCCAATGCTGCTAAAGTAAGAAAGGGTTCGTTGCAATTGTAATCTGACACGAAAAGCAAAACATTTGCAGCATTTCAGAATTCGAGTGCCCTACAAAAATGACGTCTCTACGACGTATACAACCGCGTAGCCATGTCGAAAATAGCTACAAAAGTAAAAAAAAACAACAAAAAAAACCTTTTAATGATAGGCATTAAACGACACAATAAGAAACTTGCTGACCGTTGGCATTTTTGTTTACACTGACATTGCTTGTCTCGAAAAAAAAAAAAAAAAAAAAAAAAAATGGCGTGGACGCAATGAAACACCAAATGAGAATTCGGTACATAATGCACTAAAGCTAAAGACCAAGTTAATTCGCGAAAAAAAAAAACAAAAAAAAAAAAACGGTTCCATTACGAAAATATGCCTATTCAAGTGTACTGAAAATTTTCCCACCAAAAAATGAAAATTTTCAGATAAAAAAATCTGATATTTTTCATATTTCTGCTCAAAACATAGATTGTGGGTACTCGTTAGAACCGCCTCGGCAAAACATAGATTGTGGGTACTTGTTAGAACCGCCTCGCCGCGGCGGTTCTAACGAGTACCCACAATCTATGTTTTGAGCAGAAATAAGAAAAATAATGTATACCCCTCTAAACCCCAGTTTTACTATATAAAAGTGGGGTTTTAGGGGGTCAAAATTATATAGGCATGTTTTCGTGATGATGTCATTGTAAAATCATACCCTGCAATTCGTATTTCCAAAAGGGCACAGCAAATCCTGCCTTAAGGGCCACCTGTATTAAGCAATCATTCGTCTTAAAAGGCCACTATTTCAGATCCCAATAAAGGTCAAGTGTTAGAAATTTACCTCTCATTAAGCAGCCACTTTTTGGCATTCATAGCTGCTTTCTTGGCACAGGTTTAACTGTATACTTTTTGCTTTTATTCAGTATACTTTTTGCTTTTATTAGTATACTAAGGTTTGTGACTTTTGTTTCTCGGGGTGTCCATAGTTAAGTAACAACGTCAAGATTCAATAGGCAGAGGTCAACATTTTAACACGTATCTACAATGTAATCTAAAGTGGTTTGTTACAAATTCATATATACATGTAACTCTCGACTTTGAAGGGAGATAAATTATGGACAAAATATGCAACATAAATAACATCAAAACGCCAACAAAATAAATAAAAAAGAAAACTATGTAAAACGTAATATTTAAATTAAACGACTATCATTTTTACCATTCTAGTTCGCTCGTTACAACAACACTCCCAAGCCGTCAGTCTCTGAAAGGTCGGTCTACTCGTAGTGACGTCACCCGTGTTATTCCATTCTGACCACTTTTGGAACACTTCGGTAATTTCTGTCAGTCACCATGACATAATGAGCACAGAAAGGAACGGGTATTTGGAATAATCCGAGAAAAGTACTACACTTAAATATCTTAACACTAGAGCAAATATGGACCGCCCTCAGGCGAAAACGTGTTTTGAACATGCGCAAAATGTGCAGATTCAGATCATCCTGGGCATGTAAAATTAAATAGAGAGCAAAGGCCCGGATGATCATCCTGGATGACATTACATAATGTAAAATAGAGAGCAAAGGCCCGGATGATCATCCGGGCCTTTGCTCTCTATTTTACATTCTGTAATATCCAATGATTCTGCTAGCTGACAGTGAATGCCCTGATCAGACTGGGCAGAGGCCTTCGATTCCCGCATATGCCCGAAGACACGTTTTTGCATGGCGAGGTTCATATGTGCTTTCCGGAAGTATATAACAAACTCCAGTACAGACGATTGAAAGACATGTCAAAAGGAATTCAAACATCCACAAAGTTCATGCATTGGTTTTGCAATCATTCTCAGACATATCACAAAATACACGTATATGACCAATCATATGGAACGGGCATTAAATGCAAAATTGAAAGGAAATATATACAGGCTTGTAAGACAGTCTTGGAACGGGTAACATAAGGTTCATTTCTTGTTTACAGAAATTCAAAATGAAAACAACAATGTTCATAAAACAAAATATGCTATAAACGTGAGAAAATGAAAGTTTGCCAAAGTTATATGATTCTGCAATGTCAAGCATGCGAATGTTTGTGTAAAACGATTTTTCTAAGTACTGGGACAGCCTGGCCTAATCAGACAGTATAGACACATATTAGACGCCGCAGAACGCGGCATCTGATCAAAGTCTACAATATTTACCACTTTCCACCAGTTTTAGGCACATTTACATGTAGTGAAATGGCGTTGTATGGTAAGGACTGAAGATACCCAATCTCTGAAATCCCAATATTTACTGTAAATTCAGTAATAACATAATGCTCATGACGTTTTGTTTTGTATTTTGTTTGTTTTTCATTTTTTTTTTTATTTTTCTTAACTAGTATTTTTCTTTCTCTCTCATGACATACAGAACATAGTTCAAAGAGTTACAATATATAGTTTCCAAAGCATGCAGTTAACACTTACAGTGGCTACGGACAAATTCAGCAAACCACAAATTGATGACTATTTTCTTATTTTTTCCCTAAATAGGATTTGACATTTCATGCAAACTGTCTCCTAAGAGACAGTTTGCATGAAATGTCTAATCCTATTTTCTCTGAAAAATAATAATAATAATGATAATAATAATAAAGAAATTTCAAAATGTCATCTGCTGAGATGCTAAGCGATTAACAACATATTGTTTGACATTGCAGAATCTTTATGATGACAAATAATGAAGACACGCATGACTGGCTATTATGTAGACCACACACGTAGTGCTATAGTGCTGTACAATGTAAATAGAAATTAAATTAATGGATGAATATTTCTTCATGAACACAGTCGATGGTGTAAAACCACCAAGGAATAGCATAATCAAATATACCACCGAAGGCAAGACGTTTGCAAGGCGGACAATCGTAACCATTCGGTCATTTCCGTAGCCGTAAAATATATGCACTTCCGTAATACGGAAACAATCGAGCAGCAACGGTGTTTTGTACAAACTTCAAGGCTCCAGATAAGCGAAGTATTCTTATGATTTGTTTTATTTCTCCCAGAAATATATTCGCTATATGCTATATTTTATCACTAGAATCGTATCACTGCGAGAACTGTAATCAGATGCCACAACATAATATTTTTCTTGGAGAAATAAGTAAACGTATCAATATTTCATCTATAAAACAAAAAGTTTTTATTCAGAGCCATTTAACAACCTGAAACACTCTCTCTAACCCATTCGGAAAGAAACACCAAACGGTCATCTTGTGTTTCTCAAAACAACCAAATATGATATTCTTTGTCCATTTAAAGCAAAGGTGGTCTTGAATTCATCCGTCTGGTATATATAACCATTATCACTCTCTGGGTTAATTCGGCAGACGACAAATTGATGATAGTTTTATTTTTTCCAGAAAATAGGCTTTGGCATTTCATGCAAATTGTCTCCATTTGGAGACAATTTGCATGAAATGTCAAAGCCTATTTTCTGAGGAAAAGAAGAAAAACAAATCAAAATGCTGTCTGTTGTATTTACCCAGCATGCTTAGCGATAAACATTCAACACATTTTGATTATCAGATGGTTTAGATGTTATTTTTACGAAGCATAGCTCTTTTAGCGCCAAAATTGTGAAGAACTTTTCATGTTCCGAGTTATAATTGTACACTTTGATGACAAAAAGAAATTATCCTCACAATTTCCACACAGGTTAATCCGCTGAGATCAAGTTTACTGCGGCGTTTGAATTAGCCTTTACCACTCTCTGGACTAATTCATCAGACGATAAATTGATGATATTTTTCTTATTTTTTCCCAGAATACAGGATTTGATATTTCATGCAAACTGTCTCAACTGGAGAATTTGCATGAAATGTCAAACCTGTTTCCTGGGAAAAATAAGAAAAATATTTCAATATATCGTCTGCTGAAAATTTTACCCAGCATGCTAAGCGTTAAAAACGGTGGCGCTTTTGTTAGCAAACAAACGTCGATTTACCAACATAACCTGGACGTTGTTATCCGTGGGGTTCTGCACATTCCCAACAAAAGACGTTGTAGAGTTAAATACCACCCTGTAAACGCCATTGACATCTCACCTTTCTCCAGCTACGTCACGTGCAACACGTGACACACATCTGGTTATGTGACATCAGTCATTAAACCAGAGCATTGTGGGTAGGTACTCAGGAACCAATATGGCGTTCCTCAGGAAAGAAGGTTGAAAAACATTGTAGCTAAGCTAATGTTCAATGCTATAACCAACACTAACAGTTGTCTTTGCTGAACAAAATCCTGGAATAAAGAAAAACGGATTATTAATTACAGCACATGGTAGGCCCAGTAGCAGTTCACAAAAATAAGGAACGAAATGTATAACTATGAAATTAATTGAGCAGTTAACACATTACGAAAACACACCTATTCGAATATACTGAAAATTTCACCACAAAAAAAAACCTGAAAGTTTTCAGATAAAAATTCTGATATTTTTCATATTTCTGATCATAACATAGATTGTGGGTACTCGTTAAAACCGCCTCGCTGAGGCGGTTCTAACGAGTACCCACAATCTATGTTTTTGAGCAGAAATAAGAAAAATAATGTTTATCCCTGTAAACCCCAGTTTTACTGCATTAAATTGGGGTTTAAGGGGGTCAAAATTATATAGGTATGTTTTCGTGATGAAAATGAAGACAGGGTATTGCAAACTGATTTTGCGTTGACACTTTCTACAGCAAATTTACGACAGTTGTCATAGTTGACTTACTAGATGCAGGGTGCGTGCTCTTTATCGCCAATTAATGAGTACCTACAAGATACGCGAGTTGCTTGTAATGAGTACAACAACACAGGTTTTTATGGAGAAATAAGAAAAAAATATCCCAGAATTATCACCGAATACCCCTTCTTAACAAGTCCTTTGGGCGTCCATTTCTATAAAATCAGTTTTAAAACGCCATCGCATACTCCGATTTTAGGGGCCCGATACGGAATGCAACACAACGTTGGTTTGATCTTTAAGGTCAGTAGGTGGTTTTCCATGCTATGCATAACGTTGTTGTGGAGTACATTTGTGTCAGATAATTTTAAAATCCTTTCTTACAATATAAAGTTAGAATCCTGGCACGATCTACTGTCACAAAGTTATAACAAAGTCGTAAAATGTAATCTTTAATTCACCTGCCTGTTAACAGAATACTACTCACCCTAATATCTCCTAATATTACAGTAACATCCCCTTGTCGTCGTCGTTCCGCCAGATCTTGTAGCCGACGTAATTCATCCCTTCTGGCCGAGCTTAGTCTGTACGCTTCCTCGCGTGACATTGATGGTTTTTCTGTTTTCTGAATGGATGACACATCCGGAAGACTTCCATGTTTGCCCGACCGTGCAAGTGTTTTCTCACTTTCAATCTTATATTCCTTTGGTAGATCGCCTTTAGAAGATGCCCTAGTGGTTGTCTGAGGGTTTCTTGTGACACCTTTTACCCTCTTCCTTATTCCATTTTCAATGATGTACGTGTCAGGATTTTTACGCGCAAGATTTTCACTACTGTGAGCCTGCTCTTTGGCTTGTGCATTAGGAGTGCTACTACTTTCACCGTCATTTACAATACTCGGAAGGGTACGACGGCGGGGTAAAGGCCGGCCATCGTCTACCCCTTCCGAAACTCCTGAATCTGGGGACGTATCACTTGGATGCAGCCCCCTTGAATGTCTGTCATCAGGGGCAAGGAATTCTCGACCTAAACCACTATCATCACGTTGAGCGGAATACTGATCAAAATGATCATTAAGAATGGTGGAATTAAAGAGTTCGCTAAATCCCCTACCACGCCGGGATCCAGCCAGGAAACTATAACGTCTGATTTTTAATGAAGGGCTCCTATTGTGAGTGGTATGATTGGATGTAATCACAGAATCTTGAGAAGGGTTGTAATTTGGCGATAGCATGGGATTATTTACAGTTAAATAACTAAAGTCTGCTTGCGCACTTGTTTTTCTAGTCTGAAGACCGAAGTTTTGGTCCGACGTAGGCGACAAGTTACCCGGCCTCTGATCGCCGTTCCGGTTCATTAAGGATTTTGAGCGTATGTGTGGATTGTGGTTTTGCATTTCAACATGACTGTAGTCGTAGTTTTCTTCATGGGGATGGCCATTCATATTCTGTTCCATAAGCTTCTTTTTGATTATATCCGTCCCTGAAAAAATAATCAGTAAAGATAAAAGTTTGTTTCTTTTTGGCATTCATCACTAAAACACGCCTATATAGTTTTGACCCCCTTAAACCCCACTTTTATACAGTAAAACTGGAGTTTACAGGGGTATAATCAATTTTCTTATTTCTGTTTAAAAACATAGATTGTGGGTACTCGTTAGAACCGCCTCGCCGAGGCGGTTCTAACGAGTACCCACAACCTATGTTTTGAGCAGAAATAGCAGAAATATGAAAAATATCAGGATTTTTATCTGAAAATTTTCTCAATATATTCTCAATATATTTGTATAGGCGTGTTTTCGTAATGACAGATGATCCGGCTTGACTTAGCGGGCACGCTACGTTAAGACAACGTCGCATCAACGTCGATGCAACGTCATGACGTTGTATAAACGTCACGTGCCCGCTGGGGGAATTTCATGTGAATCGTCTGCCTAATCTAGCAGAGGACGCTCTTGGTATATTCATCCTTATTTTCTCGAAAAGAAATAAAACATATTATAGAATGTTGTATGTTGTCTGTTACATTTTTTTTTTTGTTTAAACATATTTATTTCAAATGTAAGTTCTAACAATAGTACAATTTTCATTCACATCAACGTTAGGAAAAGAACGAAAGCAGAAACATATTTAGTTAGTCTCTTACATACAATCAAATTGTCATATTTAGTGGCAACTCAATATGTTCTAACCCAGCGGGCACGTAACGTTGAAAGAACATCTCATCAACGTCATGCAATGTCAAGACGCTTATACGATGTCGCCTCAACATTGATGCAACATCCTGACGTTAATATAATATCGCCTTTACGTTGATGCAAAGGCCTGACTTTACTTCGACGTAAATACGACGTTGTATAAGAGCGTCACGGGCCCGCTAGGACATTACGAAAACACACCTATTCAAATATATATAAAATTTCACCTCCAAAAAAAAACTAAAATTTTTCAAATAAAAAACTGATATTTTTCATATTTCTGCTCAAAACATAGATTGTGGGTACTCGTTAGAACCGCCTCGGCGAGGCGGTTCTAACGAGTACCCACGATCTATGTTTTATGCAGAATAAGAAAAATAATGTATACCCCTGTAAACCCCAGTTTTACTATATAAAAGTTGGGTTTAAGGGGGTCAGAATTATATAGGCATGTTTTCGTGATGAGCTTTTTTCATGGCCTGTATATTTAAATGACTCTTTATGTGTTAATGGGGTCGCTATAATACTTTTCATTATGTTTTCGATTTTATTTTGTACAACACTCCTTTTTGAGACAAAGAATTTGTCTAATATCATAGATGGAAGAGCTGTCTAAAATAACAGATACAAGAATGCAGGCTGCGGTGCCTGACCTTGGTATACACTGTTTGCTGCTCCATCTAACAAGATTTAAACATAAAAAAATTTGTTACGTAAAATGGCTTTGTTCAAGTTTAAAGACAACATTTGGTAAGGAATCGTAAACTTAGGATAAATACGGTTAAACATAAACTCTCCATTACTTTAAAGTTCGTTGGAACTTTCTTCGTATGTCTTAATAGCATAACAATTTCCTTCATTACTAAATACACATGTACTCATAAATTAATAACATTTTGCTCTATTTATCTACATTCTGCAGCAATTACCTCCCTAAGTACAAACTGTATTACACGTTTCTTCATTGTTCAAATTCCATCAGTAGCAAACATTTTGTAATATAAGTATAAAGTGCATAAGAGGTTTCTCTGCAATTTATTCTATAAGTCTACATTTTGTAACTAATTCCGCCCTAAGTATCACTTGCATTGCAAGTTCCTTCATCGTTCATAATCCTTTAGTAGCCACCATTTTGTAACAATCTCCTTCATGACTATAAACTACAATCAATGGTCATATTTCCTCTAGGAGTCAATATTTTGTATCAATTCCCCTACAAATATAAACAAAATCACAAGTTTCTTCACTGGCTATAATTCATTTCATTACTTGACATTTTGTAACAGTTTCCTTGAGAAGTAAAAACAACAATCATTGGTTATAAAATTCATAACAATTTCCTCAAGTAATTACCATTTTCTCCATCAGTATAAACTGTAAAACTAGTTCCTTTATTGGTCATAAAATTCATAAGAATTTATTCCAATATTCTACACGTTGCAACATTTAACTCCCTTTGGATAAACTGCATAAAATTCCTTTACATGTCATACTCCTCTTGTAGCCAGTAGTTTGTAACAATTTCCTTCCAAAGCATTAACTGTATTACAACTCCCTTAACTGTACTCATCTTTCAGTTGACAACATTTTGTAAAATTTTCCCCCAAAAGTATAAACTGCATTACAGACGCATTTATCGGCCATAGTCCAACATTCAATATTTTGTAACAATATCCTCCCTAATTATAAACTGCATTTCTGCTTCCATCACTGTCATAATCCTTTGGTATCCAAAATTTTGAAACAATTTACTCCTAATTTATAAGCTGCATTACGACTTCCTTCACTGGTCATAACCCATCGGTAGCAAACATTTTTGCAAGATTTCCTTCCTAAGTATAACTTGCATTACAATTTTATTCATTAGTCATAATCCATTAGTAGCCAACATTTCATAACACTTTTCCCCCTAAGTAAAAACTGTATGGCAACTTTCTTCATTGGTCATAATCCATCATTAGCCAGTATTTGGCAACAATTTCTTCCCTAAATATAAACTGCATTTTAACTTTCTTCATTGGTCATAGGTCATTATCCTTTGGCAGCCAACATATTGTAACACTTTCCCTCATAAGTTAAACTACTTAACAAGCTACTGCATTTGTCATTATCCTCCAGTAGCCAAAATTGTATAATAATTTCCTTAATAAGTATACATTGCATTACGACTTTCTTCATTGATTATATTATTTCGGTGGCAAACACTTTGTAACATTTTCCTTCATAAGAATTACCTGTATGACAAGTTCTTTTATAGATCTTAATCCTTCAGTAGCCAACGACCTGTAACAAATTCCTCCTTAGGTATAAACTGCATTACAACCACTTACATTGGTCATTGCCATCTTTCGTGGCACTATATAAATGATAGCTTTTCAGATCTGTACCTCAGCACCGTCTGCCCATTGGGTAAAAGCTGATACCAACGGGTTCTTTGTCGTTTCAGCCCTGGGTCAATTATTTACTCGTAGTTGAACTTTTTAGCCAAATGCTTAAACCGCCGATATGGTTCGTTTATGGATGTATTGGACTTGGGAAGGCGGCATCTGCGTATGATTTGCAGATGGGAAATATTAGCGCACGATATAATCCCAGTAAGCATTCTACATAAATCTATAGCGGGCCGTTATCGGCCCGTCAGGGTAGCTGACGGGCCGATAACGGTCCGCTATAGATTTATGTAGAATGCTAGCTGGGATAGTACCTTGCTGTGGTTTATGATAAGCTCTCAACAACGAATGGCTTGCAGCAGGGAAATATTATCACCTTATAGAAAAAGCTACCTTGCTGCAGTTTAAAATTAACACACAACAACATATGGCTTGCAGCAGAGAAATATGAGCACATGATGAAAGCTAGATTACCTTGCTGCAGTGCATGATCAGCATACAATAACGTATGGCTTGTTGCAAGGACAGTTACATCACGAAAACACGCCTATATAATTTTGACCCCCTTAAACCCCACTTTTATATAGTAAAACTGGGGTTGACAGGGGTATACATTATTTTTCTTAGTTTTGCTCAAAAACATAGATTGTGGGTACTCGTTAGAACCGCCTCGCCGAGGCGGTTCTAACGAGTACCCACAATCTATGTTTTAAGCAGAAATAAGAAAACTATCAAAGATTTTTATTTGAAAATTTTTAGTTTTTGGGGATGAAATTTTCTATATATTTGAATAGGCGTGTTTTCGTAATGAGCACACGATGAAAGATTACCGTGCGAAGGGTTATGATTAGTATACAACAACGTATGGCTTGCGGCCTAGAAATGTTAGCAAACGATAAAAAAATTAGCTTGCTGCAGTATACGATTAGCAGACAGCAACATATGGCTTGAAGCTGGGAGGTATTAGCACACTATAACAGAGTAACTTACTACAGTATATGATGTAAGCATTAAACAACGTATGGCTTGCAGAGGGGAAATACTAACACACGATAAAAGATTACGTTGCTGCATAATGAGATAAGGATACAACAGCCTATGACTATCAGCAGAGAAATATTAGCACACGATAAACGGTACCCTTGCTCCAGTTTATGATTTAGCATACAACAACGTGTGGCTATTAACAGCGAAATATTAACACACGACAAAATATTATTCTGCTGCAGTATATGATTAGCATACAACAAAGTATGGCTATCAGCAGGGAAATATCAACACATGATTTAAGGTTACCTTATTAGGGCAGTTTATGATAAGCATACACCATTGTATGGCTTGCTGCAGGGACATATCAGCACACGATAAAAAATACATCACGAAAACATACCTATACAATTTTGATCCCCTTAAACCCCACTTTTATATAGAAAAACTGGGGTTTACAGGGGTATACATTATTTTTCTTATTTCCGCTCAAAAACATAGATTGTGGGTACTCGTTAGAACCGCCTCGTTGAGGCGGTTCTAACGAGTACCCACAATCTATGTTTTGAGCAGAAATATGAAAAATATCAGAGTTTTTTATCTGAAATATTTTCAGTTTTTGGAGATGAAATTTCCTACATATTTGAATAGGCGTGTTCTCGTAATGAACCGTGCTGAAGTACACGATTAACAAACAACAACGTATGGCTTGCAGCAGGGAAATATTGCACACGATAAAATATTATTTACTGCAGTACACGACCAGCAAACAAAAATGTATGGCTTACAACAGTAAAATATTGGCACACGAAAAAAAGATTACCAGCTGCAGCTTATGACAAGCAAATAACAACGTTCTAAACAGTAATTATCAAGCTACTGGCTTTCAGTATATATATTAATATGATTGTGTTTTTGGAAACTTTTAGTCGTATATGTTTAATTATTAAAGTTGATATTTTTTTATTTATATCATATCCTTGTATAATTTAAAGTATCTTTGTTAAGATTTTTGATGAAACTAATTAAACTGTAGTTATTGTGTTATTTTTAGCAAGTTTGTAGCTTTGGTATTTTACATTTGTTTGTTTGTTTACTTGATAGTTTATTAATAACAGTTTCATTTACTTTGTATTGTTCATTTTCTATGTAATTTCCATTTAGCACCATTTGTCATAGAAAGAATGACTCTTGATTAGACCAGATGGACTAAATCACTTTCTGAAATTCTTGAATGGCAACACTGAGCTTGAAATCCCTCAGTTAGAGACAGGACTAAAGGTTTTATACCAGGGCCCAGATGTTCAAAGCATCGTTGAACTCGTTAGTGGTCAAAATGTTAACTGTTCTAGTAAGTACAATATCTAATTCACAGGTATATTTGCAGAAAAAATTGTGAGTAGCTTTTGCAAATGCAAAAGCTACTCACATTTTTTTCTGCAAAAATATTAATATATATGACATATTTAATGATCAAAGTTTTAACGATGCGTTAACTAACGACATCGTTAGTTTTGAACAACTGGGTCCAGTTCACTAAATTTGATGAGGAGGGTTTGGGCTTGACAGCTAAACAGCGAAAAGTGTTCCTAGCAAAAAACAAAACAAAAAAAAATGACATTGAAAAAAAGGCTGAAAAGCAGTATTTTGTAAATAAGTACGAGGCATTTGCATTACGACTTCCTTCATTGGTTATTATCTTTCAGCGGCCAGCATTTTGTAATAATTTATTCCGAAAGTACAAACTATACGTATAACAAGTTTCTTCATTGGTCATAGTACTTCAGTAGCCAGCATCTTCTAACAATATCCTCCCTAAATATAAACTGCATGAGAAGTTCCTTCATTGGTCATTATCCTTAAGTTACAAGTAGCCAACATTTTGTAACAGTTGAACCTGAAGTACAAACTGCATAACAAATCCTACACTGGTAATTAAATTCACAAAAAAAAAAAAAAAAATAAATAAAATAAAAAATATTCCATTATTCTTTATTCTATGTTATGCAATAATATCCCTGATAAGAATAAAACATATATACTGTTCATAAAATGTATAACCATCACGAAAACATACCTATATAATTTTGACCCCCTTAAACCCCACTTTTATATAGCAAAACTGGGGTTTACAGGGGTATATATTATTTTTCTTATTTCTGCTCAAAAACATAGATTGTGGGTACTCGTTAGAATCGCCTCGTACTAACGAGTACCCACAATCTATGTTTTGAGCAGAAATATGAAAAATATCGGAATTTTATCTTTTTTTTTTTTTTTTTTTTCATTTTTGGGTGGTAAATTTTTCAACATATTTAAATAGACATGTTTTCGTAATGAAATATCATTATTAGTCATAAATTACACAGTTTTCTTTAAGAGTCAAAATTTCATAAAATTTCCTTCAGTTAGTACAACAGTTTCCTCTGCTGGTCATAAGATTCATAATACTTTCTTCCATAAGCCATAATTCATTATAATTGCCTCCATGAGTCTACATTCCGTAAGTAATTTCCGTTCATCTTATCCGATTTTTGCCGAGTGGACTTTTATATATTAACTATTTGGGCCGGTTCATTTCCAATAGAAGGGTGTCTAGTTAGTTTTTATTATTAAAATCGTTTATAGAAATTCCTGTTCTAAATGCAAACAGACGCTGATCAGACGCCGCGTTCTGCGGCGTCTGATGTGGGTCTACACTGTTTGCCAATGTCCTTTATATGGGATGCTAGCCATAAATTGGTTAATATTGCCATTTCTTCTGAAAACGTCCATTTGACTACCTTTGCTGTTTTTCGAAGTTTTTTTCTGGATGACAAACAGTCAAAACCAGCTAAATCTGCTGTTTAAGGTGTAGTAATTTCTGTTCAGACATTAAGAGTGAATACAGTAGGCTTTAAATCCGCAAAAATCAGGAGGGTGTCCCAGAGTTAGTCTTGCACTGTTTGAGACAGTAAGTGTCTTCATTGAGCAGTAGAACTTGAATGGCTCGAACATCTCTGGGACAAGGAAATTTGTTCTAGACAAGACTAGTTCGAGCCACCGAAATTATAGCTCAAGATCAAGTGGCCAAGCCACTGAAATCACAGCGACAGGTCAAGTGGCCGAGCCATCGAAATCATAGCTCAAGGTCAAGTGGCCGAGCCACCGAAATCATAGCGCAAGGTCGTGGCCGAGCCACTGATATCACAGCGCCCGGTCAAGTGGCAAATGAGGATAATTCGAAAAACGAGTTCGAACCAGCCATGGTGAAGCGCCATCGGTGTTCGAGTCATTGGGGTTTTATTGTATTATTGAATTCATAACTAGATCCCACACTAGTATGTCTGAATAAAAAATCCTGCAGTTAGTCCTCATTTCGTGCCGTATTTCTCACTTGATCTTCTTTTCAAAACAAATTTCCTCTGTTCGACTAAATTCTGTATTAATTTCCTCCATCAAACTTCACTTTATAATAACTTTAACTTTTCTTCCATTAATTTTAACGCCCAAACAACATTATTCTCTTCAATCATTTTTTTATTTTACAATACCGTACTCAACCTAATTACTGCACTGTACATTTACGTTTTTTCGTTTTTTTTTTTGTTTTTTTTTTCAACATAACTGGAAAAATAGAAAACAACTTATGACAAAATAACCATCTTAAAGACAAATCAGTCGAGGACTTCATGAGGGAAATATTTAATGATACTTATAAATGCTACATTTCTGTTTTCTAATTCTATTCATAAAACCATATAATGTGGCGACTCATAAGATTAGCCTCGGCTATACGGGGCGAGTCTAATGAGTACAAACAACATACGCATTGTAAAAAAAGCCAATCTGATCTCAGTAAATGCAGATGGAATTCTAATGAGTGCCCACAACATGTTTTCGCGGGTGAATAAAAAAATTTAAAAGTATTTATTTGTATACCCTTCTTATGTTTTCGAACATAAGGCAGCGCACGACAAAACCTACAGTATAATTCGAGCGACCATCGAAGACTCAGATCAGCCTGCGCATGCGCGCAGTCTGATCAGAGTCTTCGCTGATCGCATGTGCCTTTTACAGCCTCCAGGCTATCCAAAGAGGGATAAATGAGAACTCTTGTTATACTGGGTGGATGTACAGGCTGATGTGAGTCTTTGCTGGTCACACAGGTTTTTTGTAGGTTTTGTTGTGCGCTGGCTCATATGATTATATGCGTGAGCAAATAGTGTAAACCCATATCAGTTTGCTTCTAACTCATATAAATCAGAGATCTCTGTTTCCAAAGGTAACCATATAGATTTTAACCAACACATTTTGCCATTCCTCTAGCAAAATTTACGGTGTCCGAATATTTTGCATAATTATGGTAATTTACTGTGTAATTCGAGAAAATAAACGTACCTGGTTGATGGAATTCTGGAGCAAATTCTTTGGCTTTTAATCTGGCGGAGTCTGAGTCTTGCTCGGCCTTTAATGCTGATTGGTCAGCTTGCTCTGCTTTTGCGCGAGCGTTAGCCATCCTGAAACAAAGAAGCAACAATGACATCATTACGAAGACACGCCTATTCAAATATATAGCAAATTTTACCTCCAAAAGCTGAAAATTTTCAGATAAAAAGCTCTGATATTTTGCATATTTCTGCTCAAAACATAGATTGTGGGTACTCGTTAGAACCGCCTCGCCGATGCGGTTCTAACGAATACCCACAATCTATGTTTTTGAGCAGAAATAAGAAAAATAATATATACCCCTGTAAATCCCTGTTTTACTATATAAAAGTGGGGTTTAAGGGGGTCAAAATTATATAGGCATGTTTTCGTGATGTTACAACTTAAGCATGAGAAAACCGTTCGTGGTATATGTGCTAAGCAAAACTGGAGACACAGCATATGTTTTCGAGGAGAAATAAGATTTCTTTTTTATCCTGATACCTCCTCTTATCTGGAGCTAAGCAGCCCCCTTAACTTCATTGGAACATTTGATTGTTATCATTACCAGAAAACCTGCCAGATCTGATTGAGTAATTTGTTTAATTGCTCTTATAATATGTTGCACATTAGGCATGAGGAGTGGTGGAAACATTCTGCGTCATTCACTGCAATCACGTTTCCCAAAAACAGAACCGCGACATAAGGAAAAGGTCCCCCGGATATAAAATGTTAGTTTGTTTGTTCGTTTGTTTGAGCTGAGGTTTAATGGTCCTGTCATCTATATTTCAGTCATCAAAATTAAAGTCGTCCCGTTTGTCATAAATTTTAGTAGATATTATGCCATTTAATAGATATTCGTACAAAAAAATCCAGAAACGGCGCTTCGGTATCGGAGCTATTAGTTTTATTAAACTCCCAACAGGCAAACAACATCAAAATGACGTCGTATGAACGTCGATGCGACGTGATCACGTCGCATCGACGTTGATACGAAGTCATTTTAACGTTGTGTGCCCACTGGGCTGTAAGTCTTTTGGATAAATTGTGTCAACCATTTGTTCAAAATATTCATTATCAATATTTAGTAAGTCATCCAAATACCGAGACGTTGAATCGAATGCTTCAATAACACTAGCTTGATTTTCTTGAGAAATGGGCAGCATAAAGTCTCTTTTGTAATAAAACAGAAACAAATCTGCAATAAGGGGGATACAATGTATACCCAAACAAAAGGTATACAATTTGTTGGTATTATTTAGGACCAACCCGATTCAAGAAATTATCATTAAGAAACGAAAGCGCCTCAAACTTTCAGACAAGACCACAAAGTACCGTAATAACCCTTAGTATTGGACAAATAGGCCTTTGCAAAAACTGTGTAGACACCGCAAAACGCGGGGTCTGATCAGGGCCTACACTATTTGCCATCCATACAGCAATATTTTAGACACGTTAAGCGGAAGCAGAATGGACTTTTTCAAATTTTAGGACAAGTATGGTAAGCAGATAAGGTGTCCCAGGGTTATTACGATTATAATGCTCAGAATTGATAAAAAAAACATGGTTACAATACATTAAATAGGACCAAATTCGAAAAAGCCCCACAGAGAGCATCCATAAAGAACCACAAAGATCGGGCACCACAAGAATCACCGCTTTAGAACGATCAGTAAAAAACTAATGGCTTGTGTAACCCTTTTCCTGCTGAACCTGGATGTGCCATGCTTTGCAAACAGATCCAGATCAGTTGGCTTCTTAAGAAGCCAACTGATCTGGATCTGCACTGTTTGCCATTCTGTATTTGAATACGTATCAACAATCTGTACCAAGTAAACTGATGATTGAAGATTAGAAGTGGGCGTGGCTCGTGGTAAACGCCTCAGACACTGACATCCAGAGTTATAGAAAACCACTAGCTGAACCACTGAGGGTCCGATCAAAGACATAACATCAAGACACCATCCTTGTAGTGAAATGTCTACGCCGTCACCATTATAGAGAGGGACCCAAATCAGCCTGCAATGCCGCGATAACGAATAAATTATTCTGCGTGGTTGCACAGGTATAGCCTCATCCGAATATTACTCGCACGGTCCATTTTCTTGTGAGAAGGTATTTTGTTTGTGTTGAGGTTTTACGGCCCAGTCAACCCAATGGGGTCATGTCGAGCGCGGTCAGTTTACCTAACCACACGTTTACTGGGCAGGCTTTGTCCTCTAAGCGGTTAACCAGTATTGTGCACATTCTTCGCCAGAAACTGACAACTGCCCTTCCTGAATCAGCGGAAGGGAGAGAATGACCGTAGAAAATATTTCATGATCAATCACCACGAAAGAATGTTGCCGGCCTCGGCGGGGGTCGAACCCGCGACCTCCTGGTCTCTAGTCGGACGCGCATCCAACTGAGCCACCGAAAAGGTAATAAACTATTTCTGCCCTCTTTGCAAAATGTTATCATCGTAGTTTAATAATATTTCTTCTAACTTTTCGAGTACATGTACCATAGCTTCTTACTATACTTATCCAAAAATAAATAAATAAATAAATAATTATTGCATAAAAAGCAGTGTCGCACGATATTAATAGCCGTGCATTAACCGGCGAAAAGCCGTGTATTAACAAGGAAATTCACGCGCTGTTAATGCACGGCTACGCAACTTTCAATATGCTCATATCGGGCCTCAGAATTGCTGCCGTCACGAGATGTGTACTGTCCTGTCCTAAAACAAGCATAGTACGTGGGAAAAGCGTTCGCGCGACATCGGTGAAAAGGCGAAACAAAATAGTGCCAGAAAGAAACCACAAAATGTAGCAAATGTTTTCAGTCTTTATGTAATAATAGCGATCGGGCATGGGTTTTCAATGCATTAACATTCACCAGGTCCCTTGGGAGGTGTTGAAAACCGCGGCCTTCGGCCTCGGTTTTCAACACCTCCCACGGGACCTGGTGAATATTAATGCATGAAAAACCATGTTTGATCCTTATAATAAATTATCCCATTTCGCTGCCTGGCGAGGTGTCTAATAAGCTGCGACGAAATTGCAAATATTGTTAACCCTGATCAACCTGTTCTTTCAGGAGTAGACTGATCTGGGTTTGCACAGTTTTCTCAGACCTGTCTATCCGAATATGTACGGTAAATATCGGTAATGTCTAAAAGGTGTCCATTTTTTAGCAATAAACACGGCAAATTATTACTAATATGCCAGTCGTTATAGTAATCAGCAGCAGCTTAGTGCAACATCTGCAAAAAATATCTGCTGTTCTGTTACCATGGTAACCAATTGTTGACATATGAGAAATCCGTTAGTTCTGTGCTTTAACACGAACATTCTTATGAGGTTTCAGCAAGCATGTTAATAGACAGACAGTGTATATGGCTAGTGATTAGGAGAAAATACCGTATTCTCTCTGTTTCGGACAAACTGGTCTAAGTAAACAGTGTAGACTGAGATCAGACGCCGCAGAACAATGCGTCTGATCAGGGTCTGCGCTATGTGTCACTCGTCCAGTAGTTTAAACATACAAACAGGTTGTAAAACGGGTATGTTGAAATCTTAGGACAAGAAAAGTAGAAAGCTGAGGTACCCGAATATTTAAGGTAAAATACGTCACCGGACTTAAAAAACCGTATATATGGTGAAATCATCGAAGGAGGTTGGCCGCCGGGATGGGACCGACCATAGTAGTATTGTATTTTTATTCAAATACGACATGAGACTTAGAAAACTACTAGATCTAATATATGAGATACCCTTAGAATAAAACAGAGAAGGAGCTGGCGGGGCGCCGATGTGGGGGTCGACAACGTTTATCATTATTCTACTGCTGTATGAAAACATGGTATAATATGCCAAAATTTTCTTGTATATACACGCACTCTTTTATCCCTTTCATACCCGAGTGTTTGAAATATAGTCTTCCATCCCTGCATTTGGACACAGCCATTGTTGCAAATAAGGGTTTCCGTCAGAAATCAATAACAGAATGGCAAAGAGAGTGGATCCTGATGAGACGGCTCGTTACGAGCAGTCTCATCTGGATCCGCACTATTTGCAAAGATCTCTATATTTTCAGGAGCGATGGAAGGGTCAGCACTAATTCACACACATTATAAAGAGAGATAGCAGTAGTTTTCCTATTATCTCCCTTGTCAGATAAAGCACGAGGTAGACCAAATACTAACTAAGCCCTTCCAATTGGAATACTTTGATTTTTTCATAGGTCCTCGGTACAATTCAAAAGGTTTTAATTTATTTTTTTTTTTTCACATCCATATGACAGATTTATTAATATTATATATTATATTGTACAGAAAATGTTGCTTTTTGACAGTTTGGAAGCTTTTAAGCATATGATCATAATTAAATTAGATTTTTTTTCAAGGAAATGGAAACTATACTTAATGGAGATGTTAATGATAAAAACAGAGGAAACCAAATGACTGGACCTAGTTGTTTATAGTGAGTACTCAGGGGAACTAACTGACAGCTATCTCCCATACAGTAAAACTTCAATGACTCGAATGCCGATGGCTTGTTTACAGTTGTTGATTCGAGCTCGATTCTTCAAGGCGAATCTAACGAGTACACTTAGACTGGCTCCAGTCTCCAGTGACTAAATATTTTCTCATAATCCTGTTTGATAATCCACTAAAATAAAACCAAAAAATATCATGACTATAAAGGCTGGTCACTAGTGACCAGCCTTTATAGTCATGATATTATTTTGGTTTTGTTTTAGTGGATTATTAAACAGATTATAAGAAAAAAAAAAAAAAAAAAAAAAAAAAAAAAAAAAAAACAGTTAGTCACTGGAGACTGGAGCCAGTCTAGAATATACTCAACATACCATTATTTTATAGAAGATCAAAATGCCATCTCAATGATCCCCATTTGCTCTCTGACCTCGTACTAGTATTAACCCTTAGCATCACGAAATTATACCTATATAATTTTGATCCCCTTAAACCCCACTTTTATATAGTAAAACTGGGGTTTACAGGGGTATACATTATTTTTCTTATTTCTGCTCAAAACATAGATTGTGGGTACTCGTTAGAACCGCCTCATCGAGGCGGTTCTAACGAGTACCCGCAATCTATGTTTTAAGCAGAAATATGAAAAATATCGGAGTTTTTCATCTAAAAATTTTCAGTTTTTGGAGATGAAATGTTCTATATATTTTAATAGGCGTGTTTTCGTAATGGTGGGTCGAATTATCCATGTGTAGAAGAAATTTCCAGGGTCCCATAGATATCTGAGCCATTGAGATTTGACTGTATTTTCTGATGCCCTGATCTAACTACGCTGATACACAGGCAATGGCTTCGCTGTTTCCACAGGTTTTAACCCTTGTCCTGCTGAATAAATTAAGATGGCACGCCCTTTTCAAATTTCAGCCTATCAGATCAGTTGATCCAGATTGTTGGTATAAATTCACATAATGGCAAACAGTGCAGATCCAGATCAGTTGGCTTCTGAAGAAGCCAACTGATCTGGATCTACACTGTTTGTAAAGGCAGGGTATATCAGGGTTTAACAGGACAAGGGTTAACTTAATCTTTGACTACCTGTTTGCTTTCTTGAACGTCGACATTTGCCGACATTCTCCCGAAATAACCCGAGAAAAAAAATCTCTTGTACTTTTTTACTTGTCCAGTTTGCTTATTTGTTTAAATATTTTTTCGTCAGACTTCGGCAATGTTCTATATCAATCAGCAAGTATTGTTAGATATGTATGATGGTTCCTACAACAATCATCAAAGATTATAGATTGTAAATAAACTATTCCAATTTGTTTAAAAGAAACTTCCGTTGTTTTGTAAACACGAAAACGCCAGGTTTCAAAGTGCTTCTGAGAATCTGACTGAGCCATGTAGTTTTAACGATTTCAAGGTTTTGATGCGGTAACTGGTGTTGTTTACAAATATGTACCCCTTTCTTCCATTTTTCTCATTGGAGGCTACTTTTAAAAGAAAAGAAATAAACTGTCCCCCATCCATCCAGCGGCTGCTCTTGAAGAATAGAATTTGTTTCTCGTTGCTCTTAAAAGAAGGAAATCGCTCCCAGAGGCTGCTCTTTAAGTAGAGAAATTGCTCCCATACCCAGAGGCTGCTCTTAAAGGAAAGAATTTGTTCATCGCTGCTCATAAAGGTAAGAAATTGTTCCCAGAGGCTGATCTTAAAGGATACGATTTGTTCCTCGCTGTCATAAAGGAAAGACATTGCTCTCAGAGGCTGCTCTTAAAGAAAAGAAATTGCTTCCCGAGGCTGTTCTTAAAGGAAAGAATTTGTTCATCGCTGATCTTTAAGGAAACTGCTCGAAAGAAACTGTTCCAAGAGGCTGCTCATAAAGGAAACGATTTGTTCCTCTCTGCTTTTAAAAGGAAAGAAATTGCTCCAAGAGGCGGCTCTTAAAGGAAAGAAATTGCTCCCAGAGGCTGCTCGTAAAGGAAAGAAACTGATCTAAGAGGCTGCTCTTAAAGGAAAGAATTTGTTCTTCGCTGGTCTTAAAGGAAAGAAATTGCTCCCAGAGGCTGCGCTTAAAGAAGAGAAATTGCTCCCAGAGGTTGCGCTCAAAGGAAATAAATTGCTTGCAGAGGTTGCTCTTAAAGAAAAGAAATGGCTGCCAGAGGTTGCTCTTAAAGAAAAGAAATGGCTCCCAGAGGTTGCTCTTA
This sequence comes from Anodontia alba, assembly GCA_964016985.1. NCBI lineage: Eukaryota > Metazoa > Mollusca > Bivalvia > Lucinida > Lucinidae > Anodontia > Anodontia alba. Next base: position 9,541,701 of record OZ024827.1, on the reverse strand, counting down.
AAGCAAATAAATTGCTAAAAGAAGCTGCTCTTAAAGAACTGAATTTATTCCCAGAGGGAGCAAATTCATTCGTTGAAGAGTAACCTCTAGTTTTTAAATGTTTCACATACTGTAAAAGCAACTTATATCCTGTCTGAAGCTTCCGGTCTGCAAAACGTGTCTCCCTTTGCAAAATGACAGCACCTTAAATCATGCAAAGAGTCCATGAACTCGGAGAGGTATTCAATCTACCTTTATTGTTCCTCCACGTTCACGTCATGGTGCATATCCTGATGAGGTGCGTTCATCGCGAAAATATGCCTATAGAATTCTGAACCCCATTAAACCCCACTTTTATATAGTACACTACTTTTCTTATTTCTGCTCAAAAATATAGATTGTGGGTTCTCGTTAGAACCGCCTCGCCGAGGCAGTTCTAACGAGTCCCCACAATCTATGTTTTGAGCAAAAAATACAAAAAATACATGTATCAGAGTTTTTAATCTGAACATTTTCAGTATTTTCGTGGTAAAATTTTCTATGTATTTGAATAGGCGTGTTTTCGTAATGTAAACGTTCAGTTCTAGGGGCACTAAGCAGTACTGGTATGTTTATATTAAACGGACCTAAAGATAGGATATCAGTACGAAAAGGGGACCTAAGGATTTGATATGTGTACGCAAAGAGGACCTTAAGATTAAATATGAGTACGAAGGTGACTAAGAACTGTATAAGGGTACGAAAGAAAGGGCTAAGGACTGTCTTACTTGGAGACAATTTGCATGAAATGTCAAATCCTGTTCTCTTGGAGACAATTCGCATGAAATGTCCAATGCTGTTTTCTGGGAAAAATAAAAAAGAATATCACCAATTGTCGTGTTCTGAATAAGTCCAGAGAGTGGTAATGATTAAAGTGAAATCTCAGAAATATAAGCAAAGCGAAAGAACTTAACACAAAACATTGACACATATTCTAAAAGAATTCCTTAGTCTTTGACCTTGACCTTTGGTCTGCAGCAAGAGTAAGATGATGTCAGCTGAGGTGTATCTACCCTGTAGTAATAGTAACCTAGCCACAACTACTTGAATTTTCCTCACTATTCAGAAGGATAAGCAAAGCAAAGACCTTGGCGCAAAACTCTGACGCAAATGTTATTAAAATCTGTAAGGTTGTGATCGAGTCCTTTGGTCAGCAACAGAAGCAAAATGATACAAACTAACTTGTAATAACTCACTAGTAATATTAAACATATATCAACAACTTTGGAGACTTTCAGAAATATGAGCACAGCAAACAAATTAAACACAAAACACAGACGCAAAAGTTAGCTGATGAACCGACGGACGGACGAACATAACATAACATAACACAATATAACATAACATAAAATAGCAAAACGTACTCAAGAGAGGTGAATGACCTTGTCTCATGGCAGACGCTTTCTTACAAAAGATAAACCAAAACACAACAGGACTGAACTGTTTATAGAATTCTAGCCAAGATTGCACTGTTTCATTCATTTCCAACATAATAGCATTTGTTCCAGATGAAGATTTTTACAGGGAACAATTGTTATGCAACATGCGAAGAAGGCCCTTCCAGCATGTGCGAAATGCACAGACTCAGATCAGACTGCGCTGATGCGCAGTCTGATCTGAATCTGTGCATTTCGTACATACTATTTCTGGAAGTTGGGGAATTCTATCAAGCGAACTGTGTAGGTCTTAATCTGTCTGCAGGAATGCGCAGGCCAGTTTTGGAATGAGGTGCTCGCAAATGTTCAAAAGCCTCATTTCTCCTGGAGACACCTCTAATTAATCGTAATCCAGCAGATGTGCACGTTTTTGCCCAGGTGAGTAAAAAGTATGGGCTTCTGGTTCAGTTTAATATAAATCATCCATGTCAAATAAAAAAAAATGACGTCTTTTTTTAATATACTGGTTATCATTTTTAAATTTATAGGTTATCATTTTTAAAGACTTTGGAATAACTTTTTGAAATGCTTGAGAGGTAAATAAAGAGATAATCATTTTTAATTCTACAGGTTATCGTTTTTAAATTTACAGGTTATTCATTTTTAATTTACAGGCTATCATTTTTAACGGCTTTTGTATGCATCACAAAAACATGCCTATATAATTTTGACCCCGTTAAACCCCACTTTTATATAGTAAAACTGGGGTTTACAGGGGTATACATTATTTTTCTTATTTCTGCTCAAAAACATAGATTGTGGGTACTCGTTAGAACCGCCTCGGCGAGGCGGTTCTAACGAGTACCCACAATCTATGTTTTGAGCAGAAATATGAAAAATATCAGAGGTTTTTATCTGAATTTTTTCAGTTTTTGAAAGTGAAATTTTCTACATATTTGCATAGGCATGTTTTCGTAATGGGCAGCTAGAACCTGAAGCCACGATCTCAATCACAAAAAACGGACGCTTAATACCAATAATCAATGGCATCGCCAATATTTGCAAGTCTGTCACTGTGAAAACAACAACAACAACACTAATTAGACTGTATTCTTAACGCTACGAGACACACAAAATAATAAGTGACGCAGTTTCAATGGGAACAGATACAGGTAATTCGGCCATATGTGTGTTCTCTCCCTACTGAAAAAGTTCTACCGTAATAGGAAAGAAGTTGCTACCACTGGGAACACATTATTTCCATTTCGATTAGATTCCTTTTTAGAAGGGGCTTAGTGTGCAGAAGAGCAAACAGAAAATCACAAAAGTTGTCTGCCTTGTAAAAATGATGAAAAATCTCACAAGTGTACGAATCACCTTAAAGGCCGTGAATACCAGAATTACATATGTTGTAATTAGTTTCAATAGCAATAATAATATAAGTATCGTCCAATAAAGCGATGTTTTAATACAGACACAAAATGACAGTGAACCATGTGTATCCGTGTAGGCTGGTGGAGAGCTACACTTTCCGTCCATAGATTCGTAGTATCCGGGGTGTCCGCTGGCGAAAAGCAACGGCCGAGATCAGCCTACGCTTCTGCGCAGGCTGATCTCGGCCGTTGCTGTTCGCATACTCGTGAAGTCCCTTTTTTGCTTGGCATCGCTCGTTTTGGTATTGATAGTGGAAATATTTTTTTACGAAACTATTGTTCATTCCGAGTGACGTGTTTTCAATTCCCATAGGGAGTCTCATTATAACGTTTGTTCCGTTTTAGTCATCATTATTTCCCTTTGGTACTCGTTCATATTGAACGGAAAGGTTCCTCACTGCTATCGTCAATAAAAATTATGATAAATTATCTCAGGTTATCTTTTATTACTTGTACATAAGCTTCAGAAGTTTGTTACCTGAATTCATGCCAACAGTGAATTAAAATAACATTTGATATAGACAACGTACTACAGCTTAAACAGATGGATACGGATGCACTGAAGTTAATGGTCGGCATAAATAAGTAGGTACCAGGGACTGGTCCAAGAATATTTAATAGGGGGCTCAAAATTTCTTAAGAAGGGTTGGCGATTTGGTTTGAACAAACTACCGTGCGTGTTCTCCTCATCGAGAGCTTCTAATGAGTATGGCAGCATATATGTTTGATCAGAAATAAGAAGTAGACATGTGTCTAAAGTACACAAATGTCCCCGCCCTTTGCTCTTTACCTATATGGCAACAGCATCTAGATGCATAAATTTCAACAACTATTTTCTAAATGCTCAATCTGATCGGTTATACATGTTGATCCCTAGCCCCACCCCAGGGCATGGCATAGGGGCAACTTTAGCACACAGTTGAAGATTAAGGTCTGGGCAAGTAGCATACCAAGAACTTCCTAGCATAAAAGGGACCCAAGTTCTGACCTCCAAGAGAAACGCGGACGTAAATATCTATGTAAAATTTGACTGATAACTTAAATATTTATTAGACTCTGCCCAGTGGGCACACAACGTTAAAATGACGTCGTATCAACGTCGATGCGACGTGATCACGACGCATCGATGTTGATACAACGTCATTTTGATGTTACGTACCTGTTGGGTGGTTACGGAAGAAACGTTATACGCCCCACTCCTGACGTCGGCAGGAAGGGGCATAAAGGTATTTATCTGGACACTCCTTTTATCTGGAGCCAAGCAATTTATAAATTTTCAGTGACATTTAGGAGTCTTTAGAATAACTAGCAGGAACAATTACTCATCTGCATGACAAATGACAATTTAGTGATCAGCTGTATCTTCAGAAGCAGATAAATTTGGTCTAGCTTCATTCATCCATTGTTATAACTTATCCATTCATTACAAAATACGCAGAGGAATGTCCTAAACCTATTATATCTGAATTTCTTCAATGTTGGAACGGTCTATTATCTACTTAACTCTTTCATCCCTGAATTTATTAAATGGACTCCTCGATCTCCGAACTTGGTCACATCCATTGTTGCAAATAGGTGTTTCAGTCAAAAATTAAGAACAGAATGGCAAACAGGCAGACCCTGATTTCATCTAGATCTGCACTGTTTGCAAAGGTATATTGGTGTATTGGTCTGCAGGGATTAAAGGGTCAAGTGAGTACAATAAAGAAACCGACATAAATTGTTTTAAGACTGAAAAATGCAAATCTGACGGCAAACAGTGTAGACCCTGATAAGACGCCGCGTATCCGCGTCTGATCTGGATCTACACGATTTTCAAATGCAGCTCCCTTTTGGGGTTGAAAGGTTTATTGGCTGACTATAAGGCTGTAGCGATTGAAACTGGTCAAGTCGCCTCTCAGAGTATTGGCTTTCCACATATATATATGCCTGGTGGATTTTACAGGGCATACACCATAATACATGGATATGTATCTGATCCATGTAGTCACCGTCTGGTCCATGCAGTCACCGTTCATAGCTTGCATATTGTTTTCTCGTGATGCAGCTGTATCGTAATTTACTGATCGCCTTTTATCTCTGCAGACCTCCACGAACATAAATCGTGAACAACGGTTTTCCCCTTCCACTCCACTCCATACACACTCCATCTGTCAACTCTGTATTTTATTAAATGTCATTCCGTTTTATCCGCGTAGATGGGCGAATAGAGATCGGGTGACTTGGTTGAGCAGTGGGGAATAGGGTGAGCTGTGTGAATGAGTGTTGAATTATCAGTCACTAGGCTCCCATCTCTGTGGTTCGAGACCTGCTAAGCGAGATACTCGTTACGGTCATAACGAGACAGTTTCCTGTCTTATAACTTTATTATTATTTCAGCTGCCCATCACGAAAACACGTCTATATACATTTGACCCCCTTAAACCCCACTTTTATATAGTAATACTGGGGTTTACAGGGGTATACATAATTTTTCTTATTTCTGCTCAAAAAACATAGATTGTGGGTACTCGTTAGAACCGCCTCGTTGAGGCGGTTCTAACGAATACCCACAATCTATGTTTTGAGCAGAAATATGAAGAATATCCGAATTTTTTATCTGAAATTTTCACTTTTTTTGGTTAAAAAATTTTCAGTATATTTGAATAGGCATGTTTTCGTAATACCCATCATTCAACAGAACTCCAAAGACTCGAATAGGCTTTGGACCATTAACAGTTTTAGCCAGACTGAGTGTTACGTATTCGTTTGTGTGACATATACGCACTCACAGTACCAGCCATCTAGGGTTGATTCAGCATAAAATGACCAGTAGGGATACAAACATTGGTCATCATGAAAACACGTCTATATAATTTTGACCCCTTCAACCCCAACTTTATATAGTAAAACTGGGGTTTACAGGGGTATACATTATTTTTCTTATTTCTGCTCAAAAACATAGATTATGGGTACTCGTCAGAACCGCCTCGCCGAGGCGGTTCTAACGAGTACCCACAATCTATGTTTTGAGCAGAAATAAGAAAAATATCGGAGTTTTTTACCTGAAAATTTTCAGTTTTTGGAAGTGAAATTTTCTATATATTTGAATAGGCGTGTTTTCGTAATGACTACTTAGCCAGGGTAAATGAGCCATCAAGGTTCGAGCCATCGAAGTTTTACTGCATGTATAGCCTTAAATGTGATGAAACTGCAATAAGCCCGGACACTGCACTTTCCGTTCAGATCCAGATCAGACGCCGCAAAACACGGCGTCAGATCAGGGTCTCTACTGTTTGCAAATAGTTCAACCATTTTTCTTTAGAAATATCTATATAACATTACCTGACGTACCTTAAATCGAAAATGGACTCTTCCAATATACAGTGTGGGGGAATTTATTTAGTCTAAAATGGGTTAAAGGAGAGAAGCGTTTTCTATTTGGATACATGAGACTAACAACGACCAAACCAAGTTATTCGGTTAAGCAATAAAGTGTCAGAACGATTTCAGTAATTATGATACATATGGAAAGTCTAATCCGTGTTTGTGGACACAAAGTCTAGTCTGGCTCTACCATGGTCCAGCATGGGATACATTTTACATCTTAAATATTCGGGCACCTTTATTCCTTACCATACTTGCCCTAAATTGAAGAAGCGAATTTTACTACTTGTTGATGTGTCTAAAACTGCTGGGTATGCATCACGAAAACACGCCTATAAAATTTTGACCACCTTAAACCCCACTTTTATATAGTAAAACTGGGGTTTACAGGGGTATGCATTATTTCTGCTCAAAACATAGATTGTGGGTACTCGTTAGAACCGCCTCATCGAGGCGGTTCTAACGAGTACCCACAATCTATGTTTTGAGCAGAAATATGAAAATTATCAGGATTTTTTATCTGAAAATTTTCAATATTTATGGTGGTAAAATTTTCAATATATTTGAATACACTCAAGAATATAACCCCATCTTCCAAAAAATTTTCTGAAAACTGACTGCTCCGTGTGATTATTGTTTTAACTGTATCTGTATTACCTAGTAATTGGTTCCTGCAGTAAAATTCTTGGTGAAGACAGTTTACAGTTTATAAGTACATTTCAAATGTGAGAAGATCATTTATACCAACTGATAAAACTGATAGCCAATGGTATATTTTTCATTCCAAAATAGAGAGATTTTGGTTTTATGAACTTTCTGTCTGGGCAGTATATACAATGTTTATGTTACATTTGAAGTGTTGGAGAGAGAAATTAGAAACATTGTCAGCTATGCTATAGAGAGTTGTTTTGATAAAGATTAATAACAGGATAAGCCAAAGCAGCTGGCTGAACAAATTTTGTTCAAATCCATGTCGTTGTGTGTCAGACTGAATAGGCGTGTTTTCGTAATGTGAAGAAGCGAATTTGACTACTTGTTGATGTGTCTTAAACTGCTGGGTGTGTGACAAACAATGTAGACCCTGATCAGATACCACATTCTTATCTGGGTCTATGCTGTTTGCCCAGGTCTGTCTCTCCGATTACGTAGTATACAGAAGGTATTATTGCTGGTTCCCCATCATGCATTCTTCATTTGAAAAGCAGCATGAGACGGGACACGCAAAACCGATATGAAAAAAAGCCTAGACCAGGCTATGTAACCGTGCAGTCTGATCAGGCTACTCGCTGTTACCCCTATATATTTCGAATAGCGAAGACCGGAGTCATACTAAGCAAACATGATTTTTGGCTGGACATCCGCTTTTCGCATATAGCTTGCTTTCCGTGCCCTGCCCAGTTTATGGGAGTAAATATCTGCCCCTGGAGACTAAAATCCATACTTTCTGTCGATGTTGGAACCATTTGCTGAAATTTAATTGCCAAAACTCGGTATTTTCGATTAGTAGAAGTCTCATAAGTGATTTTCATGATGGTTTTGTAACGCTTAAGTCATTTACCTACTGTTACAGTTGGAATTTTATGCCAAGTTCTCTCCTGCTTTTAGGACGAAACATTCCTGCAAATCAACACATGATCTATGTTGAACAAAAAGTGGATTAAACACATATTCGTATAGCCAAAACCCAGGTCAGCCTGCACATCAGCGTATTCCGATCGGAGTCGTTGCTTTTTACTTGTATATTTTATAGCAGCGAATAGATCTTTTAGGCGAAACATAAATACCCTGAACATACTGCGCTGGATGCACAAGCTGATCTGTACCATCGCTATGCGTGTCTTGTGTGCTAGGGCCCAGTTTTACATAGAACGGCGGAGTTTTCTTTGAAGTATAAGTTGTACATTGTACAATCATTAAGCATTGCTCCAGAGAACAGAAAGCATTTTTCTTATTTCTCCATGAAAACATATGTTGTGGGTACTCATTAGAAGCGCCTCGAGGCGCTTCTAATGAGTACACACAACATATGTTTTCGTGGAGAAATAAGAAAAGTGTCAACACTTTCTGGTTGAAATTGACAGTACAGGGTAAGTCCCACAAAAATCCCTTGACTCAAGGTGATGTTTATCTAATAAATATTTAATTTCTGGCGAAAGAATGCGCACAATACTGGTTAACCGCTTAGATGACTAGGCCTGCCCAGTAAAAAGCGTGGTTAGGTTAACTGACCGCGCTCGACATGACCCCAGTGGGTTGACTGGGCCGTAAAACCTCAACTCAAACAAACAATCAAAAGATTAACAGAAACACTTCTGCGTACTCTGCTGTTAAAATCAGGCAATAAAAGAGCATGTGACCAGGGAGGGGTTCCGCATACGCCCACCGGCCCTACCATCAAAAACTAACATGTCAAATTTCTAAGTATGTAGCCTCGATCTTTTGTCAGCAGCTGCTACACTAGCAATAAGCTATCGACTGATCTCTATCCAGCTGATAGTAATACTAATCACATAGTAAAGACTGTCAGAAATATAAGCTTAAAAATAAATTGTTTACAAAATTTCAAAATCTGTAGCCCTGACCTTTCGTTGCAGCAGCAAGAAGATGATGTCAACTGACGTGCATTTTTGCATTTGTAGTTACAACCATGAGCAAAAGCAAACAAAACTGATGCAAAAGTCCACACTTGTTTTTTAGTCTTGTAGGAAATGCTGTAGCCCGGCCCATTTGATGTCATCTGAACAAGTATGGGGTGAAATTGCCAAATTTATGTTGAAGCCCGGGCTTCAAAGCTTCCGCTTGGCTACGCGTCTGGGATGTCATAGTTATGGTTATTTCTGTAAGCTTCAATAGCATAAATATAACAAAAAGCTCTTAATCATTAGTACGCTGAAAAAATATGCGGACAACAAATGATTAACATTTTTCTATTGTTCCAAAATTACTGGACTTGATATTTCATGTGAATCGTCTCCTTCCGTAAGAGACGATTCGAATGAAATGTCAAGTTCTTTATTCTTGGAAAATGAATAAAATATTTATCATTTGTTGTGTGCAAATTTTGTCATCAGCGTACTAAGGGTTTTAGAATGTTCTGTTATTTTTATCCTATAAGAAGCTTATTTAAGAAATAACCATAGCAACTTTATCACACCCTTGAGTCAATGGACTTTTGTGTGGCTGTCCGCTATAGTATATAGTAAGTAACAGCTTTATCTGCCCAATAATTATTAATAACAACTGCTGAAACTTCAAAAGAATAAAAGCAGAGCCAAGGTTATTCAACATTCTAAATAAAACCCATCACTTCTTCTCAGCTGATCTGTTATATTAACCATTGAGACCTATGTGGCACTGTTTCAAATACCGTATTCGACCTACTTACCGCACTGTGCACTTAGGTTTTTCAAAATTACAGGGAACACTCGGCCGTGGTAAAATACGTATCTACCTGCTAAGGATACACTATTAAAAGAAAGTCAGAAAAGGCCTTGTTTGATGATAATTATGCGGGTTTTTTTGGTTGTTTTTTTTTTTTCTAATTTTATTTATAAAGACATATATTGTGGGTACTCATTTGAATTGCATCGACAAGTCGATGCAATTCAAATGAGTACCCACAACATATGCCTTTATAAAGAAGTAAAGAAAAAGTACACTGGCTGTAATCTGAAGAATACGGAATTTCTCGACTGTGCGCTTATAGAGGTATGTGCGGTAATTAGATCGAATACGGTAGTCTGTCTTATCTAAGCAGCAATCTGGCTAAAAGCCTATCAAAATATTTGAGATACCAAGTCAGTCACGATCTACCTGCCAATGAATCTACAAACAACTTTAAGATGTCGGAAGCAAGCTTTTGATGATAATGTTTATCTAACATATTCATAATCATGATTTCATGTTACCCAATCTTACCACGTATAGAGAGTGTACTATAAGCTGCACGTGTATTGCTAGTCCAAACGTAGACTGGCTCCAGTCTCCAGTGACTAAATATATTTTTCTAATAATCCTGTTCGATAATCCACTAAAATAAAACCATGCAAAATAATACCATGACTAAAAAGACTGGTCACTAATGACCAGCCTTTATAGTCATGATATTAATTTGTTTTTATTTTAGTGGATTATCAAACTTGTGACAAGCCTTTATAGTCATGATATTATTTTGGTTTTATTTTAGTTGATTATCAAACTAGTAACTAGCCTTTATAGTCATGATATTATTTTGGTTTTATTTTAGTGGCTTATGAGACAGGATTATAAGAAAACAATATTTAGTCAATGGAGACTGGAGTCAGTCTAGGCAAAACGGTATGGCTAGATCCTGTATTACAGATGCACGCGATTCTTTACCACTCTCAGGGCCAGTTTAGCGGGCAACAAATTGATGATATTTTTCTTACGTTTCCCAGAAAACAGGCTTTGATCTTCATATTTTCTGGCCCTTTGTGATCATTTAGCCCATTCCGGGACTTTTGAAACTTTATATGAGGGTCACTGATGAGGCCTAATTGGTCGAAACTAGCTTGTTTGACCAGGGGTATTGCTAAATAGGAGTATTTGGTGATAATTCTGGGATATGTTTTCTTATATCTCCATAAAGGCGCTTCTAATGAATACCCACAACATATGCTTTGATGGAGAAATGGAGAAATTTATCCTATAATTATCACCAAATCATTAAGAAAACATGCCTATTCAAATATACTGTAAATTTTACCACCAAAAAATGAAAATTTTCAGATAAAAAATTCTGATATTTTTCATATTTCTGCTCAAAACATAGATTGTGGGTACTCGTTAGAACCGCATCAACGAGGCGGTTCTAACGAGCACCCACAATCTATGTTTTGAGCAGAAATAAGAAAAATAATGTAAACCCCAGTTTTACTATATAAAAGTGGGGTTTAAGGGGTCAAAATTATATAGGCATGAAGTGTCAAAGCCTATTTTTGGGGAAAAAAAATAAGAAAATATTTCAAAGTGTCTTCTGCTAATTTTTTATCCAGCATACTATAAAATGTTTCACAGGGACCTGAAGCCATATTACTTTTCCATAAGCTTCCATTATCAGCACTTGGCACAATTCGGACCCCACAATACTCCTTGATTTCCAAATTTGGTTGCTAATTTAAGGTTAGCCTTAGACTGATAAACTGCATCACAAGGGGTTTCAGCAAATTTGGCACTTTACCGCTCTTGAACACATGTACCCTCATTCTGAGCTAATTCCACAGATGACAAACAAATATTTTTTCTAATATTTTCCAGAAAATAGGCTTTGACTTTTCATGTATATTGTCTCCAAAGAGACAACTTTCGTGAAATGCCATACACTTATTTTTAAAGGGAAATTAGAAAAACATTTCAAAATGTCTTTTGCTGAATTTTTTACCCAGCATGCTCGTTTAACATGGGGCCAGAAGCCTTTCTTTTTCAGAGGCTTCCATAAGCCTATAGCCTTTGACTCAGTTCTTGCCCTCACAATATTACTTGACTTCCAATTTGACCTCAGATTAAAAGTTAGCCATGACTGACAAAATGCAGCTATCAGAAGAATGACTGTGTCTTACTAGGGTAGAGAGAATAATTAAGGAAGAATTCTTACCTTGTGATGGCTATATCCGCTTTTTGTAAGGCAATCTGTGCTCCCCTCTGTGCAGACAACACTGCGTTATCTATTCGCTCTCGTAATTTGGAAGTCCGAATTAAAAACAATTTGTTTTTCTTCCCTGATGATATTAACACATTATTTTTATATTTCCCTTCTTCTTTCGTTCCTTCTTTGAAAGTCGTTACACCGTATCCATATTTTTTGTTGTTAAACCATTCCCCTTCGTATTTTAATCCATCTGAGCGTTCACTTACACCGAATCCGGAACGTTTATCATTTTTCCACTCTCCCATGTACGTTTCCGTCACGTTGACGTCAGTGATGTCATCCTGGCTCACGAAACTTAAATTACTATCCGTATACATTGAAGCGTTAGTCATGCCACTCTGCGTCGACTCGGCACTCACGTGACTTAGACTGGATATAGTGCTGCGTACGGAGCCAGTCTGACGTTTTGGGGACTCATTTATATCACCGGTGCTTTTCTGTTTCTTAAGCCGTAGTCCTGACATCAACGTTTGACGTAAACTCGTCCTACCCTTTTTGTCGAAGAATGAACGCCTCCTTTGTGGAGGGGTTTCGTCACTGCGAGCTTTCAAGACGAAACCTCCTCGACTCTCGTCTAGTTTCTTATCACGGTTTTTGACGACTTGTTCATCCTCGTTCTCACTCCGCAGTGACGTCAGGGAGGCACGTAGTGCCTTGGGTCGGTAGTGCGAGGCGAGGCCATAGGGCACGCTCTTACGTACGCCGTAACCATGACGCATACCACGCAGCCATTGGCCTTGATATGTTCCTGAAATATAAATGGCATACTTTATTTTTTTACATATGCGGAAAAAGACACAAACCATAAACGTATCGTACAATATGCACTTTAAGCATTACGCATGCGCGTAAGGAAAATACTTACAATGAAGCGAGATCCCCTAACATTTCCTTTTTGTCATAGGGTTTACTCTTAAAGGAAATAATTTGGTCCCTCTGCGAGCAAATTCTTTCCTTAAAGAGAAGGTCCCATTTAAGAAGAAATACTGAGGAAATTGTTTTTGTACATTTTTACTGGCCCAGCTAGCATTCTTTATAAATCTATAGCGGGCCATTATCGGCCCGTCAGCTACCCTGACGGGCCGATAACGGCCCGCTATAGATTTATAAAGAATGCTTTACTGGTGGATGTGCGTAAAAACCGTTACGCCACTGCAATCGGTATTTGTAGGAGAATGCAGACGAAGAAATGCGTCGTAAAAGCCTTCCAGGAGCAGAAAGCATAGAAAGTTTACATTCATTGAAGTGCTATCCTTAATTTAGAAAGGAAACATTGAAATATATACCGCTGCTTTTGCGTTTTATTTTCTTCATCTATCTATTTGATAAAACTTCAAAGAAAATACATTAAGGTGTACAGTTTCATTTTATTTATTATCCTTTGTTAAATGGTCACATGCAAATCAGAACAAGTGAAGATGCACAAATACATCATGCAAATAAATCCTTTCTGTCCGATAGACCAAAACATGTATTTTTGCAAACAAAGTGAATCTAGATGAGACTGCCTCATCAGGATTTTCATTGTCTGCCATCATGTCCTTATGACTGACTCTCAATTTGCTAAAATGAACGTGTCCAAATAACCCTATCTATGCCGAGTGGACTCTTCTAACTGAAGTATTTGGATCGATCCATTTCCCGTTGAATGGGTGTCTGGTTAGTTTTGATTATTACCATGGTTTGGAGAATTTTTTATTTAATGCAAACAGTGTAGATCCTGATCAGACGCCGCGTTCTGCGGCGTCTGATCTGGGTCTGCACTGTTTGCCAGTGTCCCTTTTATGGGACACTAGGCGTAAAAGGGTTAAATAAAAATGGATGAATTCACTTAAAAAACTTGGGTAGTAAAAGTGACTTGTTTGAGTCGGAACGTGAGAACAAGAATCATGTGTCAGTTGCAAACAGTAAAAGCACAACACAGCCTGCACATCCACGCAATCTGGTCAGGGCTTTCACTGTCTGCTCTCTGAATCATTATACTGATTATACTGACAAAACAAAGAATGTCCTGATCAGCATGCACGGAACTGAGCTCTCGCAGTGTACATCTGATTCCCAGCTAGCATTCTACATAAATCTATAGCGGGCCGTTATCGGCCCGTCGATCAGAGTAGCTGACGGGCCCGCTATAGATTTATGAAGAATGCTTACTGGGGAATTACTAACACGTTCTCATTCTTGCGGCCTATGTGTAAATAGAAAACGGACGACAAAATAAACTGACGAAGATCATAGCTCTAGTTAACAGAAGTAATCAGCTAATTTATGTCTTCACAAAAGTATACAGTGTGGGGACTTATTAGAATCGTGATTTCTACTGAGCACCTTTACATCATATGTTTTTACCGAGAAATAAAAAAAAAAAAATAAAAAAAAAAAAAAAGATCAATACATTTGATTGAAAAAGGCGCCTCTCGTGAGTTATGACGCCGTGATCAGATTGCGCATGCGCTGTTCTCGTATACAACCAGATTCTCCTGAGTCCATGTGGATCCAATCTACGGCCCTCTATTTGCAACTAGAGATCTGATCCACAAACACATGGGTTCTACGAAATAACACAATTACTCCACAATGTATAATGTTAAAATGCTCTGAGTGCAAACTTAAATGCTTCGATCAGACTGTGAACCCAACTGGCATTCTTTATATATCTATAGCGGGCCGTTATCGGCCCGTCAGCTACCCTGACGGGCCGATAACGGCCCGCTATAGATTTTTGTAGGACGCTTACCGGGAATTAGCAACGTGTTGTGGATCTTTAATGTTCACAGATGGTGTATGTTTGCCATTCCTATGCCTCAGTCCATTTATAGGTAAGGTAATTCAGAGTGCTTGTTAAGGAAGAGTATTTGGTGATAATTCTAGGATATTTTTGCTTTTTCTCCATAAAACAATAAAACATCCATTGTTGGTAGCCGTTAGAATCGCCTCGAGGCGATTCTAACGAGTACCCACAATGTATGTTTTTTTTTTGTGTGTGTGTTGTTTTTTTTTGGGGGGGGGGGGGGGACGGGGGGGTGGTTATGGAGAACTGGAGAAAATTATCCCAGAATTATCATCAAATACTCCTTCTACGGTATCTGGGGAAGAAACTGCCATAAAAAGAAAACCAAGCAGAGCTAGCAGATTTTGTTTTCCGTATTAAATTAGCAAGATTATAAAAAGCTACAAATCAAAGCGGCGATAACACTTCTTGACGTCATATTTACGAATCAAGAAGTTATTTTTAGGACTTGATCCGCAGTTTGATATACAATTTGCTACTTATAGATAGCATGATCTGACAATAATAATTGGGCATCGATTATAGAAAAAATGGCCATTAGAATGTGCGAAAAGCAAAGGCCTAGATCAGATTGCGCATGCGCATAGTCTGATCAGGGCCTCCGCTATCCGCTTATGGACATAAAAGCTGCATCATATTGCATAGAACAGACTAATAAAAATACTCTTAGGCAGATAGATATAATGGGTCATTTGCTTTTCTCGTGATTTACACAGTGTGGTCCAGTTTTTTTTTGTTAAAACCCTAATATGGATCACAGCATGAAAAAATGTACATTCTGAAATGTACGCCCAGCGATGACTCGGGTCAGCCTGCGCATCAACGCATCTAATCAGAGTCTTTTCTGGGCACCCTTTGAATTTACAAGGGTCCAAGGTTTCTTCTTGCGGACAGTGAAGACGCTGATCAGACTGCGCGAATGCGCAGGCTGATCTGAGTCTTCGCTGGAAGCACATGTCAGAATGTTCGTTTTTTCATGTTGATTCCCGTATCTTGATGATGACATTCGTTAGAGTTATTTTCTCTGGAAACTGATTCCATTCCATCAAAGAAGCTGACAGACAGATATTTGTTGTTGATTTCAATCATCTGAAATGTGAATGGTTTATTTTATTATGTCGTGTCAAAATAGACGTTTGAATTTTAATCACACATGCGAGTAGACTTTATATATATCTATATATATATACATATATATATATACATATATATATATATATATATATATATATATATATATATATATATATATATATATATATATATATATATATATATATATATATATATATATATATCACATGACCGTCACGTTATTCAGTGAAATAAGCCATGTCATAAGAATCATATAACCACACGTGTTATAACACCTGCAAGGCTTCCCATTGGTTAGCCTAATTACCCTCATTAATATTCGTATTACACCGCTTATTGATAGCAACCAAGATGGTGTCCGCGTTCGCCGATACAACTTTCACTTTTGGAACAGATCCTGCCTTCAATTTTGAGATGATTTTGAGATGAACGATAAATGCCAGACCAATGGAGGACGAAGACAAAAAACAATCACAATGTGAATAACACGGCTACCAGAAATATTCATGGTGGTAAAACTTCGATGTTTTCCCGCAACATATTTGGAGGCACTCTCAACACTGATATCGTCAAACCGTCAATGAAAAAAAAATTCACCTCCTCCAAAAAACATTGGAGGATGACATGACTGAGAGAGTCAATAAATGTGTCAAATTAGAATCCAAACTACAGTTAAAATGTTTTATAGTTTTGAAATCTATCGTTTACTTGAGTGTGACAGCCACCCATCGACCAAGGTCAATGACCTTTAAATACGACAGCTGACTGTGGGGGATTTCCCTACAGATTCTCAGTGACGTATTGACTCGCTGAATGACGTTGTTCAATGGAATCTTTAGTTTTGAATTGGTTTATTCAGATGAAATATTTATTAGCTCAAATAAAAATCTTCATTGTTTCCTTCAGTTTAACGAAGTAATAAATAGCATATGTATCTTGTTTCTAGTTATTTCGGTACTTATCAAATAATATGCAAACTATTTTTGTTGCGTAGTACTATTGAATCCTTGGTAGTGAATTGTTCCGCTTAGCTATGGAAAGCCGTTATCTTTAAAATATATTTTGTGCATTTTTGTCATCGAAAGGGCCATGTGATAAACAGAATCTTACATTCGTGGTCATTTAATATGAAATTTATGAAACTCGTTGGCTAATTTCGGTATTTTGCTCGCTAAAGCTCGCAAAATACAGAAATTACCCAAACTCGTTTCATAAATTTCATATTAAATGACCACTCATGTAAGATCCTCTCTCTCTCTCTCTCTCTCTCTCTCTCTCTCTCTCTCTCTCTATATATATATATATATATATATATATAATCGGCCTTATGAAATCCAACTAAAGAAAGGAATATATCGCTAATACAGCTGAAATTCAATACCTCGAACCCTGATGGCTTATTGACTGTGGCTAACTAGAACTAACAGGTTACTCAGGATGCCAAAATTCTGTTAAGCGGTCAAAATCAGGATCCCAGCTAGCATTCTTTATAAATCTACAGCGGGCCGTTATCGGCCCGTCAGCTACCCTGACGGGCCGATAACGGCCCGCTATAGATTTATGTAGAATGCTTACTGGGATTAAGCCCAATCCATTTGGTGTACTTTTAAAACTGACTTTTTTAATTAAGCAAAGTATCAGAAAATAGATTTAATAATTGGCCTGCAATTTATACGTTTATAGAAAACCTAAATATTGACTATAAAAACAACTACCGTATAATGACCGTATTATCATGATCATGGTTTACTTAGGCAATGATGCCCGAGTTCCTATAGATTTATTCAGAAACCAACCCTGGATGACTGGAACTGACAGAATTATCTCCCCTGGATTAGAATCGCCTCCGCAAAATGATTCAATTTATAATCAACTTTCAACAGAGGTGCACCCGCTTCATACATGTATGATATGTGGTTTTAGTATAAAATCGCTGTGTTATGCTATAAATGTCTGGCAGCACCAAACGTTTGGAAGTTTTGAAAAATGGTATACGTTTTCAAGGGATATGGCCATTTTCATATTTTCACATTTTGTTTTGCCTCGGCTTAGCCTCTGTCAAAGAAAACACACATTTGGCAAGTTCATTGGCTAGATCTTGTCGGTATCAGTATGTCAAACACTATCAAAATATTTAAGCGCGGATTAAGCGCTATTTGGTCATTTTCTCTAACTGACAACGGACGGACAGACGGACGCACAAATTGATCATATGGCAGTCTTCGAAAGTCAAACTTTCAATCGGCCGAATTTTCTGCGGGTCATGCAATTTAAAACATACCTCTTGTGAAGACATAAGAAAAACAAGAAAAAAATGGCCATCTAGTCTTAAGTCTTATAATTGCTTTGGAAGTGGACCTTTAATCATGCGGCGAAGAGCGTATTAACCCTTAGTTTTCGGACAGATAGGTACAGGGCAAACAGTGTGGACCCTGATCAGACGCCGCAAGATGCGGCGTCTGATCTGGGTCTATACTGTATGCCATTCATCCTGCCATTTTTTCGACATATTAGCAAGTAGTACTGATAGAAGTGTTCAAAATTTTAGAAGTACTATAAGAAGATACTTAAGTAAAGATAACTGTATATTTTAGTTATTCTGTGTTTTAGCTGTCTAAAGAAGACGAGAAGTCCATTGTGTAACGAGACGGCAAAACGATTGTATACGATTTACAGGCGTCTTAGGACAGACTTAATTTTACGCAACACAAAATCGGGTGTCATCTCATACAGATAAGTAATCTGACGCAACTGACCGTTGAAACGCTATCAAAACAGCAGCAGACGACATTCTTAAATATTTTTGTTTTGTTATGTTTCAAGGGAAATTAGATTTGACATTTCATGTGAATCGTCTGCAAATGAAATGCCAAGTGTTATTGTCTCTCAAAAATAATAATAAAAATGTCGTCTGCTACAACTTTGCCTAGCGCATTAAGGGTTAACCGTTGTAGCGTCATCAAAACAGCACCAGACGACATTCTTTTGATTTTGTTATTTTTCAGAGAGAGAAAAGTGGCTTTAACAGTCTTTTGAACAGCTTGAAAGAAAAAAAAAGACTTAAGAAAGTATCTGAGAATGTCGTCTGCAGCATTCAGGTGAATGGATTCCTGTAAATATTTTGGGTAAGGGCAGTATCACTTTACCGTATTAACCCTAACTATTCTGACACCTCAACTCCTTACCATACTTGTTCTAAAATTTAACCAAGTACAATATACTACCTAAAGTTTTGTCAAAACATTGCTGGATGAGTGGCAAACAGAGTAAACCCTGATGAGACTGCCTTATGCGGCATTTCATCTGGGTCTACACTGTTTGTTCAGGCCTAACTGTCCATATAAATACGGTAAATACGGTATTACGGGGAAGCCATGACATGAC
This sequence comes from Anodontia alba, assembly GCA_964016985.1. Taxonomy (NCBI): domain Eukaryota; kingdom Metazoa; phylum Mollusca; class Bivalvia; order Lucinida; family Lucinidae; genus Anodontia; species Anodontia alba. The sequence continues at coordinate 9,522,570 of OZ024827.1, read as the reverse complement.
AATTAATTTATTTCAGTCAAAAGGGCATCCAAGAAGACAATTTGCATGAAATGTCAAAGCTTATTTTCTGGGAATTTGGAGACAATTTGCTTGAATTGGCAATGTCACTTTTCTTGGAAAAAAGGGAAAAGTCATTATTTTCACGTCCGCTGATTTGCCCAAAGAGTGCTAAAATGTTAAGAAAATTAAGTCTGAGGTCTCGATCAAATATTTGAAATTAATGTTTAGAATCATTTTGTGTGATTTTCGTATTACAAATTTAGTTCTGAAAAGAGGGAGCCTTTTATTTGGAAGCCAACAACACATCAAGTAATATAACGCTGTTAGATTAAGTTTTATTTAGTCTGTTCATGAACGCTTATTCCAGTTATAAGACAGATCTACTGTGGTCCAACGGATCGAGTCCATAAGAAGCACCACACGTTAGTCCCAGTTGTAAACAATCGATCCATAAATTACTCTAAGCGCCTATAAAATGGTATAATAATGGTCGTGTAAGTCAAATGGTATCACAGTATAGCCCGGTTGTGATTTAAACCATTTCAGACCGACTGACCAAAACCAATATCTGTACAAACAGAGTAGATTCGTTTACGAGTCGACTCATAAGGATATACACTGTATGTCAATCTGCCCTATTTGCTTCAGTGGAAATGTCCAAATTCAATGATGGAAGAGTCCTAAAGAAACCCGGGGATGAACTGGCCTCGATACAATATTTGAAATAAAAGTATAACATTGAGGAAACTGTCTTGTTACGAAAGCATTATAAATTTAGCTTTTCCGTATTCGATACCGGAAACAACAAATCGAACATTTGATAGGTCCGCACCGATTTCCAGGAAAGCAAAGAAATTTGATACCATATCATTGTCTGAAAATGCCACCAAGTGGCCTAAAAGAGCGTGAAGTCAGCCCGCATAATTCAGACGGCTTATTTTTGTATTATGTTCTTTTTGTTTGTTTGTTGTATTTTTTTCAGACGTCAAGAACTGCCATGCAGATTTATTCACCATTTCTACACATCTGGCACGTGTTCAGATTCCGTGGGTGAACCTAACACAAGAAGAGGTCATGTGGCATTCCGCCAGTTCCCGTCTTGACAGGTAATAACAGGAACGTTCCGTTATTGTCGAGTTGTAAGACCGCCATGGCGTGTCTCCGGTACCAAATAGAATACTTTGCATGCTGGGAAAACTTTCAGCAGACAATATTTTGAAATATTCCTCTCATTCTTCCATGAAAATTGGATTTGATATTACAAGCGAATTGTCATGAACTGTCAAAAGACAATTTGCATGAAATGTCAAATCCTATTTTCTTGGAAAAATTAGAAAAATTACGTCAATTTGTCGTCTGCTGAATGTGTTCGAAGCATGATAAGTGTTAACGTTATAGCGGCCGTTATGAATGTCCGAACAGCATAGTTTATGATAAGTTAGCGGGTCAAGATATTTCAGTTTCTACAGTGCACGGATGACAAGTCGGTGAACTGCTTAGAATCTGATATGGCTGTGTAGCTGTGCAAAATTGGCTGGGTCTTCATCTTATAAAATTGGTTTCCCCCGCAGTTTGCTTGAGATATGTGACAATATTAGTCGCAGGCGCTTACCCTTTGCCACACTATGGGCATATTAAGCAGACGGCAAATTGATATTTTTTTCGTATCTTCCCAGGAATCAGTGTTTGACATTTCATGCAAATTGTCATTTGCATGAGATGTCAAATCCTGATTCCTGGGAAAATAAGAAAAAATTTAAAATGTCGTCTGCTAAAACTTTGACCCAGCGTTCGAAGCGTTAACACAATCTTTACACCGTTTGAAGGTATAACTATGCAAAACACATATCTTGCCTTGCCCATCCTGAACTCTGGTTAGGTTTGCCAATCCCGAAACAGGCTGCCTAGTTTAACTACCGAAATGTATTCCGAGTTCCAGTGTTGAATATACACCGTATGCACTTTGTAACAAAAGAATTTTATCATGAATCACGGGCCTAGAGAATGTCTAAACGGACAGAATCGCACACATTTCTGCACATACTTCGTATTATGGGCCTTTACTGTCAATTACATTATCTAATGCCCTTCGGGACAAGAAAATGACCCGTAAGGGTTTTTAAATACACTACCAAGGGAAACAACTATGTTAATTTATTTTGTTTCGTTTCTGAAAAGTGATGTACTATAAATTGAAAACAATTGCTCCCCTTGGATTAAGCCATTTATGCTAAGTATCCCATAGAAAGGACCTTAGTGTTTGATTAGCATTGTAGATCCAGATCTACCCTATCCCACTATAATACTCTACATAATATATTATACAATGCTAAATGCATAAATATTGTAGAAACGTTTCTGTTGCCAGAGCGTTAACTAAATTCACATATGATGGGAAAAATCAGATGAAACGGGACTCAAAACGGGTTTTGTATGCCACGCCAAAGGTAAATACTACCCAGAGGACAAATGATGTTTATACTCGTACACCGTCATCACATTGCATCGAGGTTGATGCGACGTGGTCTCAATGATGCGTGCCCGCTGGGTAACGACAATGTGCGCATCCACCTGTCTGGTCTTGCTATTATGTTCTGCAATATTCTATGATAGCAAAGGGCCATGGACGCGTAGAAAGATAAAGGCCTTAACACATAAACAATAACGTCACAACGTTGTTCGACGTCGACGCGACGCGACGTCGCATCAACAATGAATCGACGTTGCTGCATGGTGTCGCGGCGGCGTCAAAACTATGCTTTGTGTTTGCTAGATTTGCTAAAAAAAAAATCGGAAGTTATTTTAACCCTTGTCCTGCTGAATCCGGATATCCCTTCCTTTGCAAACAGTGTAGCTCAAGATCAGTTGGCTTCTGAAGAAGCCAACTGATCTGGATCTGCACTGTTTGCCATTAAGTATGTGAATTTATAGCAACAATTAGGATCAAGTAATCTGATTGACTGAAAATTAGAAGTGGGAGTGGCATCTTAATTTATTCAGCAGGACAAGGGTTAAGTGGAACTGATACACATAGGAGCCAGTTCTTTCCTTTCAGAATAGACCCGTTTTCAGATGGGAATTAATGTACGGGAAAGCAAACAAGAAGCCACAAAAATTATCTCCCTTGTAAAAATGGCGGAAACTCTACTTAGTGTATCCATTCACTTTAATTGGCCTGACATAAAATCTTTTCCTATTTTAAAATGGTGTTCTGTTTTCACAAATTTGCATTAATTTAACCTGTCAGATATGGAAGCCGATGGGGGACATTTTGACTTGCGACTAAAGACTTTTGATTTATGACTTCTGACTTTTGAGATATGACTTGTGGCTTTTGAGTTATGACCTGTATAATCTTGATGATAAAATAAAGTGCTTAAGTGAACCTTAATATATCCTTTATATATTCAGCAAACGACATACTGATATTTATCGTTTTATTTCCAAGGAAAGGGGTTTTGACATTTCATGCAAATTTCATGAAATCCAAAACCAATATCCAGCAAAAAAAAAAAGAACAATATTTTAAAATGTCACATGCTGAAAATTTACTCAGCACACTAATTGTTTAAAGAGTTTGATAATATATATAGTTTTACAAATGCATTGTGTTGTTTTTTTCTTATCTTTCATTAGGGCTTTAACCAAACCTTAAAGCGCTAAGCAGATTTGTAGCAGACGACATTCTAAAATTGATTTTGTTATTTTCAGAGTAAACAAGACTTGACGTCTAAGCAGATTTCCTCCGATAATAATAATAATAATTATAATAATAGTAATAATGAAAATAAAAACTTATGTGTTTTGAGTTATGACTTGTGACTTTTGAGTTATGGCGTGACTTGAGTTATGACTTTTACCTTCGGTGTAATATTGGCGCGCATTTGAAGAACACACGTATAAATGGCTGATGTTGGTTAAAAAATATTACACTGAAGGTACTTGTAAGTCATAACTCAAAAGTCACAAGACATAACTCAAAAGTCACAAGTAATAACTCAAAACTCATGAGTCACAAGTCTTTAGACCACACTTTATTATTTTTTATATTTTTTTTATTTATTTTATTTATTTTTATTTATTTTTTTTTTTCGGAAGAAAATCTGCCTAGCAAAAAATGTCAGGTCTTGTTTAATCTGAAAATAGTAAAATCAATTTTAGAATATCGTCTGCTACAAATTTGCTCAGCGCTTTAAGGTTTGGTTAAACCCTTATAAAAGACAAGAAAAAGCAAACCAATGCATTTGTAAAAATACTATTTTAACACTCCTTAAACAATTAGCATGTTGGGTAAATTTTCAGCAGGTGACATTTTGAAATGTTGTTCTTATTTTTCCTGGAAAATAGGTTTTGGGATTCCAAGCAATTTGCTAGACTGGCTCCAGTCTCCAGTGATTAAATGTTTTTCTCATAATCCTGTTTGATAATCCACTAAAATAAAACAAAAAAACTATCATGACTATAAAGGCTGGTGACCAGCCTTTATAGTCATGGTATTACTTTGGTTTTATTTTAGTGGAGTATTAAACTGATTATAAGAAAAAATATTTTGTCACTAGAGACTGGAGCCAGTCTAGCAATTTGCATGAAATGTCAAAACCTTTTTCCTTGGAAATAAAAATATAAATATCAAGCTTTCGTCTGCTAAATATATATAGGAAGTGGTGACACTTAGGCACTTTTTCTTATAATCAAGATAATACAACTCATAACTCAAATTCTATAGTCATAACTCAAAACTCATAAGTCATAAGTCTTTAGTCGCAAGTCAAAATGTATCCCATCGGCTTCCATAGTCACACACATATTATTTACTTAAAGCAGTCCGATAAAAATCGTGTAGCATAAATCAGAAGTATATATAATGTATGTTAAAAAGAGTCAAATTCTGTGAAACATGATAATATTACAGTATAAAACATTTATTTTTTATTTGGTACAAACTGGTGATTGACATTGTTCACGACAGACACTGCTCTTTACTTCAATTACATTACATTACATTGCACAGTCCAACAGACATGACCGAATTTATGTCTTATACGGGCGCTTGAAAATAAGTAGGAATAAAGTAAGCCACCTGAAGCATTCGGGTTGAGCCCCAACATGAAACAAGGTCACTCGCCCAAGGATCTGATAAATTTATTACGGTTGCTTCTTGATATGCTTCTACTAAAGCAATACGTCAGAAAAAAATAATTCTCAGCTGATGACAAAATAAACAGATAGCAAACGATTGGTACGTGTATGTTTTCCAAGGAAACAGAACTTGACACTTCATGCGAATCGTCCCCTAAAGAGAAAATATTCATAAATGATCTTCTGAGAATATGTGGATATCGAAGGTCCAGATCAGCCCGCATGCCCGCGCAGTCTGATCAGGGTCTTCTCTGTCATTTACAACATTTTGATTACTTTAGAACATAGAGAAATACAGCAAATTCCTGACCAGAATCTTAACTATTCGAGTACGCCCTGTAGAAACATTTTTATGGTGCAGCTCAAATGTAATCTGCGTCGAAAATTTGAAAATATAGATCGAGACCATGTTTGGTTTGACCATTATAATTCAGGGCCAAGTTGTTCAAAGCATCCTTAGCTTAACGAACTCATTAGTGGTCATAATGTTAACTGTTCTAGTAAGTACAAGATCTAATTAACAGGTATTTTTGCTGAAAAATGTGAGTAGCTTTTGCAAATGCAAAAGCTACTCAAATTTTTTTCAGCAAAAATATTAGCATATACGCCATATTTAATGATCAAAATTTTAACGATACGTTAAATAACGACATCGTTAGTTTTGAACAACTGGGCCCAGGAGAGTACAACTTAAGAGAGATGAATACACTTTCAGGGGAGACAACTCTGTCAAAGTTGTTTTCGCCGCCTTTCTATAAAGTGGTATATTCTTTCCTTTTAGAGTAGACTCCTTTTCAAAAAGGGGGTTGATGTGCAGGAAAGTAAACAGGAAACCACAAAAGTTGTCTCCCTTCTAAAAATGGCAGAAATTCTATCAAGTGAATCCTTTCCACTTAACTAACAGTTATAACCTCTTGCCAATGACCCGAGCAAATAAGGGCTTTCGTGTCAAAATTTTACCAGTATTTGAATTTGGTGTAGGTCATTACGAAAACATGCCTATTCAAATATACGGAAAATTTTACCACCAAAATAATGAAAATTTTCAGATAAAAAATTCTGATATTTTCCATATTTCTGCTCAAAACATAGATTGTGGGTACTCGTTGGAACCGCCTCGGCGAGGCGGTTCTAACGAGTACCAACTATCTATGTTTTGAGCAGAAATAAGAAAAATAATTTATACCCCTGTAAACCCCAGGTTTACTATATAAAAGTGGGGTTTAAGGGGGTCAAAATTATACAGGTATGTTTTCGTGATGTACTATTAAAATCCACACAATAATCTCCTTTCAACAAAACTCGTGCAGTGATTTAATGTGTAAAATATGTTTATGGCCACAAGAAGTAAAGTTACCTTTCGTCACATTCTTTACATAATGCAGTATCTCGATATAAGTGGTGCATGTAGTCCTAACATTTTACCATTTAGTTGCAAGCCGCAACGCATTTTCTTTGCTGTATGCTTCATCCTTACAACGGAAGCCTTTCAGCTGTTTGTACCACGTTTAGTCATCATCTATCATCATCAGTTTACCTACACGTATGTTTGTCATGGGCGTATCCAGAACGAATTTATTTTTACGCATTCCCAGGAAAATCTTGAAAATTTATGCCTAGAATCGCTTCCTTTCCACAATAGGGGCTGCTCCCAGAGGGAGCAAATTCTTTCCTTTAAGAGCAGCCCCTATGTAAATAAGCAAAATATTTTATGTTAATGTTCCTTTCTTGTCAATATTTTTTTCTTACGCGTGTTACGCATGTGCGTAATGTGCGTAATTAGTGATACGGTTACGTTCGTTTTATTCGCAAACATGGCTGCTTCTGATTATGAGTTGCGCCATGATCGCATTTAAACCACGTGCGAATTGTGTATACAGACTAGACTGCGTCTCTTTACAGTTCGCTCAAGGTGCGCTCAGTTCGCCATAACAAATCTGGATCGTGTCTCACGGTTTTAAAACGTGGACTCTGTACAGGCTGCTCCGGGCATGCACAGTTCTCGCGTGCTTGAAGAGTGGTCTTGTTATGGCACACATTATATTTAAGGGAATGAATAAACTTGCTATATTTCCCGCTATTTTAGACAAGGGATACAAACTTTGTGTTTGCTTAGCTATACAATTATTCCCTTTTGAAAAGGGGTCTATTTTAAAAGGAAGGAATTTGCTCCCACGGGGAGCAAATTCTTTCCTATTAAAGTAGACCCCTTTTTAGAAGGGAGCAAAAGCAATTCTGACAGAGCTGTCTCCCTTGAAAGTGTATCAATTATTCCCTTAAATGCGTCCAACGTATTATTTTTGTTTTGACGGCAAGGTCCAACATCTATCATTAATCGTTCACGAGGCAGTGCTTTGTTAGCCTGTGTCATGCAAAAAAGCAATTTAGTTATTAAGATGCTATATAACACTCATAACGTCTTGCGAATTCCTGTCCCCTTCCTTTTATATTATTGCCCATCCCCTGACAGTGATAAATAAGCAATCAAATTTCGACACTTAACTACAGCTACGGTCATGCAAATAATAAAAAAGAGAGAAGCGTAGAATATATTCAGCCAAAATAAAAAAGCTCATAATGTTAAGCCTTATCTACCAAAACAAAATTCCATATAAAACATCAGATAATAACCGTAAAAGAGATAAAAATTAAATCAACAAAACAATAGCATGTGGTATAAAGTACTTGTATTTACTATAAAGTACTTGTAATTCCTATTCATATTCCAGGAAAAGTGAACTCTTTAGCTGATTACCTAGACAGGGAACAAAATGTCGTATCTAAGAACAGCGAACCGTAGGTATAGCTGATCACCAGGTAGTATACAAAATGCAATAGATATACAATTAACTGAGACAGGTTTGAAAAATAGGGCATCTGATTTTGAAGGTCCTCATATAGGATGCGAGTCTAAGGTAGGCCATAGTGATCGAAAGTATTAAATTCATAATTAAACACGTGTTGGGAGACAAATTACTTTTCTGATTCTTCCGAATTCAACAAATGAGCCACTGATGATCGATTATAATCGACCATCAGTCACTTTTGCCTTTTCTGACTGATAATCGGAAAGATTTTTTTATAGTCGATTAATCGGAAAATTCTATTTTTAGAAATATATTTTTTTTACTTTTTTTATTTTTATATGCAAGTTATAAAGAAATGAAATTCAAAGCTGTCAATTTCGGTTGTTCTAGACTTTTGGTCAATAAAAATGAAGAAATTTGATAAAATAGCCTTAAATAAGTGGATCCAACAGTACTGATTCTTTTCTTATTTCTCCATGAAAACATATGATGTGGGTACTCATTAGAAGCGCCTCACTGAGGCGCTTCTAATGAGTACCCACAACATATGTTTTCATGGAGAGAGAAATAAGAAAAAAGTATTATCTCATTGATCTGGAGCTATGAATATGTACCTGGAAGAGGGCTAAATTAAGAATGAATATATTTTCTACAAGTTGATTATTAATCGATGATCAGGCGGTTTTACAATACCGATTATCGACTATGAAAATCTGGCCGATTCCCAACACAAGAGCAAAGCATTTCTACAAGACTGCATGTGCACCTAGCGAATTCTAAGATCAGCCTGCGAATCCGCGCAGTCTGATCGGTGTCTTCGCATGTAGGCCAACGATCCAAAGTGTCTTCAAGCTAGCAGCGAATACTCTGATCAGCCTGCGCAGTTCTGAGTCTTCGCTGAGCACACATGCAAACTTGTAGGAAATGCTATGCTCCAGCTCAAATGATATATTGGAACATTGTTCGTCATGACAGTCAGAAGACAAAGAGATACCTAACAATGAATTTCAACCCATTTATGCCGAGTGGACTCTTCTACCTGAACTTTTTGGACCAGTCCATTTCCAGTTTAAGGGGTGTTTTGTCAGTTTTGATTATTTCCATGTTTAAAGAAATGCCTGTAGTTAATGCAAACAGTGTAGACCCTGATCAGACGCCGCGTTCTGCGGCATCTGATCTGGGTCAACACTGTTTGCCAATGTCCCATTTATGGGACGCTAGGCACAAATGGGTTAATAGAAGGGATACAATTCCAGTGCAAAGAAACTTGATATGGAAATATTTACCTCACTTCACATTGGCAGAAGAGGTACTCGTAAAGGAACATACGTGCTCTGTTTCATTTAAGAGTACCCTCAATTTCAAAATATTCAAGTACTAGGGAAACAAATTTCTGACTGCGAAAGCTGTCTCCTTTTGCAAAATGGTAAAAAACCCTTTCAGGTGTATCCGTTCACATTGAAGGCATGTATACTATAAAGCTAAATTATGTACAATAGCCATGGCAATTTACCATATTACCGTAAATATTCGAAAGTCTAACTCCTTAATTTATTATCATAAAACCTGAACAACATCATTTAACGATCAAGTAATGTGTCTAACTTTGCCTGCGGAATCATCAGGGTCAACGCTGTTTGTTCCGGTAAAAATGCAGAAAAAAAAAACGCAAATAAGGTTATTAAAATAAGCGCGATTTGTGCAATGCAAACATCAAATAAAAATAAAAGCTCTATTTAAATGAATTTTAAAATAATCCGCAAAAAGTCACCTAATATCGTATACCCCTGTATACCCCGGTTTTCACTGTGCACATGTATTCTGGAAGAACATGTGGCTGTTCATTACATACTCTTGTTAACAAAATAGGATGCCATATCGCATTTAACATCACAGTCTTCCGTGTACATTGTTTTACTGTCTTTTGTATTTGTCTGTCTGTCTGTCTGTCTGTCTGCCTGTCTGTCTGTCTATCTGTCTGTCTGTTTGTCACCTAAAGACCCAAAAGAACCATTGTCAAATTCGAAAATTCTAAGATTCTGGCTGTCTCCGTGTGTCGATACACCATTATTTTTCGGTGTTCTGAAAGGCTGCTGCAGAGGTCAAGATAAGAGAGGTATTCAGATAATTATATTTCTTATTTTTCCATGAAAAATATATTGTGGGTACCCACTAGAAGCGCCTCGCAGAGGGGCTTCTAGTGAGTACCCACAACATTTATTTTCTCGTGGAGAAATAAGCATATATAAATACATTTTGGTTAAAAAAGGACCTTATCTAGAGCTATGAGCCAGAATGGGAATCCAGTGACTTAAACATACCGAAGAAGGAAACGAACGAGAGATCAAATTCAAACACCCACATCAGTACTAAATCTTGGTCATTCAAATTTGATTAAGACTGTTTAATTTCCGATCTAACACCAATTTCGGTCTTCTTTATTCAACAATTCATCTCAAAATTGCATATCTAACAGTTGAATTTGAAATGAGTCAAATGTTCAGCTGCATACATTTAAAGAGAACTAATACACTTTCTGGGAAGGAAGGCAACTTTGTCAACATTGTTCTACTTCCCTTCTGAACAGGTGTTTAAAACGAAAGCTCGCCCCCTCCCCCCTCGGGAGCAAATCCTTCCCTTTAAGAGCAAACCCCTTTGCTGAAGCTCCCTTCGACAAAGGGGTTTAATCTAAAAGGTAGACCCATTTAGGAAATCTTCCTTCTGAAAAGCGGTCTACAGTAAAAGGAAAACATTTGCTCCCCTAGGGAGCAAAATCTGTCCTTTTACAGTGGACCCGTTTGCAGAAGGGCGTGATGTGCAGATGATTAAATAGGTTGTTCTAAATGGCGGAAAGCTTGCTAAGTGTATGTAGTCCCTTAAACGCGCTTAAAGTAGGGCTTTCTCAAGCGTGTTTTCTTTTAATATTAAAGTTTGAAACTACTTGAAGACTACATTTTATTAAGTTAGCACCATGATATCATTCAATAAAATTAAAATAAAATTACAGTAAATTACACCGTTTAGTTATTGCATGAGACAGAAATAGCCGTATAAAAATGAGAAAATGAAATGCACATACACAACAGGAGGCCGCCTACAGAATGTTTTGTAGCAATTTGTACTGTGAAGGTCGGGTTTGAATTGAACTTGTAACGAAATAGACAGCTTCGGAAGCCAAGTGCATTCTTTAAACGTCTTTTCACTTTCTTAGTTTTTAACCGATTTTGATCAAACACGCATCAAATTGCATGATTTGTCAAGACCTTTAATAGCAGACACAGCTTTTACCAACATTATGTTTCTAAGAATTAAACCGCAATTCACAATTGCAGCAGATGACATCCTAACATATCTTTATATGAAAAATAAATAAATAAATAAATAAATAAATAAAGCAGAAAATGATGACGAGCACTCTTAAGCGAAACAACCTGTCACAAAATGCTTATAGTATGCCGAATATAAAATGGCACCTTTTTACCAATTTATGTCCAAATTCTTCTTTCTCATCCTTTTGGGCAAGTCCATTTTTAAATGAAGGGGTGTCTAGTTTGGTTTTATCATTACTGTTTTGTAGAAATCCCTGTGTTACATGCAAACAGTGTATATCATGGTCAGACGCCACAGAACGCGGCGTCTGATCTGGATCTACTCTCTGTTCGCCCGGTGTCATTGTGGGGTTTATAATTGTTATACATGTTATGGTTTGTACTATTCCGTAAGAAAATTAATCTGACATATTCGAAATTAACGTTTCTAAAGCAATGCACATCCTTCCAACTGAACCCCACCCCCTATGACAATGACTATTACTGTATTAAACCTTTAGCATGCTTTAGCAGAAATAAGCGGGCGAAAAAGAGTGACATTTGTCTCGCATCACGAAAACATACCTATATAATTTGGACCCCCTTAAACCCCACTTTTATAAAGTAAATCTGGGGTTTACAGGGCATACATTATTTTTCTTGTCTCTGGTCAAAAACATAGATTGAGGGTATTCGCTAGAACCGCCTCGGCGAGGCGGTTGTAACGAATACCCACAATCTATGTTTTGAGCAGAAATATCAGCAACGTTTCCTTGTTTGGTGGTAGAACTCTCAATATATTTGAATAGGCGGGTTTTCGTCATGGGAATTGAGGGGACTGGATACACTTTCCGGGGAGGCAACTCTATCAGAATTGTTTTGCCACCCTTCCGAAAACGGGCTTTAAAGGAAAAGATGTGCTCCTGTTGGGAGCAAATTCCGTTACTTTTTGTGTAGACCCCTTTTCAAAAGGGGTTTGGTTTGCAGGGCATTTACTCTTCTTAGGAGCGAGTATTGTTTTCCTTCAAAGCAGAGGCCCCTTTACTGTCCTTCTGAAAAGGGGTCTTCTCTAAAAATGAAGAGTATAGATCATTTTCAGAAAGAAGCAAAAACAAAATCACAAAATTTGTCCCGCTTGTGTATATATAAAAAAAAGCGGGAGATCTACCAAGTGTATAAAGTCCCCTAAAGGATTTCAAAATTCGTTCATATCGTCTATGAATGATCTGATTGAATTATGAAGTCCTACTGTCAAAGAAAATTTAGAAAATGAGTTCAAATATTATTTGCTAATATTTGAATTAAGCAGGTGAAAGGTTTAACGACATGTGACTTTGATTCCGTCAAATGCTGTTAGTCATTCTTACACAAACTTTTTTATTAATGCGCATGCGTGAAAACAGCTTCGTCAAGAAGAAAATGACAATATTATGTTCGTATACGACAAGTGTAGACCCAGATCCTAGCTGTTGCTACCCAACTTATTTAAATATCATGACGTAGTAATGACATGCATTATGGGAAATCTTATATTAACACATTTCACGACTGACCAAAGATATTACTGCTTTTGTGCGACAAAACAGTTATATCATTGGTTAATTTTGAAATGTGTTTTCCCGGTGTTTTATGGCATATGCTAATAGCAAAGGCCCTTAGGAGCCAATTCTTTCCCTTTAAGAGTAGACCCCATTTCAGAAAGAGGTGATTATAAATGACATCAAACGGGAATCACAAAAAAGTACTAAGTATTTTCAGTTCGCTTAAACTCGATGCATACAAAAATGAACAGGAAATACGGACTTACAGTCAAGAGATAAGTTGTACAGCAGTATGAATCCTTTCGTCCGTGTGTACTCTCATTGTGGGGTGAAAAAAACTAGTCAGCTGGTGTTTGTGGGGTTACTACCCAGTGGGCACACAGCGTTAAAATGACGTCGTATCAACGTCGATGCGACGTGTCCACGTCGCATCGACGTTGATACGACGTCATTTTGATATTTTGTGCCTGCTGGGTAGGTATCATTGTGGGGTTCGCTGCCCGTACAACTAGCATGAAAGGGGTACCAAATGGGGAATGCATTTTGGGATAAATGCTTATGAAAGTCAACAGATTCAAATCGTATTATGAGGTTAACCCCACGACGAATCCCATTGGTATTCGATGGACGTGAAATTAACCCCACGATGTATCTCTCGTACGAGCGCTTGTCGTATACGTCATAAAACCGTTTTAACTTGGTGAAGCTTAAAAGTAATTTTACATACCTGCATATGCTTCGTTAAAGGTTTCTAAAGGAGAAAACAAAAACACATTGTTATTTTCTATAAATACAAAAACATTTCTTGAAGCAATTCCAACTTACTGCTTTCCATTCATAGCACAGTGTGTAGGTAATTATGACAAAATTCTGCCGATTTCTTTGCCTTTTTCTGATTTTCTCAAACTGCAAAACTGTGACTGCCCCTCATTTTTTTTATCTGAAGACCTTCTATTTGATCAGCACTCGTTCTTTTTTTTTTAGGACATATATGCCGGAACGTCATGTGCGCCCAACGAAGACTCAAATTAGCCTGCGCATCCACGCAGTCTGATCCGTCTTCGATGTCCGCATATAGAAATTGTGCCTAGTGAAGATTCTGATCAGACTGCGCCAATGCACAGGTTGATCTGAAATCTTCGCTGGACGCACATGTCCGAAGACGTTTTCTGACGTCGAGGCTCAAATATTTGTTTTCCTGTGGAGACTCATGCATTACGAAAACATGCCCGTTCAAATATATAGAAAATTTCACCTCCAAAAACTAAAAAAAAAAAAATCAGATAAAAAACACTGATATTTTTCATATTCCTGCTCAAAACATAGATTGTGGGTACTCGTTAGAACCGCCTCGGGCGAGGCGGTTCTACGAGTACCCACAACCTATGTTTTTGAGCAGAAATAAGAAAAATAATGTGTACCCCTGTAAACCCCAGTTTTACTATATAAACGTGGGGTTTAATGGGGTCAATATTATATTGGCATGTTTTCGTGATGGAGTGAAAATATTCTGCTCCATTCACTAAAGCGGGGCTGATGCACTTTCAAGGGAGACAAATCTGTCAAAATTGATTTTGTCTCCGTCAGAAAAGGGATCTACTCTATAAGGACACAATTTGCAGCCAGACAATAAATTTTCTTATAGAGTGGAACCGTTTTCAGAAGGGGATTAGCGTGGAGTAATGCAAACAGGAAGTCGCAAAAGTTGTCTCTCTTGGCGGAAATAGTTTAACATCTACCAAGTGTATCTTGTCCACTTTATTAAAAGTGTCCGGTGAAAACGTTGCTACGTTTACTGTAAAAGAAATATTACTTAAAAAAAAATACATCTTGCTAGTTTTTGCCAATTTTCCGAAATTTCTCTTTTTTATTATTTTGCCATTTTTTTTCTTTTTTGTTCATCCTCATATTCAATTCCCCCAAAAGTACATTCTGTTATAAAACAATAGTTTGCCTAAATTTCTTAAAACGTTGAAAATGGATCGTACCATGAAAAAAAAAACCTTCGGAACGCATGCAGGCTACAAAGGCAGAACAACCTGGACATTCGCACAGTCTTATCAGGACCTTTGCTGTCCACTTTCACAACCATAGAATAATGCACAATACAGTAGAACTTCAATGGCTAGAACATCCTTGAAACCATTGAAATTAGTTCGAGATATAGGTAGTTCGAGCCAATGAGGGTTAATCATGGCGCCAGGTCAGGAAGCAAATAACGATAGCTTAGGGAAATCTTTTCGATTTTCTTCGCAATATTTGTATATTGAGTGTACTCATTACTCGCCTCGATGAGGCGATTCTAGTGAGCACACACAACATACAATTTCATAATAAAATCAGAAAATTTCCCCAAATATTTGTTTTCTTGAGCTATCGGAAGAATTTCGTAGGGACTATAAAACGTGTTCGAATTAGCCATGGTAAACGAGCCATCGGTGTTTGAGCTGTTGAGGTTCGACTGTATATACATGAGAACAGAAAAGCTATTGTCAGACGGTCCAGTTAGAGCAGATTGAACCGACTCTGTTGTTCCTACATGCCCTGAAACTCATTTTATTAATGGCACGACTCAAATTCTTATAAATTTTCATTTTAGAAGCAATCAGAAAAGTGCCAAAAGAGGCTCAATTTCACAAAATTCTAAAATCATCATTTTCAATGGGATAACTAAAACAGAAAATGTCGAAATTCGCCTGGAAACAGAGCCACTTTAAAAGGACTGATACACTTGGTACGTTATCAGAATTTTTGTACCAAGGAAATAGTTTTCGTCACTTCCTGTTTGCTTTCCTGCACACCAATCCCCTTCTGAAAAGGGGTCTGCTCTAAAAGGAAAGAATGCACTTAAAGGGAGCAAATTCTTTCTTTGTAGAGCAAACCCCTTTTCAGAGGGGAGGCAAAAACAAGTCTGATAGAGTTGTCTCCCCTGAAAGTGTATCAGTTCCTCTTATTGTACACATAAAGAAACTCACAAACCTTAGCATAAGAAAACATTTATTTACAAAAATACAGAAAGGTATTTTTTCTTTTATAGAGCACTAAGATAAGAAAAATAGGAATAACAGCATATGACAGATCTAGGGAATCAAAGTCATTTTCAGAAGAAATAAAAAAAACTCAAATACCACATTACCGATGTACAACGTACAAAAAGGAACCTTATGCAACATGCGGGAAACGCAGACCCAGATCAGACTGCGCATTCGCGCAGTCTGATCAGGGCCTTCGTTTCCCGCTTGTAGCACCAATGGATGGTGTATATCGACAAATAGAGAATGTCCTGATCAGACTGCGCAGATGCACAGGCTGATCGGGTCTTCACTGTATAAGCTCCCTTTCCATATATTGTGTTCCATACTATTTGAACCGCCCATGATAGAAATAATGTTACTTGAGACACATGTGAACAGCAATAACCGGTCAAACTGAGCATGTTGACAGTCTGATCAGGTCCCTCTACATTCAGTAATATCCAATTACTATGTTAGGGCACAGTTTGTGATCGTTGCAGTCTGACTTGGCCCTCACTGCCTAATTATGCTCCGTTTATCCTTCTTTATGCGGCCGGTCAATTAGAAATCAGCGCATGATAAAACCTAAACAAATGGCATGTGCGCCCAGCAAAGACTCAGATCAGCCTGGGCATTCGCCCAGTCTGATCAGAGTCTTCGCTGTCCGCATGACGAAAGCTTGGGTCCTCAGCTACCCATTGAGCTTGCAGCGAAAACTCTGATCAGACTGGGCGGATGCCCAGGCTGATCTGAGTCTTCGCTGGGCGCACATGCCATTTTGCTGGTTTTGTTATGCGCTGGCTCAAATCTTAGAAACCGTATTTACAATAAATATCGGAACATTTTCCTCCTTAACATACGCCTCCAAAAGTTTGAATAAGTTGACGTCAAAACCGCTATACATTTCGAAAACACACCTATTCAAATATATAGAAATTTTCACCTCCAAAAACTGAAAAATTTCATGTAAAAAACTCCGATATTTTTTCATATTTCTGCTCAAAACATAGATTGTGAGTACTCGTTAGAACCGCCTCGGTGAGGCGGTTCTAACGAGTACCACAATCTATGTTTTTGAGCAGAAATAAGAAAAATAATGTATACCCTTGTAAACCCCAGTTTTACTATATAACAGTGGGGTTTAAAGGGGTCAAAATTATATAGGCATGTTTTCGTGATGTAAATGACAAATAGTGATGGTCTAGATCAGACGCCACGTTCTGCAGCGTCTATACTGTTTGCTCACATTTGTCTGTCCCAATATTTTGGATAAATACGTTACTTGATACGAAAGGTATCTGTACAAATAATACTGACCCAAAAAAGAAAGCCAACACTTCTGAGTTTTAAAGAAATGTAGATAAAAACCTTATTTTTGTCTGTTGCAATAAAATGTATATGTATGTTCCATGTATACTTTGTCCTAAGGAATAAACACGTGCAAGTTAAATATATCCTCATTGTTGCTTTGCATGCAGACTTTACCCCATAGATCAGTTTTACAATTATAAGGTATTAGTTTTCATTTCTTTAGCTATGTAGTAGTGTCGAGTTTCTTTTTTGGGTCAGTATATAAAGTCAAGACTGGGGCAATACTATTACATTAAAAAACATGCCTATTCAAATATACTGAAAATTTTACCACCAAAAATGAAAATTTTCAGATAAAAAATTCTGATGTTTTTCATGTTTCTGCTCAAAACATAGATTGTGAGTACTCGTTAGAACCGCCTCGGCGAGGCGGTTCTAACGAGTAACCACAATCTATATTTTGAGCAGAAATAAGACAAATAATGTACACCCCTCTAAACCCTAGTTTTACTATATAAAAAAGGGGTTTAAGGGGGTCAAAATTATATAGACATATTTTCGTGATGATCTAGGAACATAAGTATCCACACAGTGCAGCTGGACTCTTTTTTATCCCTATACCCAAGTATGATCTTCAACGCGAACGACTCAGACCAGTCTGTGCATCCGGACAGTCTGATCAGAGTCCTCACGCGCTTCTCGGGATAGCCAAGGATCTGTGGCTTATTTATGTGGCCGATGGAGACTGATCAGATTGCGAGGATCCACAGGATGATATCTGATACTTAGCATACGTCTTATGCTACGTGTCCTCACGTTGCTGTCCAATATTCTAATGATGCGGCAAAAATATCTTTAGTATGTCAGTAAAAGAAAACAAACAAAAAACAAACAAACAAAAATAATAGAAGAAGAAACAACAACAATAAATAAACATAAAAATCAACAAGAAAGAAAAAAAAAAAAAAAAAAAAAAAAGGCCGGCGCCATTTCTTAATTATAAAAAATAATTTCAAGTCTATGACAATGATAAAAGCCAAAATCAATGGACCATGAAATATAGGTCACTGACCCATATAAAGTTTACAAGGTCGCTCTTTGAGTGACAATTATTCATTATCCAAAGTACGACATTTCTCCATCAAATAGTCTTCAAGATAAGAAGCAAAATCGCTGGACTATAAAATATAGGTCACTGACCTACATATACTTGGTAAGGTCTATCTGATGTGTCAGACTGATCTATTATACCAGCTATGATGTTACTCCATCAAATAATCTAGAAGATTTAAGCAAAATCGCCAGAACATTTAATATAGGTCATGTTGACTTATATTTACTTTAGGTCAAACTTTGGGTCACACTGTCTCGTTATCAGAAAAAAAGACACTGATGCATCAAAACGTGCTGGAGATATGACAAAGTCACTGGGTCATGAAATATAGGTCACAACGACCTACATTTATATTGAGGTCAAACGTCGTGTCATAATGACCCATAGTCCCAAATTTTAATGTTCATACATCAATTTGTCTTCAAGATGAACCGCAAAATCACTGCGCCACGAAATATAGATCACAGTGACCTACATCTACTTTGAGGTCGAACGTGGGGCCATACTGGTTCATAATCCCAAATAAGGACGTTCATACATCCAAAAACAGTCAAGATATAAGGCCAAATCACTGGACCATGAAATATACGTCACAGTGACCTATATTTATTTTGGGGTCAAACCTCGGGTCATACAAATTCATAATCCCGAAGTATGCTTTACATACACAAAACAGATTTCAAGATATAAGACAAAATCACTGAAACGTGAAATATAGGTCATGCTGACGTTCACTTCATGATCCACAAGTCCATGTCACAAAGGTTGAGTTTGACCACCTAATTGCATAAGTGGTTTCCAAGTTAAGGTTAAAATGGATTCTTAAACAAAACTTTTAACCTTGCTAAAATTGCTCAAAGTTCTCAGTCTATGACCTTGACCTTGAGGTCACAGGCAGGGGTCGGGATAGTAGTGAATAAAACTTAAGATAAATATCTATCATCATGCCAACTGTAAACTAAGTCCATCAGATGGCTTGGAAAATATGTTCTTAAAAATTTTCACGCAAAACTTTGACGTAGATCTTAAGTAACGGACGGGCACACGTACGTACGTACATACGAACAATCAAACGAACGGAAAGGCGAAAACTATACACGCTCGACATACTTCATATGCTGGGGTATAAAAAAGAAAAGATACAGACAAGTATCCCAAGGAGCAGGGCGGAATTAAACTGATCTTTGAGAACTTAAAAGGTTTATGGCTTAACCCTTGTCATTCTGAATAAATTAAGATGCCACGCCCAGTTCTAATTTCAAGCCAATCAGATTACTTGATCCGGGGTTTTTGATAGAAATTCACATATTTAATGACAAACAGTGCAGATCCAGATCAGAAGCCAACTGATCTGGATCTACAATGTTTGCTAAGACAGGGCATGTCGTGTTCAGCAAGAGAAGGGTTAATATTCAACCGAATTAAAGTCAAATTTAAAAAGCGATGTGATAAATTGAAGAACAACAACATTGAAACATTGAAAGAAGCAAAAAAAAAAAAAAAAAAAAGAAAGAAAGACAGAGATACATAATTATTTATTTTATACAAGTTGTGTATCAAAGCTGTTAACATTATACCCAAATCAGACTGCACACCCACACAGTCTGATCGGGGCAATTGTTTTCTGCCTTTTCAGATATAAGATTCACCAGCAAAATCCCTAATCAAAATATGCAGCTGCGCCGGCTGATCTGCGCCTTCGCTGTCTACAAAGGGCATAAAATCCTGTTCGCGTCAACATAAGACGACTTAAATAAGCATGTCTCGACCCCCCACTAATGCTCGCCTTGTGAATGAAGAAACTTAAGCGCCAATCCTATCTGAAGCAGACGACATTTTGAAATACCTTTCTTATTGTTCGAAGATGTCTTAACATTTTATGTGAATCGTCTGCCAAGCAGACTATTCACATGAAATGTCAAGACTTATTTCTGAAATATAAGAAAAAAAAAATCAAACTCGTCGTCTGCTGCAATTATGATTAGCGCTGTTAGGTGAATGAAGTTGTCTCAGCGATCCATACTATTTCTTGCCTTGTGAATGGAGGGCTGTTAATTGAGAAAACTGGTTAATGGAAACCAAGTCATTTCCATCGGGTATGACGCCAAAGGAAGCCATAGAGCTCTAGCCTGAAAATTCAACTATGGCTTCTATGCAACAAATCATCCGCAACGCGAGCAAATGTACCTTTGGACATGTGCGCCCAGTGAAGACGCAGATCAGCCTGCGCAATCTGATCAGAGTCTACCTGGGCGTTCGTTGGATGGACAAGAACCTCAGGTTTCTTCATACGGACAGCGAACACTCTGATCGGGCTGTGGTGACGTACATGCTGATTTGAGTCTTCGTCGAACGTATGTGTCCGTCATTTTGTCACGTTGGGGCACAAATGAATGTCATCCATTCGTAATTTGGGCCGCGCCTTGCGAAAACGTGTCTTCGGGCATATACTGACAGCGAAGGCCCAGATCAGCGAGCGCATCCGCGCAGTCTGATCAGGGCCTTCACTGTCCGCTAACAGAACCACTGGCTACTACAGAATTCATGAATAGAGAGCGAATGCCCGGATGATACTTTGCGCATGCGCATGGTCTGAACTTGTGCATTTTGCGCATGCTCGAATGCACCTTTTCGCTAGAAATGGCCAATTTCGCCATGACGTTGCATAAAAGATAAAATCTTAAGAATGGCAGCGAGACCCTGAATTAATGAAATTGTACGCAGCCCAAGAAAAACGACATTGTGTCATGTGAGAACAGAGAAGTCCAAGCTCAGTCTGCGCATCTGTGCAGTCTGAACATGGCGCTCTTTGTTAGTTGTTTTATTTTAACCCATTTATGCCGAATGGTCTCCTCTACCTTTAGTCTTTGGACCGATCCATTTCCAGTATAGAAGGGGTGTCTGGTTAGTTTTTATTATTACCATACATTATAGAAATTCCTGTATTTAATACAAAAAAGTGCAGACCCTGATCAGACGCCGCGTTCTGCGGCGTCTGATCTGGGTCTACACTTTTTGCCAATGTCCCTTTTATGGGATGCTAAGCATAAATGGTTTAAAGTACAGTCGACTCTCGTTATTTCAACTCTAAAGGAACCGGAATGTTTTGTATGAGATATCAATAATTTAAGATAAAACGAGTTAAAGTGTACAGAACATACATGTATAGCAAAACGACTAGACTTTGTCCTTTATTTTGTTTGACTTAACAGCAGTTTGCGATATCAGTATTTGAGAAAACGAGAGGCAATTGTATTGACTGATTCTTTAGGCTGGTAAAGAATATATGACCAGACTTCGATGGAAACGGCGTTATCTCGAAATCTAAATGACTCTCTGAAATACTTCGAGATATCCGTACCTCGACATATCAGATTTGCAAAATCGAGGAAAAAATAAATCGAGCAACCACATTTCAAATATGAATATGTAAATTGACTCCTGAGTCCTGAAGATAAAGATACGAGTATATTGAAAATATAGTGGAAATAGGGAGAAATTCTCCTCATTTCAACAATATTTTGTCACCTGTTGTTAGATTCCCATGTAAAGATAGGGACCAGGCTTTTACTTCGAGATAAGCGGTTATTCGAGATAAGCGAAGTCGAGATAACGATAGTCGAGTGTATTTTCGCTATTGTTTCTCCACCGAAAAAGGTTCTAAGATCTAAAAGAATCGACCGATCGACATTTTATCTCTATTTCAAAGGTTTAAATATGTGCACCCTGCAGAAACCAAACAATAAGCGGAGAAGGTCCGAGTCTGATTATGCCATGTTTACCTTGAGTATTCGCACAGGCAAGCCCAAGCAGTGTAGACTCAGATCAGACGCGGCGTTTGATCAGGATCTACACTGTTTGCTATTCAACCGTCACACATCAACAAGCAGTCACGTGGACCTATTCTAGTTTTTGGTACAGTTGGAAAAGATTTAACGTAGCGGAATACTTAGAATAAATATGGTATGTGCGAACTGGCAAAACTTCATGCGCACAACGAAGACTCTGATTAGACTGCGCGGATGCGCAGGCTAACATGAATCTTCGCTAAGCGCACATATCCGAAGGTACGTTCTCTGACGTTCACAATCATATAAGGGTCGATGTGGAAAAGGGACCTCTTCTGCATATACGGTCAACGAATGCCGCGATACTGTGACTGAAATATAGTTAATGATGTGTAAAGCCTTGAAACATTGTTCCCATTGTAACAAGCTCTGAGAGAGAGAGAGAGAGAGAGAGAGAGAGAGAGAGAGAGAGAGAGAGAGAGAGAGAGAGAGAGAGAGAGAGAAGAGAGAGAGAGTGTGTGTGTGTCTAGAAAATAATGTCTAACCGGAAGGACGATGTACATTTGAACAGTGATGCCACAGAACAGCCTGTCCATCCACGCAATCTGAAAGGTTCGAAGACTGGTCAAACTGCGCAGATGCGCAGGCTAATCTGAGTCTTCGTTCGGTGCACGTGTCAGACGGTACGTTTCTCAAGTTGCGGCCATCATGACCTTTTATTTATAGCACGGCAGTAAAATATATTTGAGCTACATGTACGTACACCCAACGAAGACTCAGATCTACACAGACTGAATAGTCTTTTTACTGTCCACCTAAAGTTTTCTGGGATCATTGACTATCCATATAGAACCCAGCGAATACGCTGGTCAGACTGCGCGCGCGGATGCGCATGATCAGCTCAGTCCGCTGGTCGCATGCGCCTCACTTTGCGCTCCTTTAACCCTTGTCATACTGAATAACTCAAGATGCCACGCCCACTTCTAATTTTCAGCCAATCAGATTACTTGATCCAGGTTGTTGATAAAATCCTCATACATAATTGCAAACAGTGTAGATCCAGTTCAGAAGCCCTTCTTCAGATGCCAACTGATCTGGATCTACACTATTTGCAAAGGCAGGGTAAATCCGGCTGCAGCAGGACAAGGGTTAATTTGCATAGCGGTTTCACCTTGTGTGTGTTGCAATTCAAGCCTCGCCCGTTCAAACATTTGAAGGTGACAAAAATTCTTTTTCAGTAGCAATGTCCCTGAAAGATGTCAGTAGTCGGCTATAGCAAATAGGCAAGAGATGCCGTGTCTTTATCGCCATCAAGTCAACAGTGTCAGTACTTGCATTCAGTCAATAGTGAATCGAATATCAAGTCAGTACTTTCGCCTAGTTCAGAGTTCATCGGCAGTCATGGCAGTACTTGCATTCAATCAGTAGCCAATCGAATATTTGCATTTATGTAACCAATTAGACTGGCTCCAGTCGTTTTTGTTTTATATCTATTTCTCTCATTATTTTTTATCATGATCCTCTTTAATCCAACTTCAAGTTACCTATTGCAGAACAAAAACTTTCTAGCCAAGGGACTGAAGTAAACAAAAATTCTACAAGCTATACAAGTGTTGTGTCCCCTCAAAAAAAAAAAAAAAAAAAAGAAGAAGAAAAAGAAAGAAAAGAAAAATAAAGAAAGGGTCTGGGGCCAGACTAGTAACCAGTAGTCAGCCGAATTTCAGGTCGGCACTTTTCATCTGGACAAAAATCAGCGCACTGCAGTCAGTAACAAAGGAATGTCGGATCAGTACTTGTTTTTTGTCAATAGTCAACAGTCATTGGAATGAACGATCAGTGTTTAATCAAAGTCAGTGGTATGTCGCTTCAGTACTTGGATTTATTCATGCCAATAATTAGTGAAGAGTGTTGATACTTGCATTGAATCAATATTCAGCGAAATGTCAGCAATTATTTTCATTATGCCAACAGTCAATGGAAAGTTGCGTCAATACTTGTGCTTGGTCAGAACTCAGCGGAACATCATATCGTTAAAACACGATTGAGTTCATATCCTTTGCAGCGCTTGGTGTTAAAGCTGGAAATTCATCACATAACATACCTTTATAATTTTGACCCCCATTAAACCCCATTTTATATAGTAAAACTGGGGCTTACTGGGGTATACATTATTCTTATTTTTGCTCAAAAACATAGGTTGTGAGTACTTGTTAGAACCGCCTCGGCGAGATATATGAAAAACATCAGAGTTTTTTATCTGAAAATTTTCAGTGTTAGGAGGTGAAATTTTCTATATATTTCAATAGGCATGTTTTCGTAGTGGGTACGGATCAGCGTGCGAGTAGTTACTTCCGACGGTGACTGACCGGAAAGCCAATATCTAAGCATTTATCGAGGTTTTAACTTTAAAGCATACCTAAGCAATAATTTGCTTTAGCCCATAATCTAACAGGCGATGGACAGCAATACGGGAAAAATGAACCGTCTGACTCGTATGTTTATTATCAATCAATAGTCATTGGAATGTGTCAGTACTTACAGTAGAAGGTCGGATCAGTACAAATACATTCAATACTTGCATTTTGTCAATAGCCAGTGGAATGGCGATTCGATTCTCATTTAGTTTGTTCATTTGCATTTAGTCTGTGGCCAGTCTGTCAGATTACAGTTAAAGGACTGTCATGCTAATTCGTGCTCTTGGTCAACAGTCAATGAATGGAATGTCATGTAAATATATGTATTAAATCAATAGTCAATGAAATTGTATTTATTCAACAGTCAATGGCATGTCTTGGTAAAACTTGCTTTTAGTCGACAGTAAATGGAATGTCATATTAGTATATGTACTAATTCAATAGTCAATGGAATTGTACATCACGAAAACACGCCTATATTATTTTAACCCCCTTAAACCCCACTTTTATACAGTAAAACTGGGGTTTACAGGGGTATACATTATTTTTTCTTAATTCTGCTCAAAACATAGATTGTAGGTACTCGTTAGAACCGCCTCGTCGAGGCGGTTCTAACGAGTACCCACAATCTATGCTTTGAGCAGAAATATGAAAAATATCAGAATTTTTTATCTGAAAATTTTCATTTTTTGGGTGGTAAAATTTTCAGTATATTTGAATAGGTGTGTTTTCGAAATGATTTATTCAACAGTCAATAGCATGTTGTGTTAATTCTTGCTTTTAGTCGACAGTCAATGAATGTCATGTTAGTATACTACTTTATCAATAATCAGTTAAATTGTATTTATGCAATCGTCAATAGTAAGTCGCTTTTATTCTTGCTTTAGTCAACAGTCAATGGAATTTCGTGTTAGTACTTTTACTAAATCAATAGTCAGTGGCATTGTCTTTATTCAATAGTCAATCGCATGTCTAGTTAATTCTCGCTTTTAGTCGACAGTCAATGAATGTCATGTTAGTATACTACTTTATCAATAATCAGTTAAATTGTATTTATGCAATCGTCAATAGTAGGTCGCTTTTATTCTTGCTTTAGTCAACAGTCAATGGAATTTCGTGTTAGTACTTTTACTAAATCAATAGTCAGTGGCATTGTCTTTATTCAATAGTCAATCGCATGTCTAGTTAATTCTTGCTTTTAGTCGACAGTAATGGAATGTCAAGTTAGTACTTGTACTAAATCAATAGTCAATGTCAATGGAACAGTTCTAGAGCGGAATGTTACATCACGAAAACATACCTATATAATGTTGACCCCCTTAAACCCCAGTTTTATAAAGTAAAACTGGGGTTTATAGGGGTATACATTATTTTTCTTATTTCTGCTCAAAATCATACATTGTGGGTACTCGTTAGAACCGCTTTGTTAAATACCGTATTTACTCTAAAATTGGGACATATTCACTTGCTTTTAGTTAATTACCGTATTAACTCTAGATATTGAGATACCTTAAATCCATACCATACTTACCAAAAATAGTAGAATTTTCAGTATGCCACTTATCGATTTATTTACAAAACTGCTGGATGAGCTGCAAACAGTGTAGATCCTGATCAGACGCAGAATGGCTACCTGATCTGCGTCTGCACGGTTTGCTGAGGCCTGTCAGTATGATTAAATATAAATAAGGTACTTGCATTTTTTCCGTAGCAACGGAATGGCGTATAATCATCTTGGAACCACTAGAGATGATAACTGTTTCGATATAAGCCAATTTTCAGTTAAAGGTCATAGATATGCTTGGTTCATTTTGTGCCATTTGGAACAAGGTGAGGGTCATTTTTTATGACCCTCTGCTTGATTTCCTGCAAACCACGTCCCTTCTGAAAAGGGATCTAATCTAAACGGAAAGAGGGGAACATTTTTTTCCTTTCAGAGTAGAATCTTTCCAGAAGGGAGATAAAAACAATTATGACAGAGGTACTTTTGAAACTGTATCAGATCTGTCAAAATCTCATAAAAAAAATAACCAATTTCTTTTAACTTATGCCAAATCTTTAACACTTTCCACGAGGTCAAATCCCTATCTTAAAAGAGTCAACGGAAATATAAAGCCTTTGATAGGTTGTACCGCAGTAAATTTTGTTGATTCGAACAATACTCCTAGCGGGAATGCCGAATGATTGTAAAACCTTTGGTACAATCTTTAAAAAAGGATACAAAACAAATAAAATGACATTTTCAGACAAAGAAATAAACGCATAAGGAAAAATGGAATGAAAAAGTAGAATAAACTGTAGAAAAAAGTAGTGCAGGCGCGGAAGCATTGGTGAGGCACAGTACGACATAATCACAACCAATGTCACAGACTTGGCAAATACAAAGAAAACAGTGAAAACTGGTAAAATACGTAAAAAGAAATAAAGAAGTGCGGACTCACCACCCACGCCCCTGCGACAATAGGGGTCAGATCCTGGCAGGAAAAGCGTGAAAAGATAAGGAGTGGTTTGAAATAAACTAAAACTGAGGCGCATTGAGAGAAATCCATAACACTGGTGCGCAGGCTGCACTAGATCTCCGCTGTCCGCTTACATCAGTTTGTCTCTTTTCCTATACTGGGGCAAAATTTAGTTTTGTTTGCGAACAGCGACTATCAATACCAGCATGTGCATCTAATCTGGACAAGGACTTTAAGATGGCTGAGTACACCTGAAAGATTTCGTCACCGGTTTGCAAACCGAGTTACACTTTACAGACAAGATGTTGCCACCTTACATTTTGAAATCTTTCAAAATTGGAAGCTGCTTTTAAAGTAAAGAACAAATCTTTTCCTAAAAAGTGTATCTTACAAGGGAGGCAAATATTTCTGCGAAAGAATTATATCTCAACTTAACCCTTTTATAAAAGGGACATTGGCAAAGAGTGTAGACCCAAATCAGACGCCACAGATCGCGGCGTCGCAGAACGCGGCGTCTGATCAGGGTCTACACTGTTTGCATTAAATACAAGTATTTCTATAAAACATGGTGATAATAATAAAAAATAACCAGACATCTCTTCAATTGGAAATGGACCGGTCAAAAGAGCTAAGGTTGAAAAGTCCACTCAGCATAAATGGGTTAAGTTCGTCTGATCTGGCTTTACTGTCGCGGGATTCACATAAGTGAAAATGAATACCCTGTAAGGAAATGCGAAAATGCAAGGTGTTCTGTATTGCGGTTGTTTGCAAATAGTATCGTGTTGGTTTTCTCGCAATTCGCCTCATATAATACATGGAGGGAAAACAACAGATAATTTGAAGCATAAAATTTGAAGTCATGAAACCGAAAATCCTTCTATTAGCATGATTAGTAATATCTGTCTTTGTATAGAGTGTAGAAACAAATGGACATTTTTATCGACACGGTCTTAAGTACTGCCGACCTAATTAAATTGGACACGATCACTATGCAGCTAGAATTGTACGAACAAAATTTAGCTCAGGCATTTTCTTTATGCTTGGAAATTGTAGTGCTGTTGTGTCCGGGTTATATTGATAACATTTGTTTAAAATGTAAAACGGTCAAGCATTACTTCAACAAAGTGGGCACGACATTAAAGTTCACTGGTGACGCTGATGTGCATCAGATAAACTATGGAACGCCATAACTGTCCTATGAGCACAAAATTGATTATTATGGGTGGTTTCTTAATATATGCTGTGGTCTCATATACTCTGCTTTTACCATTATATGCTGTGGTCTAAGCATTATATGGAGTGCTTAATCCAATATATGCAGTAGAAACATCATTATATTCTGTGATGAAATGGTTATACGATGTATTACTTTAATTTTATATGCTGTGGTCACAGTGTTATATGCTGTGCTTTTCCTTTAGCGTATAACAATTTCGCCACAGAATATAACAAAAGTTTTACTACATATATTGGATTAACCACTCCATGTAATGCTTTGACCACAGCATATAGTAGGACTGTAGAGCACACAAAATCATCAAATTTATGCTCGTAAGACAGTTATGGCGTGCCTTAAATATATATAATATATGTGCTATCATTAGTTAAGTAGGTAAAACAGAGACAAATTTCATTAAAATGATACATTTATTGATAAGTAAAGTCGTGAAATTACTTGGGAGGAAAACATCCTCCTGCAAGATGAGATGAAGGTCCAAATAAGAATTCCTATTTAGCCTAGCCAGATTACGGGTCTGGCTAAATTCCTATATGGAATACGACATACATAGTACATAACCTACTGAGTCTGCTCACCGGCACCTGTTCGAATTAGCTCAACGAGTCAAGATTTAAAATAAAATGATAATTTAAGATTCTTTTTTAAAGTAAAAAGAACACAATTTAAGACTTTTTTTAATTAAAAGGAGCTAGACTTGTCTAGCTCCTTTTAATAAAAAAAAGTCTGAAATTGTGTTGTTTGTTTTTAATTCAAATCTTGAATTGTTGAGCAAATGAATAACGTGACAGTTGCCTGTGAGCCGGCCACTACTAATGTAAGGTCTGACACGTATAGTGTATAAATACGTGACAACTGCTCCACCACGTGTAGACTGTTATAAATAATGTATAATTAAAAGCAGTCTAAATGCCTAGCAAGTGTGATCTTTATAACAGTGTCATTCATTTGGACATGCATATAATTTGTTTCACACAGAAACGACACTCCCCCGCATGTTAGACGGAATGATAACAACACCGATCGAAAACTGATATGGTTGCCAAGCAACACTGGGGATATGTGCGAACTGATAAAATAATTATTGCAGTTTTACTAATCAGGTCATTCGAATTTTCAGCGATCGATTGTTTATCCATTATTAGAAGTATAATTGGAATGAATTTCATTTTTTTTTTTTTTTTTTTTTTTTTTTGCGGTTTTATCGATGTGTAAACGCCACCCACAAACTGAATAAAATCCCAGAAGAGTTTTATGTTTGCTTGTGAATGATTAACCGGTATTTACACATGGATAAAGTCCTCAAAAATGAAATGAGCTAGTGCATGACAAAACCTACAAAATGGCATGTGCGCCCAGTGAAGACTCAAATCAGCCTGGGCATCCGCCCAGTCTGATCAGAGCCTTCGCTGTCCGTATGAAGAAAGCTTGGATCCTTAGCTACCCACTGAGCGCAAGCGGAGACAGATCAGACTGGGCGGATGCCCAGGCTGATCTGAGTCTTCGCTGGGCGCACATGCCATTTTGTTGGTTTTGTCATGCGCTGGCTCAAATCCATTTCTTATAAATTCCAATTCGGTCATGTTAACGATGAAAACGTGAACTGAATTGTTCATTTTAAAAATCTACGCAAAGAAATAATCCTATGATTCCTGTTCAGTGGATTTATCAAACAACATATTACAGATTAGAATATGGGGGTCTCGGTTTTTTAAAACTCTTCATAAGCAGTAATGAAGTTTGCAACATTGCTTACGCCCTCTAGTAATACATAAGCAGAATTTCATATTCAAAGATACAACAATGGGCCAAAAGATCCCAAAGGAATTGAAAAATATAATTTGCACTATGGTGAAGCACAGGGAGATGTTCTAAGTAACAGGGCACTAACACCAGCTCAAATTTGCCCTCGACCAATCAAATTGCACTAAATTAGTTAAGTTGTAATCATCATCACGAAAAATACGCCTATATAGTTTCGACCCCCTTAAACCCCACTTTTATATAGTAAAACTGGGGTTTACAGGGGTATACATTACTTTACTTACTTCTGCTCAAAAACATAGATTGTGGGTACTCGTTAGAACCGCCTCGCCGAGGCGGTTCTAACGAGTATCCGCAATCTATGTTTTGAGCAGAAATATGAAAAATATCAGAGTTTTTATCTGAAAATTTTCAGTTTTTGGAGGTAAACTTTTCTATATATTTGAATAGGCGTGTTTTCGTAATGATTGCGGTTTGAACCATAACACTATATACTGCATAGTATGAAATAGATCACGTATAACATTTAACTAAAAGTCTTAGGGGGAACGGATACCCTTTCAGGGGAGGCAACTATTTCAAATTTATGTTTGCCTGCCTATTAACAAGGAATTGGGGAAGCAACTCTTTCAAATTTGTTTTTGTCTTTCTTCCAGTAAGGAGTCTACTCCAACAGGAAAGAATTTGCTTCCCCCCCCCCGGGAGCAAATTCTTACCTTTTAGAGTAGACCCATTTACGAAAGGGAGGCAGAAATAAATTTGAAAGCTTTGCGTAAGCAGGAATGCAAGCAGAAAATCAGAAAAATTGTCTCCTATGTCAAAAATGGTGGAAAATCTACCGAATGTATCAAGTCCTCTTAAGAACTTTATGAGTTGAAACTCAACAATAATTTTACTGATTCGTGCTATATCACCAATAATCAAAGTATGCCACTACAGACAAACAGAACCTGTATACCCTAGATAATCCGATACCTTGACTCCTTACCATACTTGTCCTAAAATTAGAACAAACCCGCCGATTTGTCTAAAAACTGCTGTGTGAATGTAAAACATTATGACGCCTGATCACTTTCTTTATATGACCAGAAAAGATCATGGCTATATTGCACATTAAACACTGGGATGTCAAAAATCTATACATTTACCCGCCTGTGTAAGACTAAACAATAACTGAGTTTTCTCATCATCACGAAAACATACCTATATAATTTTGACCCCCTTAAACCCCACTTTTACACAGGAAAACTGGGGTTTACAGGGGTAAACATTATTTTTCTTATTTCTGCTCGAAAACATAGATTGTGGGTACTCGTTAGAACCGCCTCTCTAACGAGTACTCACAATCTATGTTTTGAGCAGAAATATGAAAAATATCAGAATTTTTTATATGAAAATTTTCCTTTTTTTTGGTTGTAAAATTTTCAATATATTTGAATAGGCGTGTTTTCGTAATGTGTGGCAATACAACAATAATGTTGGTAATTAAACCCAGATGGGACACCCGGACAAAAAGAACAATGGCGTTAAATAGCAATCTCTGTTTTCGCTACCGTTTCAATTTATAATGGACGTTTTTTCATACCTCCCTAAAAATGCCTTCTTTGAACTCCAAGTGTGCATATTTTGAACTGTTTATAGATTTTTCTATCAATATTTGGACAAATTTGTCGTTTTCGGCAAACTGCTTAGACTCAGATGAAATTGTTCCTAGAGGAAACATTTCGCCAGGGTCAACACTGTCTGCCATTCAGCCAATGATTTTAACCCATTTTAGTCTGGAGAACACCAAAGAGGGTAAAAAGCGAATAGTGCAGACTCACCACCCACGCCCCTGTGGCATCTGATCTGGTTCTCCACTGTTTGCATATAGTTTAGCCATTTTTTATAAGGAACAACTGAATCACGTAGCCTGGATACCTTAAATTTAATTTAGACCAGATTAGACGCCCAAGAGGCCTGAACAAACAGTGCAGACCAGATTAGACATCAAAGAGACCTAAGCAAAAAGATAGACCAGATTAGACGCCAAAGAGGCCTGTACAAACAGTGTAGACCAGATTAGACACCAAAGAGTCTTGAGCAAACAATGTAGACCAGATTAGACGCCAAAGAATCCCGAGAAAACTGTCCAGACCAGATAAGACGCCAAGGAGGCCTGAGCAAACAGTGTAGACCTAATTAGACGCCAAAGAGGCCTGAGCAAACAGTGCAGACCAGATGAGATGCAAAGAGGCCTGAGCAAACAGTGTAGACCAGATTAGACGCCATAGAGGCCTGAGAAAACAGTGTAGACCTAATCAGACGCCAAAGAGGCCTGAGCAAACAGTGCAGACCAGAAGAGATGCCAAAGAGGCCTGAGCAAACAGTGCAGACCAGATTAGACGCCAAAGAGGCCTGAACAAACAGAGTAGACGTAATCAGACGCCAAAGAGACCTGAGCAAACAGTGCAGACCAGATGAGATGCCAAAGAGGCCTGAGCAAACAGTGTAGACCAGATTAGTCGCCATAGAGGCCTGAGAAAACAGTGTAGACCAGATTAGACGCCAAAGAGGCCTGAGCAAACAGTGCAGACCAGATTAGACGCCAAAGAGGCCTGAGCAAACCGTGTAGACCAGATTAGACGCCAAAGAGGCCTGAGTAAACCGTGTAGATCAGATTAGACAGTGCAGAAGGCGACGTTTGGTCAGGGTATTTACTGTTTGCCACACAATCAGCGATTTATTAGACAAAAGGTAGTAAAACAACTTTTTTTTTCAATAGTAGGCTCCATCACGAAAATATGCCTATATAACTCTGACCCTCTTAAACCCACTTTTAAATAGTAAAACTGGGGTTTACAGGGGTATGCATTATTTTTCTTATTTCTGCTCCAAAAAACATAGATTGTGGGTACTCGTTTAGATTTCCGCCATTTTTACAAGGAAGATAAATTTCCTGTTTACCTCCGTGCGCATCACGCCCCTTTTGAAAAGGGGTCTACTCTCAAAGGGAAAAGTTTGCTCCACCTGGGAGCAAATTCTTCTCTTTAAGAGTAGACCTTGTTTCAGAAGGGAGCTTACCAGATTTGACAGAATTATCTCCCTTGAAAGTGTATCACTTTCGCTTTAGGTGTCCGAACAAATATGTGTTTTACGTTCCTTTCAACATTATCTTAATCATATAGAGACGATGGAAGGGTGATAATAAAAGGCTCTGTGCAATGAAGCGCCGTTAAGCAATGAGCTGACTTTGGCCTGTAGCGGGATACGAACCTGGGGCTTTGTGATCCGAAATGGGGAGCTTAACCACTTGGCGAACAT
Organism: Anodontia alba; assembly: GCA_964016985.1. Taxonomy (NCBI): domain Eukaryota; kingdom Metazoa; phylum Mollusca; class Bivalvia; order Lucinida; family Lucinidae; genus Anodontia; species Anodontia alba. Next base: position 9,489,371 of record OZ024827.1, on the reverse strand, counting down.
GACTCTTCTACGTGTCCGAATACTAAGGGTAAATAAGGTATGGTTAATATTTGGCAGTAATGGTTATCAGTTTTGGAACAAAGTCAATATGGATGTGAATAGTTTTTGGAAGTAATTAGTCAAGCTAGCTTCTTTACTAGTCTGCCAATGATTGGTGCATGTATACCAGGGCCCAGTTGTTCAAAGCTAACGACGTCGTTAGTTAACGATTCGTTAAAATTTACATTGAGTGTTACGCAAATATGCTGAAATTTTTTGCTGAAAAATGTGAGTAGCTTTTGCAGTGCAAAAGCTACTCACATTTTTTCAGCAAAAAATATCAGAATATTGTGTATTGAATCTGCTAAAACATTTAACGAAATGACCCTTAACGAGCTCGTTAAGCTAACGACGTTTTGAACAACTGGGCCCAGAGAGCTTGTTAACAAGGAGTATTAAATGATAAATGTTTTCTTATTTCTCCATAAAAAAAACATATGTTATGGTTACTCATCAGAAACGCCTCGTTTTTTATGCTGAGCTTCCCGGAATTATCATCAAATACGGGGCAAAAGTCTGTACATTTTTGAGTACAGGGGAAACATAAGAACGCACACGGTCGACCGTGGCGGGAAATGAAATGAGGTCCAATTTTCGGACCGCGTTTTACCCACACCCATCAGTGTCCGGTAGTTGACGTCATAAATATTGATAAAACCCGGCAGTTATTATGTTTCTATTTCCTAATTTTCTTCCCATGAAGATGCACCCTGTGACTATCACACATCAATAGGCCCTCATTTCATTCCGATAACCTCTCTTAGTGCATATATTTTAGCCGACAAAAATCAGAAGAGAACAGACAGATGATGTTTTTCTAAAGAAAACTTGTTTTACATTTCATGTAAAACGAAAGTACATGAAATGCCAGATACTATTTTTTAGACAAGAATATACGAAGGATATTTCAAAATGTTGTCTGCTGAAAGATTTGTCCATCATGCAAATCGTTAGATTCTGCTTGCATCAGTCTCAAGTCCATTACGAAAACACGCCTATTCAAATATATAGACAATTTTACCTCCAAAAACCTGAACTTTTCAGATAAAAAAAAAACGCTAATATTTTTCATATTTCTGCTCAAAACATAGATTGTGGGTACCCGTTAGAACCGCCTCGGCGAGGCGGTTCTAACGAGTACCCACAATCTATGTTTTGAACAGAAATAAGAAAAATAATGTATACCCATGTAAACCCCAGTTTTACAATATAAAAGTGGGGTTTAAGGGGGTCAAAATTATATAGGCATGTTTTCGTGATGGGTAACGACTTTTAATCTACTGGGACTACTAATGACTGTCTTTGAGAATACAGATCAAAACTAAGTTGCAAAAGAACTTGCACCACTGTATCCTGTGAAGAACGAAACTAGTATCAACCGATAAACTATGGTTGTCTCTTTAACTCATTTTAGTCTGGAGACCCCAAAAAGTAATTGGCAAACAATGCAGACCCACATCAGACGCCGCAATGCGGCGTCTGGTCTCCACTGTAGCCAATAATTTAACATTTTTGTTTTCTCTAGGAATACCTGTGATTAAAGACTCTCCGGAATTCTAAGTTGTATTAAAACATGGGACTGGCAACCGGTATCCTCCATGCATTTCAGTTGGTGAACTGATACAAGTTTCTAAGTTGTATTAAAACGTGGGACTGCAACTGGTATTCCCCATGCATTTCAATTGGTAAACTTATACATATTTCTAAGTTGTATGAAAATATGGGACTGGCAACTGGTATCCTCCATATATTTCAGTTGGTATACTGATACAAGTTTCTAAGTTGTATTAAAACATGGGACTGGCAACTGGTATTCCCCATTAATTTCAGTTGGTAAATTGATACACGTTTCTAAGTTGTATTAAAACGTGGGACTGGCAACTGGTATTCTCCATATATTTTAGTTGGTAAACTGATACAAATTTCTACGCTGTATTAAAACGTAGGACTAGCAACTGGTATTCTCCATATATTCAGTTGGTAAACTGATACAAGTTTCTAAGTTGTATTAAAACGTGGGACTGGCAACTAGTATTCTCCATGCATTTCAGCTGGTAAACTGATGCAAGTTTCTAAGTTGTATTAAAACATTGAAAACGTGGGACTGGCAACGGTATTCTCTATGCAATTCAGTTGGTAAACTATACAAATAGACTTTAAAAGGAATGCCCCTTAGGAGCAATGAACACGCTCACAAAGCTTGAAGCCGAAGTGTCAAGTTTTCTGGGCCAGATTAGCTAGTTTCGGCCAATTAGGCCTCATCAGTGACTCTCATATATTTTTTTTCTAAAATCCCTAAATTGGTTCAGTGACACAAATGACCAGAAACTGTAAACTACACTATAGTGAAGTACGGGGAGACGTTTTACGGCCGTCATACTGCGCTAACACCAAGTCTAGTGAAGATCAAGAGATGGTACAGGAATGACCCTTGAGAGCAATGAACACACTTACAAAGCATAGAATATCCGAATAGTAAAGTGTTCTGGGCCACAAAGTACAGGTTTGAAACTGTGAATAAAACGCCTATATAGAATAGTATTATATTAACATCACCTGAGAGGTCCGCTGAACGTAACAGCTGTTTTTACTTTGTATGTATTTTATAGTGTTTGAAGGGCTCAAGACTTACTGTGATGAAATATTTTTTGCTTCATTAGCACAACAAGATAAAGTTCACGCGCAGACATAAACACTAACTGTTTCACACTTCATGTGGACTTATACAAGATGTAGTGCTTGGTTTACAGCCTGGAAACATTTAGATATCTTCTTCCGAATTACCGTAATAACCCTAACTATTGGGACAGGTAGGCTTTTTGCAAACAGTGTAGACACATCAGACGCCGCAGAACGCGGCGTCTGATCAGGGTCTACACTGTTTGCCATACATACAGTAATATTTTAGACACATCGTGAGGTATTAAAATGGACTATTTCAAATTTTAGGAGAAGTACGGTAAGTAGGTAAGGTGTCCCAATACTTAGGATTATTACGGTATTATTTATTTCTTCTTTTTTCCATTAATTGGTATCAAAAAAAAATATGATACGCAACGTCAGAAAACGTACCTTCTGACATGTGCACCCAACGATGACTGATCAGAGTCACCGTTGACCGTATGAAAACCAATTTAACATACCTTGAGTCTGTATACGAATTTTCATCATTAATAATATTATAACATTATTCTGGCTTTGAATACATTTACATAACGAAAACACGCCCATTCAATAAATATACTGAAAATTTTACCACCAAAAATTGAAAATTTTCAGATAAAAATTTGCATATTTTTCATATTTCTACTCAAAACAGAATGTGAGTACTCACTACAACCGCCTCGCCGATGCGGTTCTAACGAGTACCCACGATCTATGTTTTTGAGCAGAAATATGAACTATAATGTATACCCCTGTAATTCCCAGTTTTACTATATAAAAGTGGGGTTTAGGAGGGGAGGGGGGTCAACATTATAGAGGCATGTTTTCGTAATGAGATGACTTATATTAATAAAATCTTCCACTTTTAGTACATATCATAGAATAATAGCAATCTCAACGACGCATGATGCATGATGCATCACTGTACCGCAATTAGCTTATACAACGTCTTTTCTTCTATGTTAAATGGGAAAATGTATCTTTTTAACATTTAATACTCTATAGGCAAATTCGACAGACGAAAATAAGTACTTGCATTTCTTAATTTTATCAGAAAATAACTCGATATTTATCGTGTATTGTCTCTTAGAATACAATTCCTATAAAATGTTAAGCCGTATTTTCTGGGGAAAATAAGAAAACTGTTTACAATGTCGTGTGTTCTTATTTAAGTCCAGCAAGTTGAAGTTTAAGATAACAAAAATGGTCAATACAATGCAGACGACAACGCTCATATCATTCAAAAACTAAGCCACGCATCTTCCCGTATCTTTGCAAAATCTATACCATACGATTTGCATTTTCTCCGATAAAATGAAACCGGCCCTGCGAAAAAGTCTCTTCGTGGCGTACGCGGGCAGCGAACGCCCTATCAGACTGCGCATGCGCGCAGTCTGATAGGGCGTTCGCTGTCTGCTGACATAATCACTGGATATTATAGAACGTATCAAAGGAGGTGAAGACTTTAATCAGAATATATAATGCGCAGGATGATCCCAGTTTGTCCGTTTTACGTAAGCTCAGAAACCGTCTTCGCATGACGCCATTCAAATGTAAAATTTCAGACAGTTTGTAACTGACAGTCTCGCTGTGCAGTAAATAACATCCGAGCCGGGACACAATAAAATTGTTAACAAATGACGACCCAGCCGGGCTATATCCGCGGAGGCTGGTATGAATCTTTGCTGGCTGTATTAAAATTCTGTAAAAGGTTTAAATATTTTGTAACGTACTCGGGCTGGTTGGCTAATGGCAGTTGTGACTTTATAACTGGTTTTGCTGGAGTCTGGTCCATTTGTATACATAGGCGCTTTAGTTGCCATGAGATAACCGCGAGAAAAATGTTTTTTGCGGCATGTCTGAACGGCGAAGGTTGAGATCAGCCAGGATTACACTGTTCATCAGTTCTATGTAGTATCGAGATTCGATAAGCGTACAGCAATGACCCTGATCAGTCTGCGCGCATGCGCAGACAGATCAGGGTCATTGCTGCCCGCGTGTGCTCTAAAAGTTCCTTTTTTCATAGCCGGTCCCAAATAGCTTAACTGCTCCCTAAAATAATTGAATATGCACCAAAATCAATTTAATCTTACAATAAAAATTATGCCTGTGCAGCGATCTGATTCTTAACTTTTCAGGCCGATCGAAATTATACGCTGCTACAAGCGAGAAGGTACTTTTGGGTATACAACATAGCTAACATATACGTTATAAAAGGTAGATACAAACAAACCTGCTTATCCGTGCAGTCTGGTCAAAACAACCACCCTTGCCAGTCAAAATATTTTCACATTTCGCAGGCTAACCAAGATTTTCGCTGTACGCAATGCCCCAGTGTGTTTTAATGGTTTCTTTCCAGTAGCATTATTCTGATATTTGCTGGTAGGATGGTCGTTTGGGAATAAAAATACGTTCAACTGCAAATGGGACGTGACATTCTGGGAGGGTCTGTTATGATGACTTTGGATAACGTGAAATAAGTACATATTTTACTCCTAAATGAAGAATAAACAAATCAAGAGGTAATGATAATACTAATTTAAATATACAGAAACGAAGGAACAACCCAGGAAACACACAACGGCCACAACATCGTCGCTTTGACGTCGCCACAATCTCATGACGTTGATGCGATGTCGAAACGATATTGTTTGTTTTCTGGGAATGCTCACTCCAGTTTTCAAACGTCAAGACAAGCTGACGTGTGACAGGACACCAGCTTTACAGACAGTTGATTGTGGTCCCAGTAAAGCATCACGAAAACATGCCTATAAAATTTTGACCCCCTTAAACCCCACTTTTATATAGTAAAACTGGGGTTTACAGGGGTATGCATTATTTTTCTTATTTTTGCTCAAAACATAGATTGTGGGTACTCGTTAGAACCGCCTCGTCGAGGCGGTTCTAACGAGTACCCACAATCTATGTTTTGAGCAGAAGTATGAAAAATTTCAGGATTTTTTATCTGAAAATTTTCATGTTTTGGTGGTAAAATTTTCAGTATATTTGAATAGCCATGTTTTCGTAATGATATCGCTAAGGTCAGCCAACATGTCTTTGAATACGTATACATGGTCATATCAAGTCGTTAAGATACTTTACGTTAAGGAATGTTCTGCAATATGGCTGTACGGCATGATCCATGTCCACTTGATAGTGGAGCCGCTCGAAAGCTAAATCTTTTCTTTTAGAACAGATCAGTTTTCAGAAGTGACTTGACATGCAGGAACGCAAACAGGATATCACAAAAGTTAACTCCCTTGTAAAATGGCGGAAAATCTACCAAGTGTATCCGGCTGCTTAAAAAGTAAAGACAGCACTTGACATGCCCAGCGCGAAAACTCATGATTCGTGTTTCACTTCAAAACGATCTATGCCAGGATAAAGCATAGTGGAATGGGCAGTTTGTGGATGCACAGACATGAAGGCAAATTATTTTTTATTGCTTTGAAACATACCAGTCAGTTTTAATCGCAATTTAAACAGAAACAATACGGTGTAAATTGAAAGAGTGTTGCTCAGAGGCATTTGCAAAAGAAGATAAGAATGGAAAATTAATAAGGAAACCATCCAACATCCAAAGCGAAGTCACACCATAATGTCAATTCCCCATTCGTGGAGATTATGTGTAGGGGTAAAAATAATGATGGTAGATAGTTAGGGCCCCAATGAAGACAATTGCAGGGTTAACACTCTGCATGCTGGGTAGAAAATTAAGTCGCCTACACGTCAGTATAAGTTTTGTTTGTTTTTTTTGTTTGTTTTTTTTTTCAAATAAAATAGGATTTGACATTTCATTCAAATTGCCTCCTAAGGCATCAATCAATTTTTTCTCTGCTGAGTTTGCCCAGAGTGTGGTAAAGGTTAGATTCCAGTGTATAGATCAGAGCATGTTAGAAATGCTGACAGCCTGTCTGAACGGAGCCAAGTCTGGCAGCATCGCGATGCTAGCACGATCCTTTTCATCTGCGCAGTGGTGAGAGGAATGTTCATTACGCTAACACGCCTGTGTAAAATGTTCACATTCTAGCCATAGAGTCAGATAAGCCCAAATATGCGGAAGGTAATTTTGGAGCCTATAACGCGCTAATCAGGGTCTGTACTGTTTGCTTTTCAACTAGCAACCCACAGACATATCAACAATTAGTCAAATTGAATTGTTTAAGTTTTAAAATAATTTATTAAGTACCACAAAGAGGTATGATATCCGGAATATTTATGGGATACCTATTATACAGTAAGTCTGATTAGAAAGGGTGGAATTTGATCCGTAAGCAAGTGTATCATCAGGGTCCCTACTATTTAGCCGAACAGTAAAAGCACCAACTTGCCAACCTAATACATAGAATATATACAGACTGGCCAGTAGCTTCGTTGCTGTGCAATCTTAGGCCTTTCTACGGTTAGCCAATACAGACTGGCAAACTGTGCAGATCCAGACAAGATGCTGTCTGATCAGGGTCTGCACAATTTGCTTGATTTACAGGCAGTTAAGGATTAAATAAAACAGTTTTAACCCTTATCCTGCTGTTCACGACAACCTCTACTTTTGCAAACAGTGTAGATCCAGATCAGATGGCTTCTGAAGCCATCTGATCAGGATCCACGCTGTTTGTCATTCAGTTTGTGAATTTGAACAAAAATATTATATATGATGTAATCTGACTGGTTGATAGTCAGAAATGGGTGTGGCTAATTAAATTATTCAGCAGGATAAGGGTTAAGTCCCCGTTCAGGACCATTTTCCCAGCCTGCACGCAGAGACATTCGCACCACTAGTGCTGTCAGTGCTTTGATTCTATGAAACGGTTCCCATTACGAAAACATGCCTATTCAAATATACAGAAAATTTTACCACCAAAAAAAGAATGAAAATTTTCAGATAAAATATTTTGATATGTTTCATATTGCTGCTAAAACATAGATTGTGGGTACTCGTTAGAACCGCCTCGCCGGGCGGTTCTGATGAGTCCCCACAATATATGTTTTTGAGCACAAAAAAAGAAAACTAATGTATACCCCTGTAAACCTCGGGGAGGGGGGGGGGTAACTTCCTATATGTGGCATAGTACGGATGTGCGTGCCAAATAGCCCCCTTTGTCAGCGCTGCCAGGTATATGACTGGCCCCCTTTTTTCAACAAAAAGTATATGAATGGCCCGATTTTTCTGGATTCTTATGTGAAAGGCCCCATTTTTCTGACATCCTAGTATATGCACATATTTTTCGCTCAGAGATTTTTCGAGGCTGCTTATCCTCTTGGTATTATATGAATTGACTGTGATATTTGTGTAATAACCAGCAAAAAATGGGTACAGAAATCAAAGGGCAGTATATGAATAGGTCAACATTTTGGATGATCAAGTATATGAATGGGTCTGTTTTTTCGAAGGCAAGGTATATGAATGGGGTAGGATTTGAAATACTGACTCGCACACCCGTACCAAAATTACCCCTAAGTTACCATCTTATATAAAGGTGGGGTTTAAGGGGGTCTAAATTATATAGGCATGTTTTCGTGATACATTTTCAGGACTACATGTTATCCTTGATCTGTTTATCCATAGACATTCTTTTGAACCAGTTCAGCAGTGAGAATGATCAAGTTTTACTTTCTTGGAAAAATAATGTGACTCTGTTGTCTACTGAAGTTTCTACGCAGCATGCTAGGCGTTAGAAAGACCCAGTAACGCTTGATACGGACATGACAGACGTTTGATGGATCACATGCGCAAAAGTCTATTCGCACGGTATCCGGATATGATGAAAATGAACAGTTTTTCGCGTTGTTAGGTATTGTAAGGCTTCAATAACAGATAAAATACTCGTTCGCCCCTAAGTTGAATTCTCTTACGAGAGCGATAGTTGTATATATCTGAAGGAAGCTGTAAACCATGACCAGACCGCGAGCTCATGGACTAGTTTCGATCTATACATACACCTGGTTAATCGGGCCGCTTTTTTCGTGTCACAGCTCATTTCTGCAATATAAACATAATCGGCGATCAATAGCAATCTAAGGACGACAATATGCTGAGCTGTTTCCCTGGCGACGCAGTCAAGCTGTTTAACGCTTTGCATTCTGGGTAAAATTTTCAGCAGAAGACATAGTGAGATATTTTCTTGTTTTTTCCCTGAAAATAGGCTTTGACATTTCATGCAAACTACCTCATGAGGAGACAATTTGCATGAAACGTCAAAGTCTATTTTCTCGGAAAGTTAAGAAAACTATTATCATTTTGTCGCCTGTTGAACTAGCCCAGAGAGTGATAAAGGTTAACAAAACACGATGTGTAGAAGAGAATAAAGTAAGTTCTCAGAGCATGGTTGTCTCGCTAGAACATCGATCCATGTCTATTATTCCAACTACTGTACATTTCTGGTCGTGACCTCAGGTGTTAATGATGACAGCTTCATTTACAAAATTGAGGGCCCTAGAAGGATTAATATACTTTTTATAAACGCGAACTGTGATGGCTCAGACAAGACTGCGTGGATGCGCAGTCTGGTCTGCGCCATCGCTGTTCACTTCTTCATTACAGAACACAGGTCGCATGCACAATATAGAACGCTCTTCACTTAGACAAGCTATAACCCTTATACAACATGAACATTTTCGATTTTACAACGCTGTTCGCTTATTTCTCATATACAACATAAAACGCTGTTCGCTTATACAATATATAACGCTCTTTGCAATAAATACAGCATAGAACGCTGTTCGCATATACAATATATAATGCTCTTCACAAATACAATGTATAACGCTGTTCGCTTATATAATATATAACGCTATTCGCATATAAAATATAGAATACTGCTCGCTTATACAACATTAACACTGTTCGCATATACAATATATAACGCTCTTCGCATATACAATATAGAATGCTGTTCGCTTGTGAAATATAGAATGCTGTTCGCTTATACGCTTATACAATATATAACGCGGTTCGCTTATACAATATATATTGCTCTTCACATACACAATATAAAACGTTGTTCGCTTATACAATAGAACGCTCTTCGCATATATAATATATAACGCTGTTTGCTCATACAATAAGAACGCTGTTCGCTGATACAATATATAACGCCCTTCGCATATACAACAGAGAACGCTGTTTACTTATACAATATATAATGCTCTTCACATATATCACATAGAATACTGTTCGCTTATACAACATATAAAGCTCTTCACATCTAATCCTAAAACATATCAAACGCTCTTTGCAAATACAATATAGAATGCTGTTCGCTTAAACAATATAGAATGCTGTTCGCATATACAACATAGAACGACGTTTGGTTTTACAATATATAATGTTCTTTGCATTATATACAACACAGAACGTTGTTCAAATCTACAACATAGAACGCGCTTCGCATTTACAACATATAACGCTGTTCGCTTATATAAGATAATATATAACTCTCTTCGCATATACAACATAGAATGTTGTTCGCTTATGCAATATATATCGCTCTTAAATATTCAACACAGAACGATCGCATATACAAGATTTAACGCTTTTCACATATACAATGTAGAACTTTGTTACTTGTACAACACAGAACGCTGTTCGCTTATACGATAGCTAACACACTTCACATATACATCACATATATAATATAGAACTATCTTCAAGATATACAATATATAACGCTCTTAACATACAACATAGAACGCTGTTTGCTCATATAATATATAATACACTTCACATATACAACATAGAACGCCCTTCATATATACAATATAGAACGCTGTTGGCTTAAACAGTATATAACGCTCTTCGCATATACAAAATAGAACGTTCTTCGCTTATACAATATACAACGCTCTTCACATATACAATAAAAACGCTGTTCGCTTATACGAGTACAATGTATAACGCTCTTCGCATCTACAATATAGAACGCTGTCTGCTTATAGAATATAGTAAAGATGTAGAATTGTATAACAAGTAGCGATGCAAATGAACCGACTGCGGACACACAGGTCGATTTTGATTTTCGGCGGCCATGTTACGGCTTATCATTCGTTCCTTCGATTTTCTTGCCTTGGCATAGTTTGGAGGTATATATTCAATCTCTGACAACTACGTCAGGGAGTCGACTCTTTGGCTTAGTGGTTAGAGCATTGGATTTTTATCCGGGCAGACCGGGTTCGAATCGCACGATAGGCGGGAATATTTTTCAGCTATGCTTCATTCTTTTGTTGCGACTTTCATGTCGTAAGATGGAAGCTCGCCCGAGATGTTACTTCGCCGAAAATGGCTTCGCGTCATCATAAATGATGACTTCCTTGAAGAAGGGGAGTGTAACGGCCCATCTCTCGTTCCTTCGATTATCTGTCTTGGCAGATTACGCATAGCTTGTAGGTATAAATGCAATCTCTGACAACTGCATCAGGGAGTCGACTCTTTGACTCAGTGGTTAGAGCAATGGGTTTTTCTCCGGGCAGACCGGGTTCGAATCCTACGACAGGCGGGATTTTTTTTTCCATCTATGCTTCATTCCTTTGTTGCGACTTTCATGTCGTAAGAGGACATCAAAGACACGGCAACCTCTTTCGTGATGACGCTATTATTAATTACTTATATAGTATCTGGTTTCAGACGAGATGAGTGTAATATAGCTAACTTTCATGTAAGTCTACACAGTGCACGGTTTAGCTCGTCTGAATCATTCCCCCACCCCACCCCCACCCCCACCTCCACCTTTCCGTTGTTAAGAACAGTTCCCAAATATCGTGGCAACTTTTGGTCAGCTTTGAACCGAATAGAACAGAATAAAACTTGGTTCGCCGTAACCGTACACCAGGGGTGTTCAGACATGCAAAGTGATAGCAAATGTTTTGCCCTAGATCCCTGCACCAAACAAAGAGCGCTAGTAAGAGCAGGGATCCAGGGCAAAACACTTGCGAGTAACTTGCACTTCTGAAGGTAGCCCTGTTCATTCATTACGAAAACACGCCTATTCAAATATATAGAAAATTTTACCTCCAAAAACTTATAAATTTCAGATAAAAAGCTTTGATATTTTTCATATTTTTGCGCAAACATAGGTTGTGGGCACTCGTTAGAACCGCCTCGCCGAGGCGGTTCTAACGAGTACCCACAATCTATGTTTTTGAGCAAAAATAAGAAAATAATGTATACCCTTGTAAACCCCAGTTTAACTGTATGAAAGTGGGGTTTAAGGGGGTCAAAATTATATAGGCATGTGTTCGTGATGATTGTAAAAAACTTGCATACTATGTTGTAATTCCAGCTCAAATTTTACCCACTAACAAGGGCTCCCAGGGGAGGGAATTTTTGTTTCCCCGTTCCCTAAAATGTTTCGACAATACTCTCTTGTTACCCAGTATCTTTTCCTGTCGTTCTTCAAAAGATTTAGCCAATATACCCCAAAAGGTATTACATTTATCTTCAGTATATGATTCCTTGTTCCCAAAAGCTCAGCCATTATTCCCTTGCTGCCAAGAAGATTTCGTCATGTGCCCTTGTTTCCCCAAATTCCTCGGGGATCCTCACTAATTTTAAGCCTATATGCTAGGATAAATATATGTATTTATCTGTACTGAAATAGTTCAAAAGTGCAAAACCCGGACAGAATTCTTATAACAGCACTACCACATTCACCCTAAGTATAAGTGCACCATACCAAAGTTGTCCTAAAATTTGGACATGTCGTTTTGACTACCTGTCTATATGTCAAAACATTGTTTGATGAATGGCAAACAGTGTGGACACAGATCAGACGCCGCGTTCTGCGGCGTCTGATCTGGGTCTGCACTGTTTGCTCAGGCCTGTCTTTCCGAATATTTGGAGTAAAGACTGCAGATATAAGTGATTCCATTTCTATGATCTATGGCAATTTAGGTAGAAACGACTAATCAACAGCTGTATTGAGCTTCTGATAGTTCACTACAGGGAAGTATTAAGAAATACAGCAGAAAATCACCCCAGCGTTACCGTAAATATCCTAAATACAGTAAAATTCAGCTATTAATACCATTCGAAATTAAGATTACTCCGCTATTAAGAACATGTTCTGCCAGTCTAAAATGTTTTATTATTAGTATTATTATTATTATTATTATTTCAATATTAAGACCACCCGACTAATAAGACCACTACAGTCCCAAAGCATTCGAACAGATATATCATTGTATATATAGTTAACGCATATCTAGGAGACCACTATAGCGGCTACTCTTAAAGGAAAAAAAATCTCTTCCCTCCATGGGGCTGCGCTAAAAGCATAGAATATGAGGGCTACTCTTAAATGACAGAATCATCTTCTTCCATGAGGATATTCTTAGTAAACAATATGCTCCCTTCATGGGTGCTACTCTTAAAGGAAAGAATATGCTCCCTCCATGAGGGCTACTCTTAAAGTAAATAGTATGCGCCTTTCATGGGTGCTACTCTTAAAGTAAATAATATGCTTCCTTCATTGGGTGCTATTCTTAAAGGGAAGAATTTACTCCCACCATGGCGATACTCTTAAAGGGAGAATATGCTCCCTCCATGGACGCTACTCTTAAAGTTAATAATATGTTCTCTTCATGGGTGCTACTCATAAAGTGAATAATATGCACCAAAGGGGTTATGTAAACCATAATTACTCTAATACGGTGCTACTTTTAATGGAAAGAATATGCTCCCTCAACTGGGGCTACTCTGAAGAAAGGATATGTTCCCTCAATGGGGGCTATTAAAGTATATAATTTGCTCCCTTCATGGGTGCTACTCTTAAAGTAAATGATATGCTACCTTCATGGGTGTTACTCTTAAAAGAAAGAATATGTTCCCTCCTTGGGGCTACTCTTAAAGGAAATAATTTACTCCCTCCATGAGGATACTCTTAAAGGGAAAACATGCTCCATTTGTGGTGGCTACTCTTATAGGAAGTAATGTGCTCCCTCCATGGGGGCTGCTCTTAAAAAAGAAAGAGTTTGCTCTCTCAATGAGGGATACTCTTAAAGGAAAGAATTTGCTCCCTCCATGGGGCTGCTCTTGAGAGAAAGAATTTGCTTCCCCATCCCATTGGGGACACACTCCCAGAGGGATCAAATTCTTTCCTTTAAGAGTAGCCCAAAGAGAAAAGATACAAATTATTGCCTTGGGGGAGTATCCATTTCACATTAGGGGCGCCTATGGCGTCGAAAGAGGTAAACTGGCACAGACCAGTGTGCCAGAACTACAGTGAAATAGATAAACAAGAATTTTATGGAATTTATGTTTAACAGCAATTATTGTCTTCAGGGAACCATCTAGAGTAGAGAATATAAACAAATCGATGTGCCAGTCTGGAGGATTCTGGTATAAAACCGTCATGTGCTTTATTTCTCCTTGGTTTGTAATACATCTATAATTCATAACTTTCTCTGGCATATAACACTGAACGCTTAGAAGTCTGCAACTCATGCTTTCACAATCTGACAATCTATGGCACTCCAGAAAACTTTGTTATTCTGGGGATGAAAACTTGACAATAGCCTTTTCCAGCAGGAATACAACGTTGAAACGATATCGCAGCAACGTCGATGGAACGTCATGACGTTTCATCAACGTTGATACGACGTTGTTTTAACGTCTGCAATCGACTTTCATGCGACGTTGTTTCAACGTTGTGAGCCATCGACGATGATGCCATGTTGTTTCAACGAGTGCCTTCTCGACGTTTAAACAACGTTGAATTAGCGTTGATGTAACGTTATTATGTTGCATGACACTGATGCGATGTTGTTTCAACGCTGCGTGCTTGCTGGATTGTTATTTGCTCTGTACCTGCCAAAATGTTTTCTTAGGGCATATGCGTACATTACGAAAACACACCTATTCAAATATATAGAAAATTTCTCCTCCAAAAATTTAAAAAAACTGTGATATTTTTCATATTTCTGCTCAAAACATAGATTGTGGGTACTCGTTAGGCGAGGCGGTTCTAACGAGTACCCACAATCTATGTTTTGAGCAGAAATAAGAAAAAAAATGTATACCCCTGCAAACCTCGCCGAGGCGGTTCTAACGAGTGCCCACAATCTATGTTTTGAGCAGTTTTACTATATAAAAGTGGGGTTTAAGGGGGTCAAAATTATATAGGAATGTTTTCGTGATGACAAGTGCAATCAAGAGATCAGCTTGCACAGCCGAGCAGTCAGAATCGATTGTGTCTGTAAAACTATCAACGGCTGATTTAAATAGCTCTTCCGAATCGCAAATGTGTGGAAGACACAATGCCAGTGCCGTATGGCGCGACTAAAATAAAACGTGCCTATCCTTGAATAACGTCTCAGAAAATAAGAATGGTCTAACGGCAAACACACTAGGTCGCAACAAACATCATTGAGACGTCGCCGCGACGTCATGACGTTATTATGACGTCGTGTGTTTCCTGGGATAAATACAGGGGAACCCCTATGGATACTATGCATCCTTCTTAAAAAAGATGTATGCTTACTGCGCTAATAGTGCGTATTAGAGAACATCTAAGCCGCGTTCCAGAAAAACAAAATGTTGCCCAGGTGGAACAGTCCTCCAAGTACAGTTGACTCCCATTATCACAAACACTGATAACTCAAACTACTGCTTAAGTCAAAATCAGTAAAGAACATTTAACTGCTTGTATCTCAAACTACTGTGATCTCAAACCAAACATTCCTTCGGGGTTCGAGATAGCGAGTGTCGACTGTACAATGCTTTCTGACAGAGTATAGCATTGATGTAGAACATATTGCTGGCTCCATAATTCGAGAGTTGAGCGCAAGACTATAGTAACTCAAACATATTTTTGAAACCCTTGTTTAGGGGCAACTTGGACCCCTTTGTAAACAATGCAAATTTAGGTGCCATTGCTCATACGAGCAATGGCACCTAAATTTTCATTGTTTACAGAAAGAAATGTTGTAATCTTCATAACGCCTTCATGGTGAGGAGATTACGTTTGGGGAAAAACAACCATCTGACTTACGCCAGTCTTGCGCTCAACCCTCGATATACTCTCCAGAATAGGTGCACCACACCATAATAAAATGTTATTTATGCCTGGTGGATCTCTTTGGACAAGTCCATTTCGAATTTAAGGGTGTCTGTTTTTTTTTTTGTTTTTTTTTTTGTATTAACATGTTTTGTAGCAATTCCTGTATTTAATGTTCACAGTGTTTACCCTGATCAGACGCCGTATTTTGCTCCCTTGGGAGCAAATTCTTTTCTTTAACAGTAGACCCCTTTAATGAAAGGGTTAGGTTTGTAGAAAAGCAACATAGGAAATCACAAAAGTTATCACACTTGTAAAATGGTAGAAAATATGCCATTTGCATCCATTCTCCTAAAAACTAGTACATTCTGCCCCAGACATCAAGCTTGCAAGTCTGAGAATGTCATAGAAAATATATGTTTTCATTCTTGTTTAATCTATTGGCAGACGCTTTCAGATATTTTTTTCTTCTTTTCTTCGCGCCGAAACTTCATCACTATTGTCATCTTTCCAGACCTCAAAACCTCTTCACCAAAGGGAATTCGTAAAAAGTAAAATATGCCAAGAACACAACTGCATTTTCTAACTTCTCTGAGACAGGTCCGACTATCACTGTATCTCCAGTTATATAGTGATATTTGAACCGAAACGTGAGACTACGTACTTGCTGATATGTGCGGCCAACGGAGACTCAAATCAGTCTGCGCATCCGCGCAGTCTGATCAGAGTTTTCAATGTCTGCATGGAGATACTTTGCATCTTTTAAATGGCTATCGCATCACGAAAATATACCTATTTACTTTTGAACCCCTTAAACCCCACTTTTATATAGTAAAACTGGGTTTTACAGGGGTATACCTTTTTTTCTTATTTCTGCCCAAACACATAGATCGTGGGTACTTGTTAGAACCGCCTCGTCGAGGCGGTTCTAACAAGTACCCACAATCTATTTTTTGAGCAGAAATATGAAAACTACAAGAAATTTTCATCTGAAAGATTTCATTTTTTGGTGGTAATATACTCAATATATTTGAATAGGCGTGTTTTCGTAATGCTATCGAAAATGCGTCCAGTGAGGATTTTGATCAGACACCGTAAATGAGACGGCTGATCTGAATCTACACTGGGCGCACTTGGCCGGAGGTACGTTCTCTGACGTTGCTGTTCATTTGTTGTCATTAAAGAACATTGTCTATTTATAACTGGTTAACTGATCAATCCATTGATCGATCAGTCGGTCTTTCTTAAGAAATCATAGCATCATTCAAAATCTCTTAGAATTTAAGGCAGCCAATGACGGTGATTTGGCGTTTTACGACTCTTTCAACATATGTAAGTCATATCGAGATGATGAAAGGATGATAATGAAATGTTCTGTGTAATGAAGCTACGTAGTCATGAGAGGAATTCCGCCTCTAGCGGGATTCGAGCCCGGGACCTCATGATCCGATGTCAGGAGTGCCAATCGCTCGGCCATGAAGACGTTATCTTTAGACAGCCAAGCACTTGAGGAACATACAGACAGGGTTTAATTTTCTATGTGAGGATGTAAGATCTGGGTATGAAGACAAAGTCTGAGCATTCGCCTAATCATTGTCTCTGCATGCGCAGGTCGTGTATGGCTAAAGGTAGATTTTTTCTCGACATGGCTCATTTATTAATATCACCATAAATGCATATGGGCGATGAAATTACGCTTTGTTAACATGCAAGAACCGCTTGCATGTGCGTTGCAGTTTTGTAAAAGAAATAGATTTCATCAAATGTTGCCTTAAATATACAAGTATTCATTCATTATCTCTTTCATCTCTGTAGACTAATACAGACACTCTGCAAACAGTGCAGATCCAGATGAGACGGCTCGTACGAGCCGTCTCATCAGGATCTACACTGTTTGCCATTCTGTTATTGATTTTGACTCAAACCCCTATTTGCAACAATAGATGTGTCCAAATTCAGAGGTGGAAAAGTCCATTTAAGAAACTCAGGGGTGAAAAGGTTAAAAGAATACTACTCTTTACCCTCCTCCTCTCCCTACAGCTACGACTAATACTGCTACTACTAATATTGTTTCTACTACTACCACTACCACTACTACTACCAATATTTCTAGTATTAGTAGCACTACTACTACTTCTACTACTACTGCAACAACATCTACCAGTACTACTGCTATATTTTTCTAATAATAATGATAACAATGATGATTATAATGACATAAGTAATAATGATAATAATAATGATATTAATATAATAAAAGTAATAATAATAATAGTAATAATAAATAATAATAATAATATAGTAACACCAATAGTAAGCACTTGTCGAGTTTACAATATACAGCCACACATATAATAAATAAATAAATAAATAAATAAATAAATAAATAAACAGTAATCAATTGTCAATTTTACAATATACAATTACATCCATAAAGAGCAAGGAGAATTACCTACAAACAGGATTTTCATATTTGAAATTTGTTGAAAACCATTCGATATTATCTTTATTAGTTATTTAGATAAAATTCTTTTAGCTTTTCCACAAGATTTTCAATAAATTTCTGTTAAGGGAACTAGATACACTTGATAGATTTTCCTAATTTTTTTTTACAAGGGAGATACATTTCGTGACTTCCTCTTTGGTCTCCTGTACACCATTCCCCATCTAAAAGGGGGTCTACTCTAAAAGGAAATAATTTGCTCCCGAGGGGAACAAATTCTTTCCTTTTATAGTAGACCCCTTTTTAGATGGGAGGCAAAACCATTTTGACAGTTACTTCCCCTTAAAGTGTATCTATTTCCCTTAAAAACTGAACAGGCGATGATATGTACCCCACTGACTGATGTTTTAAATCTTAGAGGAATTCAAAGACTGTGATATTAGCCTTTAGCGCTCTCGAGGCAAAATCAGTAGACGACAAACTCAGATATTATTATTCTTTTTTTTTTCCCCCAGAATATTGGGTTTGGCGTTTCATGTAAACTGTCTTCTTTGACTAGTTGTACGGTTGCCCTGTTTTCTGGGGGGAAAATATGAAAAATATTAGAAAATATCTGCTGAATTTTTTGCCGAACATGCTAAGCGTGAGAAATACGACATTACTCATAAGAACAGCGAAAAACCTGACTGGTCTGCGCTAGTCTCTGCGCCAGCAGTCTAATCAGATTGTTATGTAGACCTTGCAGAAGACAGCGAACGCTGGACAGGTCAATATTTTCATTAAAAACCAAAAGTAAGTATTTTAAGGGGAATGGATCCACTTTTAAGGGAGGCAACTCTTTCAAAATTGGTTTAGCTCTCGTCTGAAAAGGTGTCTACTCTAAAAGGAAAGAATTTGCTCCCTTAGGGAGCAAATTCTTTCCTTTTAGAGTAGGTCCTTTTCAGAACGGGACTGATGTGTATCAGTGACGGCAAACAGGAAGTAATAGATATTGTCTTCTTGTGAAAACGGCAGACAGCCTAACAAAGTATATGTCCCCATTAAGTATTCAGACCTGAAACCCACAGAACGCGGCATGTGATCAAGGTCTACACTGTCTGCTACGACACTCACCCAGCAAATTAGACACACCTAGTTGACTTGTTCAAATTTTGGACTAGTATGGTAAGGAATGAATGTTTCCGAATATTTAGAACAAATAGGGTAATTCCTGAGTATCCTAATATTTTGGGTAAATACGATAGTCATCCGGGCATCTGATCTAGGTCTATACTGTTTACTCAAACCTGTCTGTCCGACATGTTAGGGTAAACACGATAAAACTACACGTTCACAGTCTGGTCTACACATACACAGTTCACGCGAGAGTTCGCGCATACTTAAAAATGATGCTGATTTCTCGATAACATTCGCATATTCTTGTCTGCAAGAGAAGACATAAGCCGTAGACAGGTGTGACTGGAAAAATAATATAATTCTGTGTGGAATCGTGCAATGACGCTTTGAACTGCGTTGATATGCCACGAAAGACCCTGATTATATCGACAGACACACGCAACACGCATAATATGAAGGAAGGTCGCAGGAAAATGAGCTTAATGCTAAACCGGTATGCGAACAACTCGAGTCCCAGACCAGCCTGCGCAAACACTGAAAAAAGGAATGAGCCGGAACGTCAGAAAACGTACCTTCGAACATGTGCGCCCAGTGAAGATTCAGATCATTCGCGCAGGTTGATCAGAATCTTCACTGAGCGCATTTTCGATAGCCAACGGTGCAAAGTTCCTTCGTGTGGACAACGAAGACTGATCAGACTGCGCAGATGCGCAGGCTGATTTGAATCTTCATTGGGTGCCATGTCAGAAGGCATGTTTTCTCGCGTAGAGGCTCAGATGTTCTATGCCCTCTCTGTAGATGCGCAATGGGCATTTGCTATTCGCCTTCCAGTGTCCCATTAACATACAAAACTTATGTAAGAATATTTACGACACGTTTCTAGTTCAACGGACAGAGCACGTGGGCCAATGTACAGTCTGACATGTGCGCCCAGCGAAGACTGATCAGATGCACGTGTTTTCTAAAGTTGCGACCATTTTTGTCCAACCATTTTTGGAGTACCATGGTGTACTGTGGATGTTTATTGCTCCATTTTTGTCCACCATTTTTGTGGCACTATGGTGTTCAGTGGCTCCAACTGTGAGACTAGTTGATACATTACTCCACTCCACCACTCAACTCTAGCTCTCCACTTAGTATTTTAGCAAATGCCAAAGAATGAAAGCTCATACACCAATATGATCATGTATGGAAGATTTAACGAAGAAAAAAATAGTTGTTGTTGTTTTTTCACCAACATAACAGGTGCAATTAATTATCGTGTATTCTGGCCTGCTGGCATTCAAGCATCATCCACCGATGTTGGCATACGAGCGCCACACACCGTGTCCGTCGGAACTGTTGTGCGGGTTTCTCGGTGGACCGGAAATATTCCAGGTGTTTGGATGGTTCCCCATTCATTGTGTTGTGTCGTAAAGTAGTTATCTCTCACTCAGTCAATAATAATTTTATGCTTATATTCTTCCGCTCATAATAAGCGCACCAAATCACGAGAAAAGGTACCTCAATGATACGAAATACAATGAAATCAAAGATCATGACAAATAAACAAAATAGAATGTCGTCTGCTATAAATTTGCTTGTAACTTTAAGAGTTAAGAATCCACAGTATGATCAGATGCAATCCAGCAAAAGGGAAAAGATTGAGCCGCCATTTTTAAAACGGAGATAACTTTTTGAGGAAGAAAGTTGTCTCCTAAATGTTTGAAACATTTCAAACCTGATGGCTACTCTTAAATGAAAGAATTCCAAGCATGCACACAACATCAAAATGACGTCGTATCAACGTCGATGCGACGTGATCACGTCGCATCGACGTTGATACAACGTCATTTTCACGTTGTGTGCCCACTGGGATTTGCTATACCTTTAAGAGAAACCTCAACTGAGGAGGCAGGGGAATATATTTATATCATAGTTATTTCCCTTAAACATACAACGTCATAGACGTTGCGGCGACGTCGAAACGACTTTCTGCGTTTGCTGGGACTTCACTGAACAGGGGCATCGGGTAAAATTATATATGTAACTAGTATTTTATTTCTCCGTGAAACTTATACTTAGGGCATTTAGTACAATGGTCTCACTGATAATTATGGTCCGTACAATGTAAACACCTGCCTTCTGGGCATATCCAGACAGCGAAGACTCAGATCAGACTTTGCATCTTCGCAGTCTGATCTGGGCATTCGCTGTCAGCTTCGATTCCCGGATACTGATCAAACAAGGTGACAGCTTTTCCGGACATTACGAAAACATGCCTAGTCAAATATACTGAAAATTTTACCACCAAAAAATGAAAATTTTCAGAGAAAAACTTCTGATATTTTTCACAAAACACAAATTGTGGGTACTCGACGAGGCGGTTCTAACGGGTTCCCACAATCTATGTTTTTGAGCAGAAATAAGAAAAAATAATGTATACCCCCTGTAAACCCCAGTTTTACTATATAAAAGTGAGGGTTTAGTGGGTCATATAGGCAAGGTTTCGTGATGGCGCATTTTGGACAGACAAGGATGCAAGTTTCTTCATGCGGACGACGAAGACTCTTATTAGACTGCGCGGATGCGCAGGCTGATTTGATTCTGCTTTGGACGCATATATCAGAAGGTACTCGTTTCGGCTCATTTCTTTGGTTTCCTTCTGTTCTGTATGTCCACTAAGACCCTTTTTCACTCGACGAGACTCAAGCATGTTTTCATGGAGAAATAAGAAAAATGTCAATATTCTGGAAGAAAAACTGTCTCAAGTATCAGGTAACAAATGGCATATTTGCGCAAACTGACAAAGAACTGTACCGTTATGCAACTCTTCCTGTAAACACAATATCATAAGACCGATAACAGATAACACAATGCCGCAACGAAGTCGCTTCAACGTCACTGAAACGAATTTGCGCTGTTCTTTTTTATTTTTTTTTATTTATTTATTTATTTAATTTTATTTATTTATTCATTTTATTTTCTTTCTTTTTTTTTTTTTTTTTTTTTTTGGATTTTACGGCCCTTTCAAGAATATTTCACTTATATCGAGCCGACCGTTCATCAAAGGTGGGCGAAAACCGGAGAACCCGGGGGAAAACCACCTGACCATCCGTAAGCAGAATTTGCGATGGTATATGTTTACCGTGATGCTCATTATTTAAAAGGCATACGCTATTCGCTCAAACATTCATAAAATACTGTAAAATTATTTTGATGTCATCTATCAAACTGCGCATCTTCGCTGACTGATCCAGCTCTTTACTGTTTGTTTATATTTCGAAGTCACCTTCTCTAAGGGGCGGTTCATTTGTAGTTTTTACTGGTATGGACCTTCGCTGTTCGATAATTACATTTGAGCAGCAAGTCAAAAAATGTACATACTAACATGTGCGCCAAGCGAAGATTCAGATCAGCCTGCGCTTTCGCGCAGTCTGATCAGAATCATCTCTGGGCGCATTTTAGACAGGCAAGGGTGCAAAGTTTCTTCATGCGGAAAACACAGACTCTAATTAGACTGCGCGGATGCGCAGTGATTTGAGTCTGCGTTGGATGCATATATCAGAAGGTACGTTTTCACCCGTTTCGGCTCATTTCTTTGGTTTTCTTCTGTTCCGTCGTAAGTAATAATGTCTATTAGACAGTGGATTCATTGGGAAGTACGTACTATATCCTCTTCAATCTATCATGTATAAACTATTTCGTTGCCGAGGCAACGAAAGAAATGAATGCAAAACCATCTCTGTTCTAGCAGGTTTCTGCTGTAATACAGCTCCTATCATAGAAAAAAGGTACCTGATCGAAAATAAGCTGATCAGTATAGACCATGATCGGACGGGGAGACTGTGTTCATCCGGGGTCTTATTACTTGCTGTATATTTCAGGGAACATGATAAACTTGGGAGATTTTTAACCATTGTTTACAAGGAATCCAACATTGGTGACTTCTTGTTTGCTTTTCTGCATACCAAGCCCTACTGTAACGGGATCTACTCTCACAGAAAAGAATTTGCTCACAAGGGGGGGAGGGGAGGCAAATTCAATGCTTTCAAGGTAGATCCCATTTCAAAGGGGGCGGATGGGGTTTAAACACTTCTTGAAAGTGTACCCATACCCCGTAACCCATTTAGACTGAACAGACTTCCCACACTATATCAGAAGGGTGGAATTTCAGTTTTTGGTATGTCAGGTTATGTGATTTTGATATTTCTAGAGAAACATGGCTAAATTATTTGCATACAGTGAGAACCCTAACCTGACGAGGTGTCTGATCTGGATCTATGCTGTTTACCATTTTTTGTTTGGGGTTTCCAGGCTTAAATGGATTATGGCGAGTTTCAGCAAAACCGTAAGTATAGTTTGTTTCACCAACGAAAGATCAAATAAGCCTTTGCATTCGGAGTCTGAACAGGTTCTTTACTGCTTACACAGTCCTGTGTGGATGTGCAGGCTAATCCGAGTCTTTGATGATGCACACGCTTCATGCACATGCACATGCTTTACCTTGGCTCGGTTCATTTATCTTATGAAAGCTAAACAATGTAGAAAGACTTGTTGCTTGTACTTGGTATATACCAAGCGGGCAAATGGCGTTTCTACAATGTCGCAGTTGCATCGACGTTGATACCACGTTTATAAACGTCGTGTGCCTGCTGGGTACGGCCTGTGTTTTGAGGTGGTATGGATAACGGCTAGGATACGTGTAAGACAAGTGTGTTCCACGACAAGCAAAAGAAACCTTAGAACAAATGCGGCATCTGAGACACCAGGGTTTGATGCAGGATTTCTGAAAGGGGGTTCGGTTGACTCGATTTGGACAGTTTTAGGCAAAAACACGCGTGTTTAAAAGTGTAATATTTCCCCCATGAAAACCAAATATTTCTGGCTTAGCGGAGGGTTTGACTGTACTCCTTGAACATCCTCTGGATCCTCCCTGGACACAAAGTTGACCATACTCTGGTCAAGGTGTCCACTAGCCGGCTGGACAATATACGTATTTGGATAATATGATATTTTGAACATCTAGATCCTGAGTAGAATGCGCGGATGCGCAGGTAGGTAAGAATATTCGTTGGTCAAAACCCTTAAAATTACTAGTTATCCAGACGCTGGTTATAACTAACAGCAGGATGTTTATCACAATAAAAGGAACCTTATGTCATTCTTGAACAGCAAAGGCTCAGATCAGCCTGTCCATCCGCACAGTCACACCAGGGCACTTTCTGTTCGTCTATAAGTCTACAATATATCCATCGCTTCAATAAGCGGACACCGAAGACCCTGATCAGACTGCGCGAAAGCGCAGTCTGATCTGGGCCTTCGTTGTCCGCATATAGCATAAGGGTCCTTTTCTTGTGTCATACATCATTTATTATAAATAGCTCATTCGTTGTTTATTTTGCTGATTTCAAACAACTGCATAAAGTAAGCAATAATGGCAGTGGAATGCGAATGAGCACTTGATTTCCGTTATTTTCAAGAGACCAAATGTTACTGAGATGCAAAAATCAAATTATTCTACAGCAAAGGTATTTTATACATGAGTCATGGCATGAGAAAATGTGTTTTCGAGGTTTTGCGGACAGAAAAGATCCAGGCCGTTATCTCCAACTTTTACCTTTTCTTTTTATATCCATTTGTCTTTTCAAGGTATACAATCCAGTGCAACTTGTAATATTCTTGTCAGTTATTGTCCTTAGTTCAAAAGGACAGAGTCACTTCTGCACTGGATTAAAGAGACAAATAAGGCTACATTAAATGATCGAAAGAAAGATTGATTGATTGATTGAGTTTGGGTTTAACGACACGTCAACCCTTGTGGGTCATTTTGTGTCGTCTCCCAGAGTAAGGGAGAAGATAGATAGAAGAGATAGTATAGGAGATGAAAGAGAGGGACAGGGGAGAAAGGAAAATGAATGAAAATGAAGGAACAGAAGAAATAAAAACATTCCCCCCTCTACCCTTACCTGCTGCAAGGACAGCAGACCTTGCCCAACTGTAAGCCAATATCAGCTTGACGCCCAGGTGACGTAAGATACACGACACCTTTGCCTCACCCAACAGAAAGAAGGACATAAAAAGGCAAGTGCACAAAACTGAACTAAAATGGCAGGGAAAGATAAAGGTGTGTAAAAAGGCAAACGAATGGAGCCAATCTAGTATATGAATAGTGAAGACGAAACATACTAAACTGCGTATGGGAATATTGAGCAGCGAAATAGTCAGAGAGAAAGGCTTGCTTTGGATTTCCTTCTTCACACGTAGCATTATATAAGTTGTAACAACTCAATTAAGTAAGATAAATGCTATGCATTATCTCGTGCTCCTACTCAATATTATGTGCACACATCTTTGGCGTCGACTAAGTATTCTATACAGAAGTCTGTATTATGTTTATATACATATTATATGCCAACATCATGTTATTTACATACATCTTGTGCACATGTCTATGAATCAACTCATCATTACAAACTTACACGATAGCTTACATCTGTTGGAGTCCCTCTTCGTCTGTCCGTTCGTTTTCCAGAAAAAATGGCATTTTGTGTTGCAGTACATGCCACCATTACGAAAACACGCCTATTTAAATATATTGAAAATTTCACCACCAAAAACTGGAAGTTTTCAGATAAAAATTCTGATATTTTTCATATTTCTGCTCAAAACATAGATTGTGGGTACTCCGGCGAGGCGGTTCTAACGAGTACCCACAATCTATGTTTTTGAGCAGAAAATTAAAAAATAATGTTTACACCTGTAAACCCCAGTTTTACTATATAAAAGTGGGGTTTAAGGGGGTCAAAATTATATAGGAGTGTTTTCGTGATGAAAACCCTTATCCGATACTTTAGGAGGGGTGGCCTAGTTTAATGTATAGGGATCGAATGGTGCCGGGTGTATAGGGATGGAATGGTGCCGTGATTGAGACACCGTTTCCACGAGTGGATGTTAAATAGTAAATGGTTACCCGTGTATACATACCAATCTGTTGGATATCATTATAGTACATTTTCAATTCGTCCATGATTTATTCAGCTAATGTATTTAACGACCCTAAAGATATTATCAAATCTCTCCAGTACTTAAGATAGATTTTCAGTTTCAACTACATCGTAAAAAAGATTAATTTACCGACTTTACGGTCTGTCATAATTTAGAAATTATACAAGCCGTGCCATGGGAAAAGGCATCTTTGGGGCAAACACGAGCAGGAAAGATACAGATCAGCCCAGCGAAACAGCAAATCCGATAATGCTCTTTGTTATACAGTGACCTATTCTAAAGTGTCTAAAGATTCTGATAGCGGACAGCGTAGGCCCTGATCAGACTGCGCGCATGCGCAGTCTGATCTGGGCCTTCGCTGTCCGCATATGCCCCAAAAGCATATCTTCACATGAACTGCTCATACAGACCTATTAAAATAGTTAAAGATGCCAATATTTAATGATATTCATCCATCATAAAAACAGTTGTCTGTTGATAATAACCGTCTCAATTTTAGGACTATGGATATCTCTAGATTCCTTCAAACTAGTCCAGACCAGCAATGTTGTGTTCCGTTCTTTCAAGTCAGTCAACAGTGCTTGTCAATCAATGATTTTTGAAACGACGACATGCCATAGTGCATGTCATGGTAAGATTTAGCTGTTCGCAGATACGAATATTTGTTCTAAGCATTCGGACAGAATGGCCTTGGCGAATAGTGTAGACCCAGATCCGATGCCTAAGAAAGGTTGTCCATGTCTTTGGACAGCCTGAAAATAACATGAGCTTAGAATTTGAACTTGTTCGTTCATTCTGTGATCAGTAGACATAAGAAAACAGAAGGCAATAACATAACCGAGGTAAAACACAGCTAAATGAAAGCGATTCTCTGTCAACCGTACAGTCTAGAATATATCGCCCAAGAATTGTACAAGTTTTGTACAATGACCTCTGAGATGTTATCAGTAGCTAAACAATTGCTTCTGCATACTACTGACCACAGTATTGTTTATATAAACAAAAAAATCAGTTTGTAAGAAATGAGGCAGAGAAATTTTAAAGTTAGGTATTTAACTAACATGGGAGTTGGAAATTCTATTCAGTTTAATTCCATTATTATTATTGCTTTCGTTGTTGTTATTACTATTACTATAACTATTGTTGATATAGATGTTGCTGTTGGTGGTCATGTTCTTTTTATTGTTTGTCACAAGCGTTTAAATTATTTAACAACATTTAGATTAGCATAAGTAATGCTTTCTGGCTGATAAGCCTTTACAAAAATTTAATAACCTAAGGGCAGATTTAACTGCTGAATCAATTTTCCTCTGGACATATTACAGTTGAAATAATAATCTAAGAGGTCAAGCCAAATTTAAGCATCTCATTCAGGATTTCGGTGCATTGTGTAGAAGTGTAGAAGACGGCGCTATAATACTGCTGAAACCCGGGAGTGTTTAAGCATGGAAGAAGCAACAGAATTCTTAATAAGAAAGCTGTTCGGGTGTTGGGTAAATGATTCATTGCATTTCTGTACAAGAAATTATAGAATGGCAATCAAGCACTCACTATATACAAATTGTACTTCTTTCTTTTCCTGTAGACGATAGGAAAACAGAAAAGAGAAATCCTTATATACGTGGCAGGATATAACTGACAAGCACTAAATTGTCTTAACCATTGTCCTGCTGAATAAATTAAGATGCCCTGCCTACTTCTAATTTTTAGCCAATCAGATTACTTGACCCAGGTTGTTGATATAAATTCACATACTTAATGGCAAACAGTGCAGATCCAGATCAGTTGGCTTCTGAAGAAGCCAACTGATCTGGATCTACACTGTTTGCAAAGACTGGACATATCCGGTCTCAGCAGGACAAAGGTTGATATTGTATCAGTTAATGCAAGGACTGATTAAACATCACGAAAACATACCTATATAATTTTGACCCCCTTAAACCCCACTTTTATGTAGTAAAACTGGGGTTTGAAGGGATATACATTATTTTTCTTATTTCTGCTCAAAAACATAGATTGTGGGTACTCGTTAGAACCGCCTCAGCGAGGCGGTTCTAACAAGTACCCACAATCTATGTTTTGAGCAAAAATATTAAAAAAAAAATATCAGAATTTTTATCTAAAAACTTTCAGATTTTGGTAGTGAAATTTTCAATATATTTGAATAGGCTTGTTTTCGTAACGACGACTGGTTGTTTTGACACTGGAGGCTGGAATCAGAAAAAGGAAATTTGGTGATCTACAGCCATCAAACAAGTCTATTCTTCAGGTATGCAGAACAGGTAAGCCATATTATCCTAGTGCAGAATCTTAAATTGATGTGATAATATCTCTATAACATAGCATTAACAGAAATGTTATCTCCAAGGCTAAGATATATAAAGGTTTGGGCCCAGCGAAAAACACCCTCAAGACATCTTCAATCAGTGAAACCTGGAATCAGTGAATCCAGTCGAGCCTGTCTGAACAGATTATCCATTGTGCTTTCGTGCAATATTTGGACATTGCAGATTGTATCTGGCGAACAGCGAAAATCCAGACCAGACTGCGCATGCGCAGTCTGGTCAGGGTCTTCGCTGTTCGCATGTGCCATAAAGTTTGTTTTCTACCAGTCAGCTCATAAGATAAGCTATCCTGAAATGTACATGAAGTGGAGTTCCTCCCTGATGTTAATTATAGCAATCATTGTTTCTGAGAAATATAAAGAGAATGTGTTATGACATCTGGTTCCAATTGTTCATCTGTTAAGTGCTCTTACGTGAATGTAAGTAACAGAAAATGTCAGATGGCCTACATTCTTGTATGAGGGACTGGTACCCTGGTTTCGCAGCTGAGGATTCCATACCGAAGCCATAGAATTAATAGCATGTCTGCCCTCTAAATGTTCCCAGTAAACACGCAACGTTATAACAATGTCGTTTCGACGCCGGGACGTCCTCGAAACGACGTTGTTACGACGTTAATAAGCTTATCAGTAATACATGTATATGGCAAGACATAAGGGTTCAAATTTGAACTAATAAAGCTAAAGTTAAGTATTTGTTTTTTTTTTTTTTTATTTTGCGCAAATTAATACCTTTGCATGTGTATCTGCCCATAAGAATCGTAAATACCTGCAGAGTAATAATGATAATGGCATGGTGAACATAAGTTTTAACGATGTTTGAATTCTTCGTGGTTGAAAGCTGGGACACACCCAGTTGATAATGAGATGATAGGGCGTGATCTTGGGCAGAAACAAAACCCCCAAAAGAAGTAAAAAACATTTTCCAATTTTAAGCATGTAAAGACTGGAAACTGAAAAAAGTTGGTGTTATAGTTATTAAAATTAAGTGTTTTTTACGTTTTCTTTTTTAGGGAAACCTACATGTAAAATATAGCTTTTAAGGAATTTTAGGGACGCTGGAAAGCCTGCGTTGTGTATTTGTTGGGTTCCCTGTCTAGATTAATCTTCTGTATTAAAATGTGACAATATCCACGTACCCCTAAGAAAATATGCTAAATGCCTTGTATCCCATCTTTCCTTTATATTTCCCTGGTTTAAAGGTCTGCTTATTAATACGCTTTGAAGCCTATATTATACACGAATTCTTTCTTTTAGCAAAACAGTGTTACATACAATGGAGACAGTTTTTGCGATGTCCTGTTTGCTTTTTTTTGCACACTATGTCCTTCTGAAAAAAAGGGTAAACTCTAAAACGAACGAATGTCTTTCAAAGGGAGCAAATCCTTTTCTTTCAGAGTTAATTCCCGTTTAGAATGAAAACAAAACAATTTTAACAGGGTTACCTCTCCTGACAATGTATTCATCGCCCTTAAGATATTTTGTTTGATTGTGTTGAGGTCAACCCAGTGGGGTCATGTCGAGCGCAGTCTGTTTACCTAACCACACGTTTACTGGGCAGGCTTAGTCCTCTAAGCGGTTAACCAGTATTGTGCACATTCTTTCGCCAGAAACTGACAACTGCCCTTCTTGAATCAGCGGAAGGGAGAAAATGACCGTAGGAAATATTTCATGATCAATCTCCACGAAAGAATTTTGCCAGGCTCGGCGGGGGTCGAACCCGCAACCTCCTGATCACCAGTCGGACGCTCATCCAACTGAGCCACCGAGGCCGGTTGCCCTGAAGAGATAATGTCATTACTGATAAACAATACAAAAGAAACGTCACTATCTGACTAACCATTTGCCCCAGATAAGAGAAGTAGCCAGAATTTTTTTTTTTCTCCAAGAAAACATATGCTGTGGGTAGTCATTAGAAGCGCCTCGGCGAGGCGCTTCTAATGAGTACCACAACATATGTTTTCTTGGAGAAATAAGAAAGTACCATTATGTTTTGATTGAAAATAGCGCCTTATCTGGTGATATGCTGTATCGTTTTTGAAAGTACAGCACCTCCATCGCTTTCATGGTGCTGTCATTTGTTTCTTGTAGTACTCGAACATATCCTAATGCCCTAAACTGGCATCATTACGCCTTGGTCAGCTCGGACGCATTTTGTTTTTCGATAAAAAAAAACTGCTGGCATATTTCACTTAGTTCTCGATGAAACAAATACGTATGGCTTTTGAAAAGGACGGCAAGGACAAACAACTCATTACATATTTTACTATGGTCTTTTCTAAATAAGAAGGAAACAATCTGACTGCTGCTGCGCTGCGTTGAAGTCCTGCATGAAAGACCAATCAAATGAGAAAGAATATTTTCCCTGATAAATTAATCCCTCCTCATAACTGGAGAGACGTGAGGAGATTGAGGGACAGGGACAGGGTACTCTTTAAGAAAATCAAAGCACTGAGAGTGCTAATAGTTGAGGCCTGAAATCCTATAGGCCGCTAGATCTGATTAGGATTTATGATGAAATTTAAAAAAATGAAACACATAAATAATACATAAATTTATTTACCCGATAGCCCCTTTTCGGAGGAAAATGTCCTTTTCGGTGTTTAGTATGACGGCGACTCGGGTTACACTTTATTACCCAACGCTGTAGATTTGGCGCGGTTTGCTGGAGTATTGATATTCGTCCGCCGATATTGTACTCAGTATGGTTAAAATCTTATTTCTTCAAAGTTTTGAAGTTTTCATTTGTTTTATTTATTTATTTATTCGCTTTTTATGAGCATCAGAGTGTATTGGGTTTTTTATGTTTGAATGCAGAATTTAGAATTATCAGCGTTAGCAGGGAACTCTTTGTTAGGTAGTCATAAGGTTGGTAGTAACAGGAAAACGGACTGCCGAAATGTGGTATGTTAAATATGGTGGCGATTTGGGAACCGCCCCCAAAATTACTCCAGGTGGGCAAAGCAAATTCAGTTTGCTCTAGGGGAGCACATTCTTGCCACGGAACCTCTGGAGCAAACTGAATTATCCCTTTTTGAAAAGGGGGAGGAGAAAAACTTTGAGGTCAGAGTGATCTCATTTGCATAGCTCCAGATAAGAGAGATATACGGTTATTTTTTTCTTATTCCTCTATTAAAACATATGTTGTGGGTACTCATTAGAAGTGCCTCGCGGAGCAGTAAAGTATATGTTTTCAAGGAGGAATAAGAAAAATATCAGTACTTCCTGGTTGATAAAATCCTTAAAACTAAGCATGCTGGGTAAAAAAATCATCAGAGGACATTTTAATTATTTTTCTTATTTTTCTCAGAGAATAGGCCAGGAAATAGGCTTTGATATTTCATGCAAATTGTCTCCTTAGGAGACAATTTGCATGAAATGTCAAGGCCTATTTCTGGGAAAATAGAGAAATATCAATTTGTTGTCTTCTATATTTGCCCATAGAGTGGTAAAGCTTAACTGTTGCTCTGGTTTCGAAGCGGATACACTAGTCAGAGCAGAGTGCCGGGTTGTCAGTTTTACAGACCCCGTTTAAGCACCTGCTTTTCAGATCATTTACATAGCTCTGGATCATTTGAGAAAAGTTTGCCCATTATCTTGAGATTTACCGGAAGATTCCACATGAATCCGGAACAGAAAAAATGTACTTTACAAAATAAGAAAAAAAAAAACCTGATCAGGATGTACCCTGTTCGTGCATCCGTAAAATTCTTATGGCCGGCAGCATTTATAAATCCTGATCAGACTTCGTAGATGAAGAGGCTGATCAGGGACTGTTATGATCGCCTTGGTTATAAGATCCATTTGTACACGGATTGGCTCTACTGATCTTGGGGGCAGGTCACAGTTGGTAGGCTGTTAACCTAAAACATCTGTTATTTATACCTGTAAACAGGTAAAGTAATTTCTAGACTTGCTAATATACATGTACTTTCTAGAGGTTTCCCTTCTTTTCTCTACTTTTCCATTTCTTCACAAACCTACCACAGTGACATATGTAATTTACGGAAACATAGGCCCAGATTCGCCTAGCGGAACAGTAAATTATGACAAATTTATTCAGTAAAATGGTTACTAACAAATTGAAAAGCTGATTTAAAAACTGCAAAGTACTGAAAAGTTGCCTATAGTGTAGACACCTGCATACACCATATTTTCACTATATATAACGGGGAATCAGGGGCTACACATTACATAGACTTGTTAACCCTTGTTCTGCTGAATAAATTAAGATGCCACGCCCACTTATAATTTCCAGACAATCAGTTTACTTTTATCACATTCTAATTGACAAACAGTGCAGATCCAGATCAGTTGGCTTCTGAAGAAGCCAACTGATCTGGATCTACCATGTTTGTAAAGGCAGGGTATATCCGGGTTCAGCAGGACTAGGGTTTCAATGTAATGGCCAATTAATGGTCTCTCAAGGAGTTTAATTTATCCTTTGACAAGTTTACATCACAATGATATTTTCATTAATAGCTTCCTTGTAACTGAAAATATTGCTATATTGGTATTTTGGTCGTTCGAATTCTTAAAATCGAGGGGAAAATACAAATAAGCTTTCATAAAGTGTCTAGTAATTGTTCTTTCGAGACCATCAGAATAAATGTCCAAACCCCACTTTCTGTGAAAATGAGATAAATGTCACTAATTTGTCGTCTGCTGAATTCGCCTGCAGCTAGCTACAGGTCAATATAGCAACACAGATCGATACCCGGAAGTAATGAAAAGATCGAGACTGTTAACGCTAAGCATGATGGGTAAAAATTCAGCAGATATTTTGAATTTTTTTTATTATTTTCACCAGAAAATAGATTTTGACCTTTCATGCAAATTGTCTCCTTTGCATAAAAGTTTTGCTAAAATCGCACAGAACTGGCAAAAACAAAGAAAAAAAAATAAACAACATGTTTTAAATGAAATGCAAAACCCTAATTTCAGAGAAAAAAAATAAAAACGATAGGATAATATGACGTCTGCTGACTTCTAAATCCAGCAGGCTATTGGTTAATCCGAGATCTAATGTTGATGTGAGATGAGGAGAAAAACATTGGAATATCATTAAGCTCAAGACAAGCAAAGCGCCTGTATGCCATATGCCAACAGGGACGCCCTAGATCAGCATGCGCACCATGACTGTCTCTGTTCATCGATATATCGATATCTACAGAATCCAATGATTCAGTAAACGTGGTATGAAGACCGTGATCGGACCGCGGGCAATGAAGACCCAGATCAGACTGCGCGAATGCGCAGTCTGATCTGGGTCTTCATTGCCCGCGCATGA
Organism: Anodontia alba; assembly: GCA_964016985.1. NCBI lineage: Eukaryota > Metazoa > Mollusca > Bivalvia > Lucinida > Lucinidae > Anodontia > Anodontia alba. Next base: position 9,455,499 of record OZ024827.1, on the reverse strand, counting down.
TATAAGGGCGTTTATCTTGCGTCACGCCTCGTGTGTAGATTGGTCGACAGTGCGCGAGACAATCGATACTTATCAGTTCAACGCTTAATCGTCGCTCATCGATCAAGAAACAACACATGCATAAAATAAACAATCGATAAAATATTGTGCACTTATTTCTGCGTAATCGCTTCAGATCGATCAGCTGATAGCTTTCCAGGTTTCGATCTGTGTCAGACATCTGTAGTCAGCAACTTATTAGAAGAAGAAACTGTGTCAGATGCAGACATTTATATTGAAGATGGTATCGGTTTAGAAAAAGGGGGTTGGTTGTGAGTAAAACCAGGTTTTCGAGGCGTGTTCCTCTGTTCGTCCGTTCGTTCCTTCTACGAGGCGGTGTTGTTTTGTGTTGTCAGTTCGTCAATTAACCTTGGGAGGGCGGTGTTTTTGTGATTATATTTCGATATAACTTTTTTTTTTTTTTGCTGTTTTTTTTTTTTTTTTTTTTTTTTACAGATTCTTGTTGTTGTTGTTTTTTTTTTCCCAAAACATGTTGTACTGGCTAATCTTAAATTTTCAAACTATTTTGGATTTTCCCCATAAACTGAAATATACCAGGACAAATGAAACCATACTGACATTTACCCTAAATGTTGAAATAGCTAAACCTGAGGAAACAGGTAGACCCAGATCAGACGCCACAGAACTCGGCGTCAGGTCACATTCTACACTGTTTGGCACTTATTCAGCATTCTTAGACATACCTACAGATAGCGAAATGGACTTGTCCATATTTTAGGACAAGTATGGTAAAGAGTTAAGGCATCCGAACTTTTATAGTTAACTACGACGGTGTCCCATATATTCGGACAGTAATGGTTGAGTAAACAGTGTAGCACCAGATTTAACTTTCTAAAAAGAACATATCCTCAGATAATACATCACGAAAACATACCTATATAATTTTGACCCCCTTAAACCCCACTTTTATATAGTAAAACTGGGGTTTACAGGGGTATACATTATTTTTCTTATTTCTGCTAAAAAAAAACAACATAAATTGTGGGTATTCGTTAGAACCACCTCGTCAAGGCGGTTCTAACGAGTACCCACAATCTATGTTTTGAGCAGAAATATGAAAAATATTAGAATTTTTATCTGCAAATTTTCATTTTTTTTTTTTATTTTTTTTTTTTTTTTTTGTAAAATTTTTAGTATATTTGAATAGGCGTGTTTTCGTAATGAAATCAAGGTTCATGTTTTAGGATAACTACGATAAATGTAAAGGAGTTCCGATATATCTATGGTGTTCGACTGTAGCCCACTGGTATCGAAGATCTTGAGCAAAAACATCTTGGCCCAGTTGTTCAAAGCATCGTCCCAGTCAGCATTCTACGTAAATCTATATCGGGCCGTCATCGGCCCGTCAGGGTAGCTGACGGGCCGATGACGGCCCGATGTAGATTTACGTAGAATGCTAGCTGGGGTTAGCTTAACGAGCTCGTTAGTGGTCAAAATGTTAACTGTTCTAGTAAGTACAATATCTAAGTCACAGGTATTTTTGCTGAAAAAAAAAATGTGAGTAGCTTTTGCAAATGTAAATGCTACTCACATTTTTTCAGCAAAGACATTAGTGTATATGCCATATTCAGTTATCAAATTTTAACGATACGTTAACTAACGACATCGTTGGGCTCAGATTAATATTAGCCGAAGGCTGACCACTCACTCAGTTTTCAGTTAACAGAATGCATAATTTGAATGTCACAGGTGGAGGTCGGGGTAGGGATGGGGTGAGGGTGGGGAGAGTACAATTTTATTATTTTGATCTGTCATAAAAGTACTGTACTTTCCAAGAAAAGCATGTCTAAGTGAATAAGTCGTGCACTGTTTCAATTACTGTTGGACTTCTCTTCAGTGCCTTGACGTATTCAATACTTCTCAGAATTTTGAGAAAGGAAAATGTGATGAAGAATAGTGAAATCCCTAAACACATCGTGCTCGTGATTCCTACGTTCAACTGTACGCATTTGCTTCTCCCCAGTAAACACACAACGTCGTAATAACGTTGTTTCGACGTCGCAGTGACGTCGATACGACGTTATTACGATGTTGTGTGTTTGCTGGGTCGTACCTTTTCTACTGGTCATTGCCAGTTTATTACAGCTGATCTGACAGCTGACGGGGTCTAAATTAACTCTTCATAACAGTTGAACTTATTTCAGAACCCGTCTGCATTGATCGCGATAGCCAATTACTGTATTGGAGTTTGCGACATCTGGTGAAAAAAAAACTCAGACACTTGAACATCAAACAGAAATCGATCTTACGACTTAACTCTTTCAGACCTACCTTTGCAAACAGTGTAGACCCTGATGAGACGGCTCATAATGAACCGTCTCATCAGGATCTACACTATTTGCCATTCTGTTTTAATTTTTGACTGACATATCTATTTGCAACTGTGGACAAGTCCGGATATTCAATGATGGAAAAGTCCATTTCATTAACTCAGGGTAGAACATTTAATTAAATGAGCAGCGCAAATCCAGATCAGCATGGCTGATCAGTCAATGCTGGTCACAAACATGTATTTTGAGGATTTTAGCACCGACCAACGTAGGCTCAGATCAGACTGCAACTGGGTCTACCCTGGGAGCATATGACGTGCCATAAGGCTCGCTTTCTACTGGGACAGATTCATTAATAGTCCCGGTGGATATATTTATACGTAAGACAGCTGTGCCATTCGATTCTTACAACCAATTTTACTACTGAATTTTCTTACACATTTTTGACTGCCACACTGAAAGACGGAATGTGTCGTCTGCAAAACGTGTTTGCAAGAAATCCCTAGAATATGTGGAAACTATGACTTAAATTTGACCTTTTTTTAACTGGGGTTTAACGTCGCAGCCAACAATCTTTCAGTCAGTCATGTCATGACGTTGACTGATTGTGACGCTGGGAACTGAGGTACTTTTATAGTGCATTGCAATATCATGTCCCAGACACTTAAGCATGTTACTACAACCATTCAACTTATACTGACACTGATGCGACCAGTCCCAGCTGGGAGCAAATTCTATCCTTATAGAGGAGATCCCTTTTCTGAAATGGACAAAGCACTTTTGACAGAGTTATTGGATAAGTCTGGTTGCTTATCCACATTTTTTCACAAAGTAGGAAAATACTGTGACTTCCCGTTTGTTCTTCAGCACGCCAAGCCCTTCCGAAAAGAGACCCACGTTAAATGAAAGGAAAGATTTTGCGCTCCCGGTCTGGCCTTTCGAAACATTACATTAAATTGGACCTTACATGCTAAAATATTTGTGTTAGGTTTAGTACGGTTAATTTTGATACCTATTCATATATATATGTAAATATACTACTACTCCGTTCGCAAATTAGCACCAATGTCTCCCAGTTAAGGGCTCGGCTGCAAATTGCGAACATGAATAATACCTACATATTAGGGCTTCTAACTGCGTGGTTGCACATTTTGTGCAAACGGCAACGTGCAGATTCGAGGATGCGAAAACTTGACTTATCTTCCCTATGAGCAATAACCTGTGTCTTCTCTATGCGCAATGCCCTGTATCTTCTCTATGCGCAATGACCTGTACCTGCTCCATGAGCTATAACCTGTGTCTTCTCTTTGCGCAATGACTTGTGTCTTCCCTATGCGCAATGACTTGTATCTCCTTTATGCGCAGAGACCTGAGTTCTCTATGCGCAATGACCTGTGTCTTCTCTATGCGCAATGACCTGTGTTCTCTATGCACAATGGCATGTGTCTTCTCTAAGCGCAATGACCTGTGTCTTCTCTATGCGCAATAACATTGTCTTCTCTATGCGCAATGACTTGTGTCTTCTCTATGCGCAATGACCTGTGTCTTCTCTATGCGCAATGACCTGTGTCTTCTCTATGCGCAGTGACCTGTGTCTTCTCTATGCGCAATGAACTGTGTCTTCTCTATGCGCAATGACCTGTGTCTTCTCTATGCGCAATGACCTGTGTCTTCTCTATGCGCAATGACCTGTACCTGCTCCATGAGCTATAACCTGTGTCTTCTCTGTGCGCAATGACTTGTGTCTTCTCTATGCGCAATGACCTGTATCTTCTGTATGCGCAATGACCTGTGTCTTCTCTATGCGCAATGACCTGTGTCTTCTCTATGCGCAATGACCTGTGTCTTCTCTATGCGCAATGACCTGTATCTTCTGTATGCGCAATGACCTGTGTCTTCTCTATGCGCAATGACTTGTGTCTTCTCTATGCGCAATGAACTGTGTCTTCTCTATGCGCAATGAACTGTGTCTTCTCTATGCGCAATGACTTGTGTCTTCTCTATGCGCAATGACCTGTGTCTTCTCTATGCGCAATGACCTGTATCTTCTGTATGCGCAATGACCTGTGTCTTCTCTATGCGCAATGAGCTGTATCTTCTGTATGCGCAATGACCTGTGTCTTCTCTATGCGCAATGACTTGTGTCTTCTCTATGCGCAATGACCTGTGTCTTCTCTATGCGCAATGACCTGTGTCTTCTCTATGCGCAATGACCTGTGTCTTCTCTATGCGCAATGACCTGTATCTTCTGTATGCAAATCAGTGTATAAGCTGTCCTTATATTGAATAAAGCTGTTTTTCCCAAGCATTTTTGGATCGACTGTTTACCATTGAGCAATTGTATACAAACGCCAAACTTTCCTTAAGGTAGTTGTCCACATGATTATCATTAACAAAACTCAAACCGCGCGTTAGACGAAATCCAGGTAACAGTTATTTATAGCCGAGCTTTTCCTATCGCTGTGACGTAAGAGTGCTGTTAATAGAGGGTTATCTGTAAAACCTGGACTGGGACATTGGCAAACAGTGCAGACCCAGATCAGATACCACAGAACGAGACGTCTGATCAGGGTCTGTGCTATTTGTTTTAAAGTACAGGTTTACGGATTAAATGAAACAGCCTTAAGTCCCCGTTCAGGACCATTGTTCCAGCCAACAGTCTGAGACAATCGACCCACCAGTGCTGTCAGTACTTTGATTTTTTTTCTTCTTGTAATCACCATAGAATTAACGCTGGTACTAAAAACCTGGAAATGATCCAGAACCCTGATATACAGCACTTAGAAGAATCGATTGGTGCCGCAACCTAGTAAAAGATCCCTTAAGTCATATACGAACAGCGAAACCTCAGACCAGCCTGCGCATGCGCCGGCTGATCCGGGTTTTCACTGTTTGCCAATACAACAGCTGACCTGGAAGATGTGGCTAGTAAAAATAAAAAAAATAAGCTGAGTAACAGGCTGGTCTGGGTTTACACTGTTGGAATATGCCATAGAGGAGTTTTTGATGGCACGTGGCATAATTTGAGACAATGCCGCAATTACGCGTTAATTATTGTATATGGCGGCAGAGCTCTGGAATTTGTATTGTCACAAAATCGTTGATTGGCAAAAGGCAGGAAACTTGAAACATACACATAAAAATGTGCATTTCGGTCAATTGTTCTTCTGCGTAGATATGTTGAGTTCAAGAACAGTTTAAATATTGTTTCTTCTTTCTTTCTTTTCTTTAGATAATAGTACTAGATATTTACTTCAAATGGTTTATCTTGGTGACACAGTGAATTAATTGGCTGTCATTAACGTTTCTTACTATCCCTACCCAGCAAACACGCAACGTCGCTGCAACGTCGTAACAACGTCGCTGCAATGTGTTTGCTGGGTAGAATAGAGTAAGTACAATTTAAACTACATGTACTAGATTCTGAATGACCTTGAAAACAAGGCATTAACACGCGAGAATCTAGCTCCTTGCTGTGTCTACCATGAGAGATGCCGGCCTTTGTAGCTCAGTCGGATGCGCGTCCGACTGGTAATCAGGAGGTCGCGGGTTCGATCCCCACCGCGTCCGGCAACATTCTTTCGTGGAGATTGTCAGTTTCTGGCAAAAGAATGTGCACAAGTACTGGTTAACCGCTTAGAGGAGTAAGCCTGCCCAGGAAAAGCTGTGGTACGGTGAACTGACCGCGCTTGACATGACCCTAATGCGTTGATTGGGCCGTAAAACCTCAACAGAAACAAACAATAAGAAATTAGGCTCCATATTTTTATCATTAGATGAATGTCTTTATAAACTGTGTCTCAAGATGTGTAATTTTGGTCTGATCTACTCTGCTACACACACCTCTGTCAGACAATGTTTTGTAACTTATCACTAGAATCAGTTCAGATTCAAAGAAAAATAATGGCATCAGTGCCACAGCCTGTGAACCTGCTCAGCGCCACAACAAAGTACTATCGATGTCGCCGTAACGCAAGGACGTTATTATGAGCTGGGACGTTCTTATGAGTACCAATAACATAAGTTTTCGTGGCGAAGTAAGGAAAGTAAGTAAGTTGAAAAAAAAAAAAACCCTTATCCTCAGCTATTGTTCGCAAATGATTTTGCTTTTCTAATAACAGGCATGATCTAGGTCTATTTTTACACAGTTCCAGTTTTCAGAAGCTAGCCTAGACTGGCTCCAGCCTGCAGTGACTACACATTTTATTTATAATCCTGTTCGATAATCCACTAAAATAAAAACCAAAATAATATCATGACTATAAAGGCTGGTCACTAGTGACCAGCCTTTATAGTCATGCTGTTATTTTGTTTTATTTTAGTGGATTGTAAAACAGGATTGCAAGAATAAATATTCAGTAACTGGAGACTGGAGCCAGTCTAAAGCTAGCCATAAGTATCGGTCTGCTTTAGTTGAATCATCTCTACCTGATATATGTCTAATTGCCAATTTTCCACATACTGTGACTGCATAAAAAAAACTCTCTCCTTCATCTTTTATTATGAGACATTAATACCGTATTAATGCGACTGTCTAAATTACATACGCATATTGGCGTCATATAACTAGGCCAATATACGCATATTCTAATTTACTCTGTTCTATTCTGTTTTATTTCGTGATTAGGTATAAGTATAGTTGATCGTCGCTGGGTGGCCTAGTGGTTTGTGTGCTACTTTTATGTGGGATATCGTGGGTTCGAATCTCGTTCCGGTCGAGACCATTTTCAGACCATTAGTACGCCAGGCTCCTACTCAGCTTGCCCTTGGTTGACATTACGAAAACACGCCTATTCAAATATATTGAAAATTTTACAACCAAAAAAGGAAAATTGTCCTATAAAAAAATCCGATATTTTTTATATTTCTTCTCTAAACATAGATTGTGGGTACTCGTTAGAACCGCCTCGCCGAGGCGGTTCTAACGAGTACCCACACTCTATGTTTTTAACAACATAAGAAAAATAATGCATACCCCTGTAAACCCCAGTTTTACTATATAAAAGTGGGGTTTAAGGTGGTCACAATTACATAGGCATGTTTCCGTGATGGTATAAAGTGGACAGGGCGACGCTTGGTGACAGACAGCGATACCAATTGCGCATGGGTGATCCATGAAAGCAAGGTTGTACAAATACATGTACATAACAATCGCCGCTGCCTCTACGTGCCTCGGATGCCTGGTAGCGTTAAAATCTGCACAACAACAACATAAAAAAGGCCAAAGAAGGCCAATTTCTCTGTAGAACTCATAGAAATGTTTTATTGTAACTATCAGTCATATTCGGACACATCGTCTTTACTGAAGGTCAGGTCATACATCCATCTGTTTTATGATTAGCCTCCTTAATAATGGTGGCAAAACATTTCAGGTCAGAGTGATCGCCCTTGAAGATGTATCCGGCCACCTTAATCATTGCCTTGCTGAATAAATTAAGATGCCACGCCCACTGCTAATTTTCAGCCAATCAGATTACTCGGTCCAGATTATAGATATAGATTCAAATACTTAATGACAAACAGTGCAGATCCAGATCAGATGGCTTCTTCAGAAGCCAACTGATCTGGATCTACACTGTTTGAAAAGGAAGAATATATCCGGGCTCAGCATGGCAATGGTTAAGTCATTATCTATTAACCATGTTAACAAAACATATATTGATTTAAAAACTAAGCAGGCTAGGTAATAATTTCAGCAGGGTTCGACCAAGGTCTCATTAGGAAACAATTTACCCTAAGAAAAATATCATTAATTTGTTGTCTGCTAAATTAATCCAGAGGGTGTTATGGGTTAATTATATTTGATTGTTTGCATTTATAAGGTAATCCTCACAATCTGTGGAATTTTCAATCAATATGTTGACAATACATAAACGCTTAGCATGCTGGGTAAAACATTTAGCAGACGATGTATTGAAATATTTTCTTATTTTCTTTTCGGAACATGGGCTTTGATATTTCATATGAATAAAAGGAGACAATTTGTATGGCACATCAAAACCTATTGTGTGAGAAAAAACAAGAAAAATATCATTAATTTGTCGTCTGCTGAATTAGCCCACAGAGTGGTAAAGGTTATGCAACTCTGTAGAAATGGTAGTAGCAAACAAACGACAAAGGGTGATTAACAGGTGGATGATGGACAACGAGAGAAAAGGACACTGCCCTTTGTGAGTTGGCGAAGATATAGCCTAGCTACTAGGCCAATATATAAGTATGTTTGTCACTTTTTTTTTTTTTTTACTTTTTTTTTTTTTTCATTTATATTCTACTTTTTGATTCAATGTTTAGCTAGTCTATGGGTGAACTTTTCTTCTGTGGTTGTCTCTGAAATATATTAGAAATCCAGACCATATTATCTATAGACTAGCCACAGAGCTCAATAAGCCAATATATATATATATGTATATTTCTAAGCCTTGGGCAAGGCTAGCGAAGATACAAACGGCCCAGTCCTTGATGTTATCTTCCCATCTTTTCATCTGCCTGTCGCTGCTTCTAGCATGAACTTGTTCCTTGCAGACTTGTCTTTGTCATGTCAGCGAAACGTGAGATGTGACCATGCCGCCTCAATTTTATTTTATTGGCAATTGTGAGGAGGTCACCACGAGAACCAATGGCATGAGAACCGATGACATCTCTGATTTGCCTGAGTAATTCCGCATTGGCATGTGCTCATTACGAAAACATACCTATTCAAATATGCTGAAAAGTTTACCACCAAAAAAATGAAAATTTTCAGATAAAATATTCTGATATTTTTCATATTTCTGCTCAAAACATAGATTGTCGGCGAGGCGGTTCTAACGAGTACCCACAATCCATTTTTTAGCAGAAATAACAGCCGAGGCGGTTCTAATGAGTACCCACAATCTATGTTTTGAGCAGAAATAACAAAAATAATGTACACCCCTGCAAACCCCAGTTTTACTCTATAAAAGTGGGGTTTAAGGGGGTCAAAATTATATAGGCATGTTTTCGTGATGTCTAGCAATGAACTGTTAAGTAGTTTGTGGCAGCACCTGGATTCTTGTCTCGAGTTCTCAGAGTCTAAACTTACAGTCGACTTTCTTTATCTCGACTTCGATTATCTCGAATAACCGCTTATTTCGAAGTGAAAATACTGTCCCTTTTTTAACATCAAAATCTAATAATAGGTCGAAAATATGGTGGAAAAGAGGAGAAATTGCTCCAAAGTAGCAATTTCTCCTCTTTTCCACAATATGTTCGATATATCTCCTCAGGAGTCAAAATTACATTGTCATTTGTAAAATCTGATTGTTCGATTTATTTTTTTCCTCAATTCTGCAAATCTGCTTTGTCGAGATATGGATATCTCGAAGTATTGTAGAAAGTCCCTTGAACTTAGAGATAACGAAAGTCGACCGTAGAGGCAATGCCCAGGAAATATCACGATCAGCAAAACCCTCCCGATGCACAAGCAAAGCCCCCTTCCGATGCATCAGCAAAGCCCCTTTCCGATGCACCAACAAAGCCCTTCCGATGCATCAGCAAAGCCCTCCCGATGCATCAGCAAAGCCCTCCCGATATATCAGCAAAGCCCCCTTCCGATGCATCAGCAAAGCCCCTTTCCGATGCACCAACAAAGCCCTTCCGATGCACCAACAAAGCCCTTCCGATGCATCAGCAAAGCCCTCCCGATGCATCAGCAAAACCCTCCCGATTCATCAGCAAAGCCCCCTTCCGATGCACCAGCAAAGCCCCCTTCCGATGCACCAACAAAGCCCTTCCGATCCTCCAGCAAAGCCCTCCCGATGCATCAGCAAAGCCCTTCCGATGCACCAAAGAAGAAGAGACTCGGTTGTCGGGGCAATCACGGACATATATTGGTTTTGGGCTATCATACGATATGATGGATCCAAAGTTTTTATAACTTCTTGGCGCCATTAACTTGATATCAAGCTCAGATTCATCTGTTTTTCATTACTTAGGACTTCTCGGTCCAGATTTCCGTTTTGTAGGACGGTGGTTTAGCCGAGAGGATCAAGTAGCTCTTAGATCTCCTTCTTCCCTCTAGCTATTCCAGCAATGCCATCTACGAATCGGATATTGACAATTACGCTGCCATCAATGCTGGCCGTTTTTTTTGTTTGTTTGTTTGTGTTTTTTTTTTTTTTTTTTTTTTTTCGTTTTTTTTTTCCTGTAAAGATAACTGCCAATGTGTTCGCAGGCCATGAAGGGAACATCACTAGGATAACTGTTGATGTCTTAGCAGGTCATGAAGGGAACGTCACTAAGATAACTGCTGATGTCTTAGCAGGCCATGAAGTGAACGTCACTAGGATAACTACTGATGTCTTAGCAGGCTATGAAGGGAACGTCACTAGGATAACTAACTGCTGATGTCTTATCAGGTCACTAGGATAACTGCTGATGTCTTAGCAGGCCATGAAGGGAACGTCACTAGGATAATTGCTGATGTCTTAGCAGGCTGTGAAGGGAACGTCACTAGAATCACTGCTGATGTCTTCGCAGGCCATGAAGGGAACGTCACTAGGATAATTGCTGATGTCTTAGCAGGCCATGAAGGGAACGTCACTAGAATAACTGCTGATATCTTCGCAGGCCATGAAGGGAACGTCACTAGGATAACTGCTGATGTCTTAGCAGGCCATGAAGGGAACGTCACTAGGATAACTGCTGATGTCTTAGCAGGCCATGAAGGGAACGTCACTGACGTTCCCTTCATGGCCTGCTAAGATATCATCAGTTATCCTTACAAGGAAAAAAAGTTGGAGAGTGACGGTGACAGAAAACATCGCTGCCTCGCCCTAAATATTGTCCTTGACCACTTGTCTGTGGTGCCATTGAACAGGACTGCACTAGAGGCTTTATCGTATAGTCGCTCAATGACATTGACCAAGTTGACATATATGCTGTATTCCATATTGAGACCCATACGCTTTATGCCACAACCTCTCGAAGGCTTTCCTTAAGTCTATGAAGACATGATAGAGGTCTTGCTGATGCTGAGGTGTTTCTCGCCCAGATAAATGACTTTGAATATTTTCTCAGGCGTACTTATTCCTAGTTGGACTCGCTTATTCCTCTGCGAATCTCCATCCGAAAAGAGCTCTTTTAGAAAGGAGATGGACATTTTGACATAGTTGCCTCCCCTAAAATTGTATCCATTCCTCAAAAATGAACAAAGACAGAGTGTACAAACTCAGTAATTCCTCGAAAGTTTATGAGATGTTGTGTCGTTGAACCTATCCTGTTATATACCTTATACTTAAAAATTAACTTCATGTCGAAAATATTAGTTATTAGTCGCAAACATTGCAACTGTGTGCGAACTACATTAATTTACGTTTGTTTTATATTGTATTTCACATCAATTACCAACATTTTTGTATTGTTAAACAAATTTATAATTCCAATTTCAACTTACCGGACAAGACCCTTTATTGAATCACAAAGTCACCATTTGTTCAATACATGTGGGAGGAATATAGATCTAGATGAGGCGTGTTTTCTTTTTTAAACCCCAAAAGATTTATTTGTATTGTTTCTTTAGGTACGCATTAAAAGGTGCCTCACTGAGATCCCTCGGGTGAGTGACACAATTTTTCATGAAGACACAGAAAATTAATATGTGGAAATCACTGTTCTCTGAAGCTGACAAGGAAATGGTTGATCTAAGACTTGTCCAAAGGTACTAGCTCTGACACCGTGACTCATACACCGTGGCGGCTGAGCAAGCTGGCCCCGAGGCTATAAAACTTTTTTCATGCTCAACTCAGCTGAGCATGAAATTAATTTTGCTTATAAATCTTAAAATACTGACAATTTTTTAAAACTTCTTTCATGCTCAACTCAGCTGAGCATGCTCAGCTGAGTTGGGCATGAAAAAAGTTTTAATTGTTGGTATTTTTATTTTTATGACCAAGTGAAATTTTATGCTCAGTTGAGTTGAGCATGAAAAATGTTTTATAACCTCGGGGCAGGATCTGTGACATATGACATATTGTTTGTTGCAGTAGTTATGATTGAATCCGTTTACCATTTAACCAATTTGGTATTAGGGCATACGTGAACAATTATATCAACCAGAGTTGTTGAATTTCCGTCACTCTTTCGCAAGGGGGCAACTTTTATGATTTCCTTTTTGCTTTCCTGCGCACCAAATCCCTTTTTAGAGTAGACCCCTTTTCAGAAGGGAGGCAAATATTTGACAGTTGCCTCCCCTCCCCTGAAAGTGCATCCGTTCCAATTTATAAGAATGAAAAATATTCAATCAAACATACGTGATTTCGCTCACAGACATTTTATTTGTTGAACACTTTGTCATAATACATGCTTGTTATTCTTTGAGATAAAAATAGGATGAAATAATACGGTTAGAAGTATTGGAAAATGCAACAAGAAAGAACAGCGCTTTCTTTGGAAACAGAATCAGGCCCATGTGTACATGCTGATCTGTGTCTTCCCTGGACGCGCATGGCCGGCATAGGATACCTTTTCTTACGTTTGGACACATGTGAGCCACAATGTCAGAAAACGACGTTCGGATATGTGCGCCCAGCGAAGATTCAGATCAGCCTGCGCGCGTGCGCAGGCTGATCTGAATCTTCGCTGGCGCATGTTGGATAGCCAAGGATGTATAGTTGCTCCGTGCGGTCAACGAAGACTCTAATCAGACTGCATGGATGGCAGGCTGATTTGAGTCTTCGTTTGGCGCAAATTTTAGAAGGTACGTTTTCTCACGTGGTGGCCCATGTATGTGCTGTGCATCATTTCTGGGCCACAGAATAATTCATTGGAATTGATTACCATATCAACTCTACGTATTCGGACATCTTAACTCCTTATCATGTCTCTAATTCAGCAAACGACAAATTTACAATATGTTTTCTTATTTTCCCAGAAAACAGGCTTTGACAGTTCATGCAAATTGTGCATGAAATGTCAAAGCCTGTTTTCAGGGAAAATAAGAAAAATATTTCAAAATGACGTCTACTGAAAATTTTACCCAGCATGCAACGCGATAGCAACGCGATAACACTTTACTGCTTATAATTCGTATTTCTAAATTTTGACAAAATCTTTTTTACCTGACTACATATTGATGTGTCTAAAATGCTGGGCGAGTGGCAAACAGTGTTGACCCAGATCAGACGCCGCGTTCTGCGGCGTCTGATCTGGGTCTACACTATTTGCTCAGGCTCGTCTGTCCGACTATTTAGGTTAAATATGGCAGCTGCCTCACGTCTGTGTAGTTAATACTCACATAAACACGTATCTAATAGATCGATCATGTCTCAATACATTTTCCAGCAAGTTATACATGTATATACAGCTGATGATAATTATTGTATTTTACCAGCCTACTTAATACATATAACTATATCTTATATCTAACATGATATCTAGTCGGATGTACTTTTGATAGTCAGTCTCTGTCTGTGTCCATTAGTTTATCTCTCTCAATAAGTTTCTCTCATTTTTTCTCTCTCTCCTCTCTCTCTTTCCATCTCTGTCTGTCTGCCTGCCTGCCTGCCTGCCTGCCTGCCTGCCTGCCTGTCTGTCTGTCTGTCTGTCTGTCTGTCTGTCTGTCTGTCTGTCTGTCTGTCTCTCTCTCTCTCTCTCCGTTCCAGCTTCACGTCCACCCTCGGAAAAGCCTCTCTAGTAGCTCTGCACTGTAGGGACAAACAGTTGCAAGAGCGCTGCCACTGAACCATGCCCAAGGGATTTTGAACAGATAACTCTATCTCAAAGATAGCACCTACCCGATACTGCAGGGACAATGAAAACTGTAAATGCCCAGCTATCCTCTTTCCTATATCTGCAGTGGTGGAGAGACCAAGTGTACGAACAAAATCTGGATTTTCGTTTCCAAGCTCTAATTAGACGGTTCCAGTCTCCAGTGACTAAATATTCTTGTGACCAGCCTTTATAGTCATGATATTATTTCGGTTGTATTTTAATGAATTATCAAACAAGATTAAAAGAAAAAATATTTAGTCACTGGAGACTGGAGGCAGCCTAAGCTCTATTGTGCGTCACAATATACATTAACCCTTGAAGCGCTAATCACAACTGCAGCAGACGCATTTTTTTTTTTTTTTTTTTTTTTTTTTTTTTTAAATCTTACTTCTTGCATTTTTCACAGATGAAAAGGCTGGGCATTTTATGTTGATCGTCTGCATAACAGACGATTCACATGAAATACCAAATCTTATCTTCTCAGAAAATGTAACACTAAAAAATAATATAATGTCGTATACTACTATTTTGTTAGCACTTTAAGGTTTAATTCCTAAATAGTTGGTTACCAAGTGCGTAATTGCTCTGGAACTGCGATACAAGTGGATGATTCTAGAAGTACAGTCGAACCTCGTTATCTCGAACTCGCTTATTTCGATTTACCGCTTATCTCTGAGTGAAAATCTGGTCCCCTGTTTTAACATGAAACTATGACAACAGGTAACAAAATAATGTGGAAAAGAGGAGAAATTGCTCCCCAGGAGCAATTTCTCCTCTTTTCCACATAATATATATATATATATATATATATATATATATATATATATATATATATATATATATATATATATATATATATTATATATATATATATATATATATATATTTCTAACTTCAGGAGTCAAATTACATATTCATTTGTTAAATGTGGTTGTTCAATTTATTGTTTTCCTCACTCTCTCAGCTCTGATATGTCGAGGTACGGATATCTCGAAGTGTTTCCGAGAGTCCCTTGGAATTCGAGATAACGAGGTTCGACTGTATGCGGATTCCAAGCAGTATTTCATTATAAAGAACGTAAGAATGCTAGTTGTTGTTTTATCGATTTGTAAGAAAATGTCCATGTTTGCAGACTAGATGCCCAGCCTTGATGTTCCTCTAGTTAAAGTTTCCTACTGAGAAACAAAGGATAATGGAATTCTACTGCTATTCGGACCTCGAGTCTACGTCCATACCTATGAATCTGTTTACGTGCTCCGTGTCATCACACACACACACACACACACACACAGAGAGAGAGAGAGAGAGAGAGAGAGAGAGAGAGAGACGAGAGAGAGAGAGGAGAGAGAGAGAGAGACTCCAACACCGCATACCCAATACACCACTATATTGTCACGGTAACTGGGATACTGGATTGGGGATTTGGGGATCAGAAATTTTAGGGAAGTTAATGTGATGTAACGCGAAGCTGTACTTTATCATATATGAAGGACCTGATCAAGTTGGCGCGGCCTCTGATCAGACTGCGTGAATGCACGTTTCCCCTAGACATGCGCATTAACCTCCTTACCAGTTATTATCCTAACATTTGAACTTACGCATGTAAAACTGTTGGATGAATGGCAAACAGTGTAGACCCAGATCAGACGCCGCGTTCTGCGGCGTCTGATCTGGGTCTACACTGTTTGCTCAGACCCGTCTATTCAAATACAGTAACCACATGAATTGATGGCACGAATGTCACGGTCTTCTGTCAGATTAATTTATTTACACCTAAATTCATGAAAATAAAACATCTTCAGGTTTTCTTTAATCTTTGCAGTCCTGCCAATAATCTTTCATCTTCTTTATTAGTTCCATTTATCAGTTCAGCTATTAATTGAGCAAGAGTCTATATGGCGCCCTTAACATCAATAGTTCAAACTATGATGCTTTTTGAACAAAAATGTATTGATATTTTTTTTCTTAATTCTCAACGAAAACAAGTGTTGCTGCAGACTTAATCAGAATCGCCTCACCGAGTTGATTCTAATAAGTATGACAGTACACGTTTTCGTGGATTAAATAAGAGAAGATGGTTTGATGCCCCTCCATTTAGAGCTACTTTTCTGTTTTTCATTTAGAGCTAGTATTAATTCCTGGCAGAACTTTGCAGAACAATCTTAGATTGTAAAGTATAGACCCTAAACCCGCTAAGCAAACTTGTAGTAGACAACATTGTTTTCATTATTTCTTATTGTTATTTTATTTTTAATAGAAAATAAGACATGTCAGGTCATGTAAATCGTCTGCCAGACAGACAACTTAAATATTTATGGTTAATCAATTTGAAAAGCTTTCAAACCGAAGCTTGACCTCGCTATTTGTAACAGTAAATGTCGGATTATAAGGTTTTTTTTGTAATTTCATGACACTAAACGTTTCTTGCCGAACGGCCGATCAAACCATGCTGCGATAATCGTCTAGGCATACTACATCGACTATCGATAAACTATCGATATTTTGCTTTGCAGTGAAGTACCAGATATAATCCTGAAAAAATCTCCACTGGGACTCAAACCTACAACGGATACACTTTCAGGGGAGACTGTCAAAACTGTTTTGCCTCCTTTCTGAAAAAGGGTCTACTCTACAAGGATAGAATTTGCTCCCCCGAGGTCTACTCTAACAGGAAAGAATTCAAGGGGTCTGTTCTAAAAGGAAAGAATTTGCTCCTAAAGGGGTCTAATCTAAAAGGAAATAATTTAAGGGGACTACTCTAAAAGGAAAGAATTTGCTCCCCTTGGGAGCAAATTCTTTCCTTTTAGAGTAGATCAAGGGGAGCAAATTCTTTCCTTTTAGAGTAGATCCCTTTTCAGAATGGGATTAGTGCGCAGGAAAGCAAACAGGAAGTCATTAAAGTTGTCTCCCTTGTAAAACAATGTAGAAAATCAACCAAGAGTATCCATTAACTTTTATCACTCTCTGGGCTAATTCAGCACACGACTAATTGACATTTTTAGTTCGCCTGAACAACGTTCACGGAGAGCTATTGTACTACCCTCGGCGTCGGCGTTGGCGTTGACGTCGGCGTCCACAATGTTAAAGTTTTTAAGACCTCACCATCGATTTGATTCATCTTTGGTATGATGATACATATTGTTCCAAAATTTTGCGCAGTACCATCCCCACCACCCTAGTCATGTCAAGGTCAAGGTCACTGACTTAGATGTTTCATGTTAAAACTTCATGTCAAAGTTTTTAGTACCTCATTATTATTTTTTTTATTTTATTTTTTTTTTTTATTTGATTGGCATGTGCGAGTGCAGGCGAGCTATCCTGTCTGGCGACAGGTCTTGTTCTTACTTTTCCCAGAAAACAAGTTTTGACATTTCATGCAAATTGTCTCCAATAGAGACAATTTGCATGCAATGTCGAAACCTGTTTTCTGGGGAAAATATTTTAAAATATCGTCTGCTCAAATTTTTACCCAGAGTGCTGCGCGTTAAAAATGACGATCACTATTTTTCATACAGTCGCATACGGTATAAAGGTTGATGGTATCACTGACGGATAAGCGCGAAAACCATCGATAAAATCAACTGGTTGATTTATCAGATCAGACAGACCTAAGCATGCCTTACTGAAGATAAGACGCCGAGCAAATGAGGACAGATTTTATAGGCTGACTGAGGTCAGAAAATGGAAGCAGTTTTTTGCAATGAAAACCAAATTCTACAAAGAACCCATCTATATCGTAGTCTATACTCTAAATGAAAGTGAACCAGCCTGAATCACAAACTGAAACTAAATCACAACCTAGCCAGTTCCGATCTGTTTGTTGTTATCCCCACGCTTTAGCGATGGGGCTACTGTGAACGCCTCCGTCCGTCCTCTGTCAGTCTATCCGTCACACTATCTCCTCCTAAACCACTGCCTGGGCGGAAGTCAACCAAACTTGCTACATGACTTCCCCGCGTGGTAAGGGTATGCGAGGACAACATTAATTTTCGTCCGTCTGTCCGTCCATACACACAAATGAGTGCTTAAGTGGCTATATTTGACGGACAGTTTCAATGTATTTAAATGGAATTTATTCCGTAGACACATAAAAATCTTGAATTGTGAGGCTAAAAATCGACTTGTAGGGCTATAAAATAGTCACATAAGTATCAACATTACTCTGGATAAGCACATAAGTATCCATTCGTTAGAATATCCGTCCGTCCATCTGTCCGTCATTACCACTGGGCAGAATTTAATCAGCTTGCTACATGACTTCCCCTCGTGGTAAGGGTGTGTGAGAGCAACATTATTTGTCCGTCCGTCCGTCACGCTATCAGCAACATTAGCACCGAGCGTGGAGATTTCGCGATGGTGTGCCATCGACTGCGCAATCTAGTTTTTGTTTAAAAAATTAAAAAAAAAAAAAAAAAGATAATGAACCGACCTGAGAGATCGATTTAGATAGTTTAAATGTTGATCAAGCATTGACTGAGAACAAAACAAGAGAAATCCTAGGAACTCATCTAAAACATACGTTCATACGTCAGAACCAATCTAAATCATAGACCGAAGTTAGATAGATATTAAGAATCACTGATATATATCATCTAAACCCCACAGACTGGGAAAATATGTATATTACAGACTAAGAACCAGTCTAAATCATAAACTATGATCCGATATAAACAATACACTCACAATCTAAATCATAGACTGATGAACACTCTGATTACGAAAACACGCCTATTAAAATATATTGAAAATTGTACAACCAAAAAAAGAAAATTTTCAAATAAAAAAAAATCTGATATTTTTCATATATCTGCTCAAAACATAGATTGTGGGTACACGTTAGAACCGCCTCAGCGAGGCGGTTCTAACGAGTACCCACAATCTATGTTGTTTTAGCAAAATAAGAAAAATAATGTATACCCCTGTAAACCCCAGTTTTACTATATAAAAGTGGGGTTTAAGGGGGTCAAAATTATATAGGCGTGTTTTCGTGATGAATCGCCGACTGACCAGTCTGTGCTGAGGCTGATTCTCTGTCTACAAATCAATTACTCAGACTGGTTTTCAGTCTATGACTTTTTTTTTTTTTCTTTAAGGGTCTGGATACCATTGGTAGACTTTTCTTTGCGACTTCCTGTTTGCTTTGCTTCCCTTCTGAAAAGGGGTCTACTCTAAAAGGAAAGAATTTGATCCCCAGTGGAAGCAAATTTTTCCCATTTAAAGCAGAACCTTTTCCAGAAGGGAACAAAAACAATAGTGACAGAATTGCCTCTCCTGAAAGTGCATCGATTCTCCATAATTTGATTTAATTTTATCGTCATTAGTATAAAGAAATCAGATTAGTGTAAATTCGGACTTTGAGCTTGAAAATTTTGCTTCTATACCATAGGGGCTGCTCTTCTTACTTTTGCATCATCTGCTTGCATTTTTTCACGCATTTTCATACATTTCACACATTCTCCTTTCCGTGTTACATGCCCATAGAAAATACATAATAAAATGAAGGGGTTTCAGATTTTTGTCCAAAAAGAAAAAGCTAAGTAAACCCAGAAACAAAATTAGAAATGACAAGAAAATGACTGAAGTTAACAAATTTCTAAGCACCCAGAAATATACTGTAGTTTTTTTTATGATAAACAAGTTTCTAAGTTAGGAAACACAAGATTAAGTAATGAAAGATGTAAATTGTCTTTCAACATGTTAATTTTAACTTTGATTGATAGTTACATCATCTTCTACACATATGCAGTGATAAGATTTGTGAGGCAATTTATTTTGAATCATTGATAGTACAAAATCTAAATGTTTTATAAATAAAAAAACAAGATAGTGCACAGGAGCTTGTCAGCAGAAGAAAATAAAACTTGACAGTACTGAATTTAAAAACACAACCCAATTATCTGTTTACAGCTTTCACTTTTCATTGCTTAGATTCCCAGCTAGCATTCTTTATAAATCTATAGCGGGCCGTTATCGGCCGGGCCGATAACGGCCCGCTATAGATTTATAAAGAATGCTTACTGGGTTTGCATATTGTGCAAATGAGGACGAGAAGCATCGCTCCAGACCAGACGCTTTCAAGCAAAAAGTATTGATATTTTATTATTTATCTGGACACCCAGGCTATCTGGCTCTCTGATTGGGTTTCATTTTGAAAACTACTTATGGCGGGCTAAAGCGAAAAGCAGTCTGAAAATTCGGTGACTTTGCCCGATATTTGATTTTTTTTTATTTTGTTGTTTCTAAGACCCCTATAGTTATCTTTGTGGGAAACGATTTATGATTATTAATTATATTGCATTGTTTTAATCTAACAGACATCCCCATGTAAATCATCATCCGACGGGTTCAGTCGGGATCAGGTTATGTTAAGGCATGCTTAATTACGATCATTTACGTACATGTACATGTATTAACAAGATCATGTCGGTAATCTACAGCGAACGCAGTACATTCTCGTATACATATCAGCTAATTAATTAGGAGCGATACGGTATTCTCTACCTATTATCAGAAATCTACAAGAGTCTGGCAGTGGAATAGTATTCGTGTTTAGGCTTCAAGGATGATTCTTACACGTGTGTCTGTCTATGCATTTTGAGAACATTAGCCTTACCTGAGAAACCTGGATCCTATTATCACTGCGTGTGAGACGTGCAGAGTAAAAAGGTAGCTTATCACCATGGCGACAAATCTAGTCCCCATATGAATATATTTAGCTCTAGACTAGAACAAATTGTGCCAGTTAATTGCCTATTTATCCCCAGTATTCGGACACCTTAACTGCTTACCATACTTGTCCTAAAATTTGAACAACCCAGGGGCGGACTCAGAGGGGTCGAGGGGTTCAGTCGACCCCCCCATCCCCCACCCTTTGACTCAAAATTTCACTTTCATGGGAAATGCCTGAAAAATCTGGGACACTTTTCCTTATACTTCTCATCAACAAGTCCATTTTACTACCTGTGAATGTGTTTAAAATTGCTGGGTGAGTGGCAAACAGTGTAGACCCTGATCAGACGCCGCGTTCTGCGGCGTCTGATCTGGGTTTACACTGTTTGCTCAGGCCTGTCTGTCCGAATAAGTAGATTAAGTGCGGTAATATGATAAAATCGAACACCCGAAGAAATCCTCCTGGATCCGCCCCCGCAACCCTATTTTATTACCTTTTAATGTATCTAAAATGCTGAATGATCGGTAAACAGCATAGACCCTGATCACACGTCACGTACTGCAGCATCTGATCTGAGTCTACACTGTTTGTTTAGGCTTGTCTGTCCGAACACTTAGGGTAAATATGGTACCTGAAAAGCATTTGTGTCGCACCATGCGAAAATATGCCTTAGAGGCATATACGGACTGAGATGGCATGGATCAGACTGCGCATCCGTGCAGTGATCAGAGCCTTCACTGTCTGCGAACAGAATCATTGCATAATGTAGAATAAGCAATCCAAGACAAAAAAAAGTGTGCTGAGACTGTGCGGAATCGCATGGCCTAGATCTGAGCATTGAGCATAGACTCAAAGACAGAGTTTCACTTGGTGCCAAATTTATAAGGTACTACGTTTTCTGTAGGAATGGCTCAGATTATGTGTCATAATGAGGAGAATTCTAATACATGTAGGAAGAAATGACCCAGCCCTACCTGGCTGCCTATCTGCGTATTCTGGCCAGTAATATTGTGCCAAAAGTGTGCTGTCGACCAGCTAGAACCCTCCCTAGACTGTGCATTTTTTCAGACTGATCTGAGTCTTCGTTAGACTCAAGAAACACCTTTTTTATCCTAAACTGTAATAAACCCGTCCTCGGAAAAAATGAGATAAATAGCATACAAGAACACCAAAGGCCTGCGCAGATGCCCGGTTTTATCAGGGATCAGGGCCAGGGCCAGGCCCTGATCCCTGATAAAACAGGGCATCTGCGCAGTCTGTTTTAGGTCTTCACTGGACAACTATATGAAAAGGTTATTATAGACTGTATGGATGTACAGATGTTTCTGGGTCTTTGCCATTCTCATACACCCGGAGGCATCTTTTCTTATGGTAGGACCCAAACTTGCTACAACGTGAGGAAATGTACCGTATGACATGTGCGTCCAGGAGATTCAGATCGGCATGCGCATGCGCTCAGTCATCAGTCTTCCCACCTTATATCCCTAGCTGTCCACAAAGCGTCAAGCGAAGACTCTGATCACACTGTGCGTAGGCGTAGCGCTCATTACGCATATTATGCACGTGCGTAATATGCGTACAGCCGTGTAGCCTAATGTGGCGCATCTGCCAATGCTGCTCACTCAAATATTTTCTCCCGAAAATCCCAAAGTATCATTTTGTGGGCGTATGTGATGAAACATATCAAAAGATCATGGCCATTACAGTTTGCATGAGGAATCAGGAGTTTATTTCCAAATAATGAGGAAAATGTTGTTTTCACTAAAACCAAAGGACCCTTTCCCTGAACGTGAAATTTAAAAGGTGGTTTTGTCAGTGTGAACAATGAAAATGGCACAAATATATTCTGAATTGATTAGTCATCATAGAAATGCATCTTTAATCTAAAAAGCTTCTTTATGTCCAAGGCAACAGGCAAAATTCTAACAGATGCGCGACATTGGCAGACATTTTTTATGACACACAAACAAGGGGGTGGTGAAGTTGAAGGATTATTATCTGCTAAATTTGATGAAGAAATTAAATGAAAATAAACTTGTTCTATTTATAATAAATTATTCTTCGTTCTAGTACATTGAAAAATTAAAATTGGTCTAGCGAACATTTTTTTTTTAAATTCAGCTCAAATCCTTAGGTGCGCTGAATAGGCCGACAGCAGTGTAAGACAAATATTTACAGTAAAGTGACATTACTATAAAATATTTTGCTTATATACCATAGGGACTGCTCTTTAAGGAAAGAATTTGCTCCCTCTGGGAGCAAATTCTGTCCTTAAAGGGCAGTCCTT
Source organism: Anodontia alba (assembly GCA_964016985.1). Taxonomy (NCBI): domain Eukaryota; kingdom Metazoa; phylum Mollusca; class Bivalvia; order Lucinida; family Lucinidae; genus Anodontia; species Anodontia alba. The sequence goes on along the minus strand of OZ024827.1, from coordinate 9,432,485 downwards.
ATTTCGGTTCTGGGGATAATTCTTCAAGATTTTTCCTGGGCGTGCGTAAAGATAATTCCGTTCTAGCTACGCCACTGCTGTGTCCATGCGCAGGCTGATCTGTGTCTTCGCTTGGCGCTCAAGTCTACGGTACGTTTTCTAATGATAAGGCTCAAACTGTTTTCATCTGGTAATAATTATTCAGGATGGGTCGACTTACCTACATAAAACGCTGCTAGCTTTTATGCTTTATCTAGTTAGTCACAGAGCTCCAGAAAAGTTACTTTGGCGATCAAAAAACTGATATTTTTCTTTCTTTTTTCTACAAAACATATGTTCCGGCCTGCCGATGCTCCCGAGATCTCCGGCCCCCAACTCAGAACATACGCTTTACTATTGAAATACGAAAACTACCATCTAAAAACGCTATTTTCAGGTATTCAGAGTTGGAACCGAATCTCAGAAAAGAGAAAGAAATTCACAAATGTACAGCTCAGGTGCAAATGAGCCTGCATATCCAAGCAGTCTGATCTGGGTCTTTGCTCTCCACTATCAGATCAGTATGCAGACCGCGAAGATCCTGATCAGAACGCAACAGGCGCAGGCGCACCAAAGCCTATATTTCTGGCATATTTGCCGAAGTCTCTTAAAGCTTTAGATTATCATTCATAACTCTAAATAAGGTCCTTTTTCATCTAAAATGTATTGATATTTGTCTTATTTCTCAACGAAAACATAAGTTGTGGGTACTAATGAGTATCCACAATATACTGTTTGTGAAGAAATATGAAATAATTTACCTCTGGTACCGCCTCTTATCTAGAGCCAGGATCAATTATTATGCCCACAAGGTACCGATATCATCTATGTAATAATGGCATCAAGATCTAGAAATTTCCATCCTAAGAGATTTAGTGTGCTTTCTGTTTCACCACATTACGAAAACACGCCTATTCAAATATACTGAAAATTTTACCACCAAAAAATGAAAATTTTCAGTTAAAAAAAAACAAACTTACATTTTTCATATTTCTGGTCAAAACATAGATTGTGGGTACTCGTTAGAACCGCCTCGCCGGCGAGGAGGTTCTAACGAGTACCCACAATCTATGTTTTTGAGCAGAAATAAGAAAAAATATGTATACCCCTATAAACCCCAGTTTCACTCTATTAAAGTGGGGTTTAAGGGGGTCAAAATTATATAGGCGTGTTTTCGTGATGATGATAGTTATAACAGGCAGACTATATGTTTTCTTCCAAGCAAGAGACCTTAAATCCAGCAGGCACTCAACGTTGAATCAATGTTGTTTCAACGTTGCGTAAACGTTGGATACCTGCTGGGAATCAGACAGAATTTTAACGTATATCATATTCTACCCCCACATTTTCCAAGTTTCTGTTTCCAAAGTAAAGAAGCTATAAATTCATATGTTTAGCAAAAATATGTACGTCAGTGGCGACCGAGTGGAGGCGGCTACGCTTTTTTTCGGCCGGCAATTCTGCCATCTGGTTCATATGTCAAGATCATTCCAGAAAAAAAAAGAGAATTTATAAAAAAAGAAAATGTTTTAAATTGAGGGAACATGAAATACGTAAACGGAAACTATTTTGACTAGATCAACGAAATGTTCGAGTTATTTTCAACACTTTAGTCGGAAGTTTAACCAGAAGAAACGTGGGGCTGAATCAACGTTGGACCAACGCCTGTCACCAGGCTACGTAACGTTGATTCAACGTCATCAACCTACCGACAGAAACCAGCCAATGGAACAAAAACCCGCATTTACCTTAGCATATTATTAAGTTTTTGGGCACTTCAACACTGTCCTACTTGTCCTAAAATTTGATCATCAGTTTTACTATATATGTACCTTGATCTATCTAAACATTACTGAATAAGTGGCAAACATTGTAGACCCCGCTCAGGCGCTGTCTTCTGTGACGTCTGATCAAGCCCCACACTCTTTCATCAATAAAACATACATATATAATTTTGACCCCCTTAAACCCGCTTTTATATAGTAAAACTGGGGTTTACAGGGGTATACATTATTTTTCTTATTTCTGCTCAAAAACATAGATTGTGGATACTCGTTAGAACCGCCTCGTTGAGGCGGTTCTAACGAGTACCCACAATCTATGTTTTAAGCAGAAATATGAAAAAAAATCAGATTTTTTTGTCTGAAAATTTTCAGTTTTTGGTGGTAAAATTTTCAGTATATTTGAATAGGCGTGTTTTCGTAATGACTCTGGTCTGTTTATCCGAATAGTTGAGGTATATACGGTATCTAATTGTTTACCAGCTGGTTTTTAATTTTGATTTATGTTTAAAGCATGGATTTAGAATGGAAAGAGGTAAAAGAAAAAAAATGTGGTAAACAATAAACTTAAAGGAGAATGTATAAGTATTGGGACACCTTAAATCCTCACCATACTTGGTCAAAAGGTTGAGCACGTTCACAGCGTGCATGCAACTTCGAGACAACGTCGGCATGACGTTGCATCGACGTTGGCGCGACGTTGTTTAAATGTCATGTACCCGCTGGGTTCATTTTAGACCCTGTTGATGTGTCTGAAAAAAACTGCTGAATGAGTGACAAATGGTGCTGACACTGATCTGATACAGCATTTTACACTGTTTTGCTCAGGCCTGTTTTTCCCAACTTTTAGGGTTTTTACGGTAGGTCAAATACTATAATCGTTCAGTGAATTTATAATGCGTCCGGTTTGTAATAGCACAGTGATTAAAACGGAAGAAGACGATGTGTAAAAGGTCCTACTGAGAAAATCCCCCTCAAGAAATACCTAATCAGCGAAGACCCAGAACAGACTCCATGGACCATCTGCGTCGTCCGGTCAGGTCCTTTGCAGTATCGCCATCATTTATAAACCCTTCCCAGTGGACATATGACGTTTATACAACGCCGCATCAACGTCGATGCGATGCGACGTTGCATCGACGTTGACCAAAAGTTACGTGCCCGCTGGGTTAGTTCTTCAGGGAGTACTTGGAGATAAGCGAAGGTCTTGACCACAATGCAAGATCGTATAGGCTGATTAGTTCTGTCTTATCTGTCTTACTGCAAATAATGAATATACTTGAAAGAATTTGCCCTTGTTTTGTAAAGAGAGCCTAGTTTTGCAGATAAGCGGTTGTCTACCTAATATTTTAAAACCTTTCAAAAATGGGTGACCCGGATCTTTACTGTTCCCAAATGCTCCGGACGAGGCTTCTTCATACATTTTCTTATATTACGTAGAAAAAAAAAATGGGTTAGACGTTTCCATGGAAACTTTTCGGACTTCTGTCACGCCCATTTTCAGGAAAATAGGAAACATAAATATTTTTTTTCTAGATGTCGTAATAAAACTAACACTCATCAGATTGAGGTTTAAAAATTCTAAATGTCAAAGTGACTCTATGGCATTAAGGGGAGTCAACACACTTGATTGATTTTTCCACCAATTTTTACAAGGAAGACAACTTTTGTGACTTCCTGTTTCTTTTCCTGCACAACAAACCCATTCTTAAAAGGGTCTGCTCTAAAAGGAAAGCATTTGCTTAATTCTTTCCTTTAAGAGCAGACCTTTTTTCAGAAGGGACGCCAAATAATTTTGACAAAATTGCCTTCCTTGAAAATGTATCGGTACCCTTCAAAAGCGCAATAAACTGAACATGTCGGTTTCACACTGCACAGTAACAGCATAAATCGATGCTAATAAAACGAGCAAGAAAGAAAACAACATAGATTTATCCATAACACGATGAATTTACTGAAATGTTAGCAGACGTTATTTTTCTGATAACTGGTCTTGACATTTCATCTGAATCGTCTCCTAACGAGAAATGTCAAGCCCTATTTCCTGGAAAACATTACTCATTTCTCGTCTGCAGAATGTTCAACTTTATATGACAGTTAACAGATCACACCATTAATTTCTTGCTTTTTCCTGAAAACACAAAATGCCACAAGAACTTCATTTCGACGTTGCCGTAACGTCGCAACATCGATACGACGTTCAGTAATATACCAGGTCCCATTTTCAGGTTTAGAAATAATAGCGGCGTCAGTCAACTGTCATCAGTTAGCTAAAAATAAAACAAGTAAAATTTCGAAATTTACGCACCTCCGTCAGCATATGTTTCGCACCCATATCCATCCTGAAGTCCAGTGGTCCAGGTTCCTTCGTACCTAGCGCCCGAGGAGACACTTTGCCGGACGCCATACCGGCCCTTAAATCCCTGGGTCCATTCTCCACGGTAAACCCATTTTCCTTTAGTCTCCACGCCTAAACCATGTCGTTTTCCTTGAAACCACTGTCCCCGGTACGTGTTCCCACTAGGCCAGGTATACACGCCAGATATCTCAAACCCGTACTGCCACGCCCCGGAATATTCACCTTGCCCTTTGGGGCCTGTGCAGACCCCGTGCCCGTGGGCCTTGCCATCTTCCCAGCCCCCACAGTAGGTTCCACCGTCGTCGAAATCAAACCGTCCACCGCCGTGCGTCATCTAGACGTTACCTCCTGACGTCACTCCCGTTCACGTTATCTGGGTCCCGGTTTGATTGGCTCACCATTGGAAAAGGGAACCAGAAGGGAGGGGCTCGGCGACACGTATAACAAAAGAACAAAATGACACACAGAACATGTACCTACGTATTAAGCTTTAAAGTAATCCAAAACAAAACGAAAATTGTTTATCTTTGGTAATCCGTTTTAAGATTTTTTGAAAGAAATTCTAATTTACACAGCACGAAATGTAATATTCCTTTCAATCGAAATGCTTAGATAGCTCTAATTTTCCCGATTATGAGCGCACTGAAACCTCAGTTATGTGTCACAAGCGAAGAAGCGATAAGAACGACTAGCAGTAAATATAATGATTCCCAGAACTGTTCAATACCGTCCCCGCCCCTGGCCCAGGGAAAACGCCCACCCACAGGCAGGGGATACACTGTTCACGACAACATCGAAAAGCGCTGAGACTGTCACCATATTCCAATCAAAAATTGAGAACGGAGAACTGCGAAACTCCACATGAGGGCGAATAAATTATGCGAAATGTTCTTCCATGCGTCCTTCTGTACTACAGTTGAAGCTGAGAAGGTCGTGTAGCCATATAAGGCTTCATGATCCCATTGGTGTAGGTAAGAGAGCAGAGTTTGAGCAGATGTGTTGCTGTATGAACAATACAGAAGTAACACTGTGGGTCAGCGCTCACTAACACACCACGATAATCCTCAATGCTCAACTTGAGCTAAACCATTTCTGCTTTTGAAGTCTAGATGTTTTTCCGCGCACAATATATCGATATTAGATTAAATTGATGGAGCAATGTGTTACCGTATCTAATCGCATAAACTCCTATATTTCATTGTAGATATTGCCCGTGTTTTCCCGATATGATGAAGCTAAACGGCAAAACAACAAAAATAAATAAAAGTAATATATGTCAGGGAAAATGTGTTAATATTCGTATTTATGAAGGATGTCGTAACGTGTTTACCCCAAGTATTCGGACAGACATGCTTCAGCAAACTGTGTAGACCAAGATCAGACGCCGCAGATGCGGCGTCTGATCTGGGTCTACACTTTGCCATTCATCAAGTTTTTAGAAACATTTTAATACGGAGTTGTTCAAATGTTGGTAGAAGTATGGTAAGGCAGTAAAGTGTCCCAGTACTAAGGGTAAATATGGCATATAGAATTTACGCTTAGCACTCTGGGTAAAATTTTCAGCAGACGACATTTTGCAATATTTTTTCTTATTTTTCCCAGAAAACAGGTTTTGACATTTCATACAAATTGTCTCCCGTGGAGACAATTTGTATGACATGTCAAATCCTGTTATGTGGGAGAAATAAAAAAAAAATGTCATTGATTTGTCGTCTGCTGAATTTGCCCAGCGAGTGGTAAAGGTTAATTAATTCTAAACAGAAGAGTACAAATGTAACAACAATCTTTATTTTAGGGTCGCAACACGAGAAAATGTACCTACGGACATGTGCACCTAGCGAAGACTCAGATCAGGCAGCGCATATACACAGTCTAATCAGTGTTCGCCAGACGCTCTTCGGATAGGCCAAGGCTCGAAGGTTTCTTAAAGTGTATAACGAAGACTGATCAGACTGCGCGCGCGAATGTGCAGTCTGATCTGAGTCTTCGCTGGGCGCATGTTTCATGGTACACTTTATCAAGCTGAGACTCATATGTTTATTTACATATTTTTATCATATTTTTTATTTTTGTTTTATTTTCTGATCATTATCACCATTTTAGGTTTAAAGTTTCAGTGACCTACTCATTTTCATGTAATAAATAATTTTTATGTGAGAAACTATCATAATTATGGGCCTCACGTAAAGATTATATTTTAGCCTATTACAGCAAGCAAACAACGTCGTCACAACGCCAGTTTTGACGTCGCAACGTAAAACGACGTCGTTGTGGAATGCGATCTTTGATAGTTAAGGCCAGTTTTTTTTGTGCATCCGCGCGTAGTCGAAGCTGGGAATTATTAACCATTGTCCTGCTGAATAAATTAAGATGCCACACCCATTTCTGATTTTTAGCCAATCAAATTACTTGATCCAGGGTGTTGATGTAAATTCACATTCTTAATGGCAAACAGTGCAGGTCCAGATCAGTTGGCTTCTAGAAGCATCTGGATCTGCACTGTTTGAAAAGGCAGGGTATATCCGGGTTCAGCAAGACAAGGGTTAACCCATCAGGATTAAAGAACCAAAGGCCATGATACTGCAGAATGTGCCAATGATCTTCTCCTAATCTGGACGGGGGGTGGAGCCATACTGGGTCCTTGGACTTTATGGGCAAATTGAGCAGACGATAAATTGTTAGCACTTTTCATATTTTTCCATTAAATAAAAACAAGATTAACTCTCTCCATTGGAGACAATTTGCATAAAATGTCAAAACCTGTTTTCTGGAAAAAATAATAAAATATTTCAGTATGTCGTCTGCTTCAAATTTTACCCAGAGTGCTGAGCGTTAAGCCCGTTTTTGCAGGACAATGTTCATAAAACAATTCGTGCTGTGTCGCGAATTCTCCACATCACATGACGTCACATTAACCAATGAAAACCTTATGACATCAGTTAAGGGTAAGAATCAGAGCCACGGATAAACGGCATAAAATGCTTGAATGAGTATTTTCCTTTTTTTTTTTTTTTTTGTTGGGGGGGGGGGGGGTGGGGTCGGGGGGGTCGGGGAGGAGGGGAGGAGTGTGGGAGGGGTTGACCAAAAAATAATGGAATCCTTAATCTAGATAATTCGTATGAGATTGGGGAACACATTTTCTGTTGTTGTTTTTTTTCTTTCTTTTAATTCCTAAATAACTGACAAGTTATCTGGGCCCTGAATCATTTTGATTTTATTCTCTGTGCACGTAATAACTGTAATAAAATACCCGTTCGAGCTGATCTGGCTCACATTGATCTCCCCTCCGATACAGAAATCCAAACCAGACAAGTTAAAAATCCAAATAAATAATTTATTTTCTGATATCTCCAAGGAAACCTATGTTGTCGATGTCATTAGAATCGTCTCGGAGAGACGATTATAATGGCATGCGACAGCATAGGTTTCCTTGGACATATAAGAAAATAAAAATATTTATGTTGGAACAGAGAGAAATGCATCTTAACTGGAGGGGATGTCAGAGAGACTGCTCGGTGAGATGAATAATTAATCTGCTATCCTACAAACACAGCTAGTCTCAGCTTAACAGTGTTAGTCGTATCGAGTGTCTCGTGAAAAATAATAAGTAGTGTGATGACTGATGTTACTAGGTTATACCGTAAAAACCCTAAATATTGGGATATACAGGTCTGAGCAAACAGTGTAGACCCAGATCAGACGCCACAGAACGCGGCGTCTGATCTGGGTCTACACTCTTCGCCACTCAGTCTAGCAGGTGTTAGACTTATCAATAGGTAGTAAAAAAGGTTTTGTTTAAATTTTAGAATATGTATGGTAAGGAGTTAGTTGTCCCAATATTTAGTGTAAATACGGTAATATATGGACATCACTGGCAAATCGATGAGTTCTAGCTGAAGTTTTAAAAGAAAGATGACATTGTCAATTTATACTGGTAGGTTGTACTGAAAATTTCATTTGATTCAGCTGTTTTAGAATTAGGTACACCTTAACACTAATAGCTCCATATTCCTAAAAAATGACTATTATCCAAGAAAGGTTTGATAAATTGATATATGGTATTAATACAATCATAAAATGTGGCACCTGAAAGCATTTAAAATTTCAGTTGGTCTCTCCTTGAACTTGATAAAAATGAAATGATTTTTTTATCGTACCCCTGAATTAATGTTGCCTACATTTTATTTTCGATCCAGTTCAAAAACGAGAGACTAACTGAAATTTTACTAACTATCATATGCCACATTTTATGATCGAATTAATACCATATATCAATTTATTAAACCTTTCTTGGATAAAAAAAAAATATCTATTTTTGAGGAATATGAGGCCTTTAAGGTCCGAAATTCATTACGAAAACAAGCCTATTCAAATATACTGAAAATTTTACCACCAAAAAATGAAAATTTTCAGATAAAATTTCGGATAGTTTTCATATTTCTGCTCAAAACATAGATTGTGGGTACTCGTTAGAACCGCCTCGGCGAGGCGGTTCTAACGAGTACCCACAATCTATGTTTTTGAGCAGAAATAAGAACAATAATGTATACCCCTGTAAAACCCAGTTTACTGTATAAAAGTGGGGTTTAAGGGGGTCAACATTATATAAATGAATTGTTTTTTGTTTATTCAGTAAACGATGACGTATCAGCCAGCGCACGACAAAATCTACAATAAGACTTGTGCGACCAGCGAAGACTCAGATCAGCCTGCGCATCTGCGCAAGTGATCAGAGTCTTAACTGATCGCATGTGTCTTCTACAGCAGCCAGGCTATCCAAATGCAGGATTAAACAAGAACCCTTGTCATACTGGATGGACGTACAGGCTGACCTGAGTCTTTGCTGGTTACAAACGTCTTACTGAAGGTTTTGCCGCCGCTGTGCTGGCTCACATTGCTTTTGACTTTGAAAAACAGATTTTATGTGAAAGTGAAAAATGTACTTTGCAAGACTCAGGCCTTAAACCCAGCTAGCATTCTACGTAAATCTACATCGGACCGTCATCGGCCCGTCAGCTACCCTGACGGGCCGATGACGGCCCGATATAGATTTACGTAGAATGCTGACTGGGAACTAAAAGTAGACCGCTCAAGGAATGATTGTGAAACAGACTTTGTTATTAACTTCAAAATAAATGTTTTAGAACGGAACTAGAACTGGCTGCTAGCATTTAGATTTAAACAGTTTGTAATATTATTATTATTATTATTACTATTATTATTATTATTATTATTATTATTATTATTATTATTATTATTATTATTATTGTTATTATTATTATTATTACTATTATTATTATTATAATTATTATTGTTATTATTATTATTATTATTATTATTATTATTATTATTATTATTATTATGTTCAAAATAATGCATTATTATTAAAGTCATTGACAATGTTATCAAAAATCAATTAATCATAATCATGATAATATGACCAGTCATCTAAGATCCACAAAATATGCTTATAGAATAGAAAAGTACTTAAGCAGCATTGTCTTGGAAAATAAAATAGAAAAAATAGCAAAAAAGAAAGACCGGCTAGTATCCGAGGTGTACCGCCACTACGACCATGTATTTCCGAATTCTGCACTAAAGTAAAATGTAATACCTTAAAATCAAATGGCAAATAAGAAGTCTTATATCCCACTTGCTTTAAATTCATTAATGAAGCGGATGTTGCTAATATCCATTTAACAATATATTAAAGGGATCTGGTCTAAAAGGAAAGAATTGGCTATCATCGGGAGCAAATTCTTTCCTTTTAGTGCAGACCCCTTCCCCTTCTTTAGACGTCTACTCTGAAAGGAAATTTTGTCCCCTTCTACTATATAAAGAAAGATTTTGGTTCCCTTGAAGGGATCTACCCTAAAAGTTTTGGATCCTTTCTGAAAGGGTCTAAAAGAAAAGAATTAGCTCCACTTGTCAGAAAGGCGCCAAAACAATAATTTTGATAAAATTGTCTCCCATACGATTCAAGGAATGTTTTGGACAACCGTGCACTGGATCATTATAAGGCTGTAAGAGTAGTCGCCCCTGGTCATCACACAAACACAAACTGTGAAATAGGCTGTCCAATACATATGAATCGGAATCTTTGCATATGAGCACGTCGAAGGCCCAAGTCAGTCTGTGCATCCGTTGTCTTCGCACGTTCTTTCTGCAAATACATTGACATTCTGTAAACGATCAGTAAATTTCTGACGGACTGTGCGGATGTATAGACTCATCTGGTCACTGACTGGTCGCACATGTCTTGAACCCGCAGGTTCTCATTTCTAACAGGGCCGTCTTATTTTTTGCTCTGTCGTATTAAGATAATTGTTGAGGTTGAGTATTTGATACAGAAGCCGATAGGGGACATTCACTTTTATGTCTATCGATCTAGATCATTTCTTACAGAAACTTAGGGAGAAAAGAAACCAAGAAAGAAAGAACGAATGAAAAAAGAAAGAATGAATGAATGAAATGAAAGAAAAAAGAAAGAAGAAACGGACGAACAAAAGAAAGAAAGAAAGAAAATACAAGGAAAGAAAGAAAGAACGAAAGACAAAAGACTGACAGACAGAAAGTCAGAAATAACATCACGAAAACATGCCTATATAATTTAGACCCTCTTTAACCCCACTTTTATATAATAAAACTGGGGTTTACAGGGGTATACATTATTTTTCTTATTTCTGCTCAAAACATAGATTGTGGGTACTCATTAGAACCGCCTCGTCGATGCGGTTCTAACGAGTACCCACAATCTATATTTTGAGCAGAAATAAGAAAAATATCAGAATTTTTTATCTGAAAATTCTCATTTTTTGTTAGAACCGCCTCGTCGAGGCGGTTCTAACGAGTACCCACAATCTATATTTTGAGCAGAAATAAGAAAAATATGAGAATTTTTTTATCTGAAAATTCTCATTTTTTTTTGGTGGTAAAATTTTTTATATATTTGAATAGGCGTGTTTTCGTAATGAGGAATAAATAAATAAATGAATTAAATTAAATAAAAGAAACAAACAAATCTTCACGCCTCTGAGACTTGTATCAGTCGCCGTCAACTCGCACGCTTGATTTCCCGCCAATCCAATATTTTCCAAGCATACTAAAATGTTTAGGTCTCAAATATCATCTAAGTGTAATATAACGCCTAAGTGTCCAGTGCCTTCCAAGTGTAAAAAAAAAGTCCGTCAATTGAAATGTCCCCTATCGGCTTCCGTAATTTGACGATAAATCTAGGATACTAGGATATCAGTTCAACATAAATGGTGTTATAATCATAAGCTCATCAAATAGCTTCTAACGAGTACTCGCAATATATGTTCTGTGGCGAAATAAAAAAAAAAAAAAAAATACCAAACGCTCCTTAATAAGTCTGGTGAGTGGGTGCCAAGCTAGCAGTCAGTCTGCTTAAATCTAAATCGAACCGTTATCGGTCCGACAGGATTCCTGTCGGGACGAAAACGATCCAATATAGATTTAAGCAAAATGCTTACTGGGTGTGTTTCGGTGCTTACTTTTAGAGTTCTGTCTAAAATAATACGTCCCAGACACATATTAAATCTATTCCACACTAATACATATTACAGGTACAGGGCTGACCAGTTCTGATTCCTAGCTCGTCCAGCTAAACGTTTGGACAAGGTCACGAGAAAATAAATCTTGTATTATGTGGACAGCGAAGAACCAGATCAGTCTGAGCATATGCGCAACCTGATCAGGACTACTGTGCAATAACCGAATCTTTAGGTACGGTAGAATATATCAATGAACAGAGAAGGCCCTGATCAGACAACGACGACGTAAAAACAGTTCGGGGAGTTCGCTGTTTGTATATGGCATCTCGTATTTACCCTAAGTATTCGGACACCACTATACTGTACTGTACTGTACTATACTATACTGTACTCTACTCTACTGTACCCTATTCTACTCTTCTCTGGTCCGCCCTGCCCTGCCCTGCCCTGCCCTACGATACGATACGATACGATACGATACTATACTATACTATACTATACGATACGATACGATACGATACGATACGATACGATACGATACTATACGATACTATACGATACTATACTATACTATACTATACTATACTATACTATACTATACTATACTATACTATACTATACTATACTATACTTGCCCAAAAATTTTAACGTCCATTTCATAACCCGTTGATGTGTCTAAAAACTTCTGGCTGAGTGGCAAACAGTACAGACCCTGATCAGACGCCGCATTGATCTGGGTCTACATTGTTTACTCAGTCCTGTCACTCCCAATATTTAGGGTAGGTATGGTAATGAACGTTTCATCTTATTTCGACATTGAAGAACATACACAGCGAAAAGCGATGATCCTGATCAGGCTATTCCGATTACTGTCGTATTACTCGCAAATATACTTGAGTTGAGGAGAAAAGATGCCATTGGTGCACAGTACGGTGCGCAAACAGTACAGATCCCGATCAGCCCAAGAAGTTGCACAATCTGATGAAGGCATTTGCTTTACATTGATATATTCTACAGTATCCAACGTATTTATAAGCGGACAGAGAAGGCCCAGATCAGACTGCGCGGATGCGCAGTCTGATCTGGGCCTTCGCTGTCCGCATATGCCCTGAAGGCACGTTTTCTCAAGGGTGTCTCATTTGTAAATTAAAAAAAAGAGTACTGATAACTACAGATAACAAAATGATAAATCGGTTAAATTATAATACAAAATAAATTTATTGAACTATTACAAAATATGATCAGAAGGTATTAATTGTGAGATCAAGAATGTGTCAAAAGAACACAAACATATACACTATACACGCACGGACGAACCATCTATATATGCCCATGAAAATGAGTTAATTTTGTAGAAGAATGATTTTGTCTTAAAGGCTCCATATTCCACAAAAACAGACATTTTTTTTTTTTTTTTTTTTTAATCCAAGAAAGGTTTAATAAATTGATACGATCATAAAATGCGGCATGTGACAGCCTGTAAAATCAGTTTGTGTCTCATTTTTTTTTTAACTGGAACAAAGATTAGAGGATTTTTTATCGTATCTTTGAATTAATGAGACAACATTAATTCAGAGATACGATAAAAAATCATTTCATTTCAAGAACGAGAGATTAACTGAAATTTTACAGGCTGTCACGGGCCAAATTTTATGATTGTATTAATACTATATATCAATTTATTAAACCTTTCTTTGAAAAAAAAATGTCTATTTTTTTGGAGGAAAATGGAGCCTTTAACTGAGCCAGCGCATGACAAAACAATAAGACCTATGTGACCAGCAAAGACACAAATCAACCTGCACACCCACCCAGTATGGCAAGCGTCCTCTTTGAATAACATTGAGGCTGTAGAAGGCACATGTAATCAGCGAAGACTCGGATCAGATGGCGCGGATGCGCTGCCCGATCTGAGTCTTCATACGTCGCACGTCTTCATTACGAAAACATGCCTATTCAAATATATTGAAAATTTCACCACCAAAAAACTAGAAGATTTCAGATAAAAATTCTGATATTATTGTAAACCCCAGTTTTACTATATAAAAGTGGGGTTTAAGGGGGTCAAAATTATATAGGTATGTTTTTGTGATGTATTGTAGGTTTTCTCGTGCGCTGACCCAATTCTCTTTACACAGGGTTTAAACGTACTGGATACACTAGGCAGAGTCCCTGCCATTTTTACAAGGGAGACAATTACTGTGACGTTGCTTGCTTTCCAGCACACCAAACTCCTTCTGAAAAAGGAACTACACTAAAAGGAAAAAAAAAACTTTGGTCCCCCTGGGAGGAAAGCAGTTTTGATAAAGTTGCCTCCCTGGATGTGTTTACATTCACCTTAAAACCTTTTAAAGAGTACATTGGCCAAACAAAAAAAAATGTGTGTTTAGGGTAATCCATATTTATGCTAAATAATTGGACAAGTCTGAGCAAACCGTGAAGATCCAGGAGCAATTTGATTTGGTATTCACTATTTGTCATTCTATCAGATACTAGATACATTAGAGGGTAGTGAAACAGACTCGGTATTTTTTTTTTTTTTTTTTTTTTTTTTTTGTAAAGTAATGGTGCAAAGTCCAAATATATCAGGTAATTATGGTATAATTCTATAAAAAAAAAATGCTAAAAAATCCCAACCTATATTTTTCTCACTGTTACCCTCAACACATATTTTTTTCTTATTTGGCCCTAATAGACATTCCTCATTCTGTTACTACTAATCCCTACTAATCAAAAATCAAATGATGCACATTATGTGAAAATGGCCCTTATACCAATAACAATGGTTTAGATCATCCTCTTCATCTGCACAATATGATCAGGGTTTTCCCTATCCATCAATACATTTTATACTATCCAATCATTCTGTAAGAGGGTAATGAAGGCCCTGATTAGGCTGTGAAGTTGTACCGGCTGAGCTGTGCCTTTATTGTCTGCATATGCGATAACGGCCCTTCTCCACGTTGTGAGCGCATGTGAAAACTTACAAAATGAAATGTGCGCCCAGCGAAGACTCAGATCAGCCTGGGCATCCGCCCAGTCTGATCAGAGTATTCGCTGTGCGCTCAGTAGGTAGCTAAGGACCCAAGCTTTCTTCATGCGGCCAGCGAAGACTCTGATCAGACTGGGCGGATGCCCAGGCTGATCTGAGTCTTCGCTGGGCGCACATGTCATTTTGTAGGTTTTGTCATGCGCCGGCTCATATGTATATTTCCTTTTTCTATATATTTAAATATATAAATGTAGGTTAAACTGAAAATTCATTCCTTTAATAAAAACACGAAACGATAATACCCAGCTACTATCGTGTGGCGGGCAAATAACTCTTGTCAAAAATTGTCGAACTTTGCCCATTCGCAATCCCAAACCAGATCTCCACAATATTAATGCATATGCCAAGTTTGGTGAAAAGTCATTGATATTTATTGGAAAAACGAAAATATAGATGTGTGGCAGGCAGATAACTCTGTCAAAATGGATGGAATTTGCCAGTTAGCAATCCCAAACCAGATATCAATGCATGTAATAATTTTATGTTATGTTATGTTATTCTATACCAAGTTTGATGAAAAGCAATTGACATTTACTCAAGTTATCGCCCGGACACGAAAATACGGATGGACGGATGACAGACGGAAGTACGCCAGACAGACTGACACAGGGACGGACAACGTGATACCATAATACCCGGTCACTATCGTGTGGCGGTGTATAAAAAGTATGATCTGGAAATGAATTGAATGAAATTATAGGACTTGTTAAGGAGGAGTATTTGATGATATTTCTGAAATAATTTTTCTTATTTTTCCATAAAAAAAACATATGTTGTGGGTACTCATTAGAAGCGCCTCAGCAAGGCGCTTCTAATGAGTACCCACAACATATGTTTTACAGAGAGTTGGAGAAAATTATCCCAGACTTCTCATCAAACAAGTTCCTTAACAAGTCCCGCGGAAAATCATCTAATCATTGTAATGAGCTCATTCATACTTCTCATTAAATCAGCTTGGATTATTAACATTTCAACCCGGCAGACCAAAACAGATATCTTTGCAAACATTGTAGATCCTGATCAGGATCTACACTGCTTGCCCCTTTTTTTATTTTAGACTGTGACTCCTGTTTGCATCAATGGGCGTGTCCAAATTCAAGGATGGAAGAGTCCAGTTCAGAAACTCAGGGATGAAAGGGTTAAAAAAAATACTTTTAGATTTCAGCTGCGACAAGCACCTACGAACACTGAAGGATAAGATTAGCCTGTGTTTCCGTGAAGTCTGGTAAGCCCTTTCTTTGAATCACTGACTAGAATTCAGAATAATAAGATGCGACGGTCAGACTATGCGCATGCGCAGGCTGGGTTTGGTCAATAGCGTTCGCATACACGTGGCCTGACTGGGACCTTAACTTTCAGTTAGGCCTATTCTAATATGCACAATAGAAGTTTTAAAACATGTACTCTGGAACTTTCTTTCTCTTTTGTATGACATACATGCACGCGTATGTCCAGTTGGTAGTCGGCAAAGAATCATATCAGACGACAGACTTCAAGCATGTGTTTGTGAAGGTAACGTTTTTGAGCGAACGCTCTTCCACACTTCTTACATGTGTAATTTTTATGAGTAGTTGTATGAATCATAAGATGAGATCTCAGGTTGGATTTATCTGCGAAAGCTTTCTCACAGCCCTTGTGTGGACAGGGAAAAGGTCGTTCTCCGGTATGGGTTCGTCTGTGACCCTTCAGCAGCCAAGAACGCGTGAAAACCTTCCCACAGACGTCACATCTGTTTTTAGAGTGCGCGTGGGACTTGATGTGAGCAGTGAAGGCAGAAGGCACGGTAAAAACTTTATCGCAATCTTGGCACTTCAGTAGTTTGCCGCCATCCGTGTGCACCAAATTCAGCTGCAATTCACTCAAGCGTAAACGAGTCGATTCGAAAGCAGAGTCACTCTTGTGACGCAGCGGCGAAAGGTCAAAGTCAGTGAATGTTTCACTACTTGTTGACGCAGTGTCTTCGCTGTCCAGATCGAAAACTTCATCGCTTCCCATATTATCACTCCCATATTCCGAATAAATTGAACTCGTGTCATCCTTGTCGAATTCACTAGTGTTCTGAGAAATCTGTTCTTCTGAAGTTTGAGAACTGGACCTAGAGCAATATTTGGAGTTATCAGTCTCGAAGGCGCCGCCTCTTTCATTGTTATTCACGTCTTCCGCAACAGTGAGAGTAAAATCAGAAATACTTTCTTCCTCGTCACAGTTACATTCATCGTCAGCTTCGTCTTCTGTTTCATCGCTATTCTCATCCTCATAACTTGACAGGGGACAATCCTCAAAATACTGAAGGGTTTCCCTAGGGTTCACTCCCGCTAGATCCAATTCAGGGACCCTTAAGCACAGATAGAAGCGAGTCACAAATGACATATAGCTCATGGATTTGTACTTCACAATGGAATGTTTCCGCTTGTTTCCAGAGGCTGGTTTGTCATCTATTGCCATTGGGAGAGGGTTGCGCCCCATTGATCCAGGTTTAAAGTTAACAGGAACTTTTCTGATAGACAGGCCAGATCTGGTCGTCATGACATACGGGTCGACCTCTGAAATATGAAGAGAAATGACTATGAACACTAACAAGGGTTAACCCTTAAAGCACCAAGAAAATCTGCGTTTGAAAATGTCGTTTGCTTATGTCGTCTGCTGCATCTTCTTGCAAACTTTTCAAACTTACATTTTGCATATAGGTAAACAGTGTGGACCCAGATCAGACTGCTCCTAAAGGAGCAGTCTGATCAGGGTCCACACTGTTTACAACAATGACCTTTAAAGTAACCGGCAGAAGACAAAGCAGACGACAATTGTTGTGATTGGCGCTTTAAGAGTTAAGGGGAACTGAAAAAGTTTCAAGGAGGCAACACTGTCAAAATTATTTTGCCTCCCTTCTGAAAAGGGGTCTACTCTAACAGGAAAGAATTTGCTCCCAAAAGGGGTCATTTTGTTTTCTTTTAGAGCTGACCATGCCTCATATAATTTGCTCCTTTTTGGGTCAGTGAATGTTTCACTACTTGTTGACACAGTGTCTTCGCCATCCAGATCGAAAACTCATCACTTCCCACGTTATCACTCCCAGATCCCTTTTGGGAGCAAATTCTTTCCTTTTAGAGTGGACATCGTTTAAGAAGGGCCTTGGTGTGCAGCAAAGCAAACAGGAAGCCACTAAAGTTGTCTCCGTTGTCAAAAAATGGCAGAAATTATACCATGTGCATCCAGTTTCCTTAAAATAAATATTTTAGGATCTCGGACAAAATGGCCTTATGGTGTACACGACTAGTGTAGAATCAGATCATCCTGCATACCCGCAGTCATCAATCTAAAACTACACTGGTCGCTAACATATTGCATGGTCCTTAAACAATCTATCAGCGAAAATAGTAGATCCCAGAGGACTTGTTAAGTAGGAGTATCAGGTGATAATTCTGGGATAATTTTGCTTATTTCTCCATAAAAACATATGTTGTGGGTACTCATTAGAAGCGCCTCGCTGAGGCGCTTCTAATGAGTACCCACAACATATGTTTTTATGGAGAACTGGAGAAAATTATCCCAGAATTATCATCAAATACTCCTCCTTATCAAGTCTCCTGCCAATACATGAGGCTAACTGAAACTGCTATAAATATTAATTTTCAAGAACATAGGTGACAGTGATCTAGTTTTGTTGTAGGTGACCTAAAGTGGTGGAATGCCTGCACTGATGTAGTTTGATTTATTAGCCAAGACACAAACGATGTGAATGTGTACAGACAGATGGAAAGCCATGACTGATACCAATACAGAGGACTTGTTAAGGAGGAGTATCAGGTGATAATTCTGGGATAATTTTTCTTATTTCTCCATAAAAACATATGTTGTGGGTACTCATTAGAAGTGCCTCGCCTAGGCTTCCCATATAACATGTGGTTGAGTGTAGGGATCGCTTTAAAGGCATATCCGAGACTATATAGATCAAATATTTTAGGAACTTCTCCTCCCACCACACACACGCACGCGTGCACATTCACCAATCATAAAAACAAACACACCCAACATATCGATCGCATATTGAAATATCTCAGTTCTAGAAAAAAATGTCTCTGCCAAGATTTATATAAGCTAAAAGATCAGTAACTAGCAACATATAAATAAAATATAAATAATGAATGAGTTAATGAATAGTGTCACGCAGAAAAGATATTTTGTTTATCTCTTGCTTTGTTTCATCGCAGTACATGTGATTACACATGTTTTACTCTGATGCTTCACTGATGAGACATTACGAGGATCGATCTAGAGTTGCAATATAATTAAGGGTGAGGAAACTAGTTTAAGCACCCCACTTTCCGCTTCCCCCCCCCCCCCCCTCCCCCTCCCCATGGCGAAGTTTTACTGCTTTCACTCCTAGGCGGATAATCTGATGTGGGTCATCTTTACTTTAGCATTGTGGTCAGCCTCTCCGTGGCTGCACTTTTGCTGATTTCATGCGCTGCGTTTTCTTATTATACTGCTAGCATTTTTTGTGTGATCGTCTCCAATAGCAATCCAATTTGCTCTGTTTCTGCCTGATTGTTTTTTTTTTTTTTTTTGTTTTTTTTTTTTTTTTTTTTGTTTTTTTTTTTTCCTGGTTTTAGTGTTTTGAGGCCTGGAGCTCTTTAGGCGATAAGGATGAAATTCGCGCGGCGAATAAAAGTAGTTAAATCGAGTGCCTCATCCATAAGCTTTTCTGCTGGGGCCAAATAAAATAAAATAAAAATGTGTGTTTAGGGTAACCCTACCCTGCCTAATTTTCCTGGGGGAAACAAGCAATTTATTTCACATTTTCTCAAAAAAGGTGTTACTGGGATAAAATATTTATGCTAAATATTTGGGCAAGACGGTATGAGCAAACAGTGCAGACCCAGATCAAACTACTCATAGGAGCAGTTCGATCAGGGTCTACACTGTTTGCCATTCTATCAGTACTTTTAGATACATCAAAAGACAGTCAAACAGACTTTTAAAAAAAAATATGTGAATTATAGTGCCAAGTCCGGTAATTATAGGATAATCCAACATAAAAAAAATGTAAAAAAAAAAAAAAAAGAAAAGAATTCTTACATACCCTACCTATTTTTCTCTAACATGTTACCCTAAACACACATTTTTTTATTTGGCCTGACCGTTCTGAGGCGGGTTTTTATGCTTGATGTTAGGTCTATGTTCAGGCTCTCCGTGATTCAACTAATTTTCTTTAACTCTGACTGTTAGTGTATGAGGTGTTTGCTACGAGCCCTCATCCTTGATTTAATTTCATTTCCATTTTTTTTTTCTTGTCCTTTATTTTGCCTTGTTGTGTGGTGTTGTTATCACCTCACTGGGGACGAGTGGGCTGGAAGCTTCACTTTTCAATAGGTTTGAAACATGTGTGTTGTGTGTCTGTCGTAGTTTACCTACTCTTCCGTGCCCTAAGGTCTGTGACTCTGTCTCTTCCTGGGCATTTCTTTCTGTTGCAGTTCTTGTATAGTTTATGTCGATTATTTCAACCGTATTAAGAGGGGCGGTCGGAAAATATCTGGGCCCAGTTGTTCAAAACTAAAGATGTCGTTCGTTAACGTATCGTTAAAACTTTGATCATTAAATATGGCATATATGCTAATATTTTTGCTGAAAAAATGTGAGTAGCTTGCAAAAGCTACTCACATTTGTTCAGCATAAATACCTGTGAAATAGATATTGTACTTATTAGAACAGTTAACATTTTGACCACTAATGAGCTCGTTAAGCTAACGATGATTTGAACAACTGGGCCCTGGACTTTTCATGCGCCTGTCTTTCGACGTGTAGCTACCTACACACAGGGTTGTGGAAATGCCATGCCCGACTTGTCCAACGTCCCATTTCCCTGAAGACAAGTAAAAAATTTCAATTTACTTGTCCTGGGACAAGGACTTTATAGTTCTAGGGCTGTGGAAAATGGAAATATCATGCCCTTTTCCCATTTCCCTGAAGACAAGTAAGAAATTTCGATTTACTTGTCCTGGGACAAGGACTATAGTTCTAGGGCTGTGGAAATATCATGCCCCACTTGTCCAACTTGTCCCATTTTCCTAAAAACAAGTAAGAAATTTCTATTTACTTGTCCTGGGACAAGGACTTTATAGTTCTAGGGCTGTGGAAATAATCATGTCCCTCTTATCCAACTTGTCCCATTTCCCTGAAAACAAGTATGAAATTTCTATTTACTTGTCCTTTGACAAGGACTTCATAGTTCTAGGGCTGTGGAAATATCATGCCCCACTTGTCCTATTTCCCTAAAGACAGATTTCGATTTACTTGTCCTGGGACAGGGACTTCACAGTTCTAGCTAAGAAGAGTATCCAGATTATAATATATATTTTTCTTATTTCTCGAAGAAAACATATGTTGTGGGTATTCACCGAGGCGCTTCTAGTGAGTACCCACAGCATATGTTTTCTTCGAGAAATAAGAAAATTATCAAGTTTCGGGCAAGAAAATTCTGGTTGGACAGGTGGGTTTTGACTATTTACTTGTCCATGGACAAGTAATAAAATTTGATAATTCCACAACCCTGCTACACATAGTTTACATGAGTGAGAACTATAAATCGGTCAGTTTGTTTTCAATGAGAAGTGTTGAGCATTTAAACAAGGTAGGTGTTAGGGCTACCATGAACTCATAAGGTGCAACAGAGATCTGTAATTCCTGCTTATAGAGGGCGAAAACCCTGCCACGTTTTTCAAAGGTTGCAGATTTTTTTCTAAAGCCTGCATGTCCCGTTCAAGCTTTTATAGCTGTGTTTCACAGTTTATGGAGGGTAGGACAATTTGTTTGTGTTAAGGTTTTACAGCCCAGCCGACCCAGTTTGGTCATGTCGAGCGCGGTCAGTTTACCTAACCACACTTCAACTGTGCAGGCTTAGTCCTCTGAGCGGTTAACCAGTATTGTGTACATTCTTTCACCAGAAACTGACAACTGGGCAGGACAAGTGTGAGGGACAAATCTATGCCAGGGAGGCCCGCTGAGGCAGTGACCCCTACAATGGTGGCGAATGTTGAAGTTTTGTCAACAAAGATCGCAGAGCGACACTGCAGGTGGGAGTAATCAGTTTAGCATGGGTAAAGCGTCGGCACATCAGACGTTACATGAAAAACTAGGAAAAGCAAGGTAAGTGCTAGGTGGATGCCGAAATAGCTGACTGTCGACCAAAGACATCCAGGGTGACCTTAGCAAAAGAACAAATGGGGCGTTTTGACCACAATGAAAATAGGTTTTTGAACTGTACTGTCACTGGGATGAAACATGGGTGCGTTATGCTGAACCTGAAACAAAAGTTCAGTCAAAGCAGTGGAAACGAGTTGGTTCCCCACCTCCCAAGAAGTTTAAGCTGTCTCTATCTGCTGGCAAGGTTATGCTGGTTGCTTTTGGGGATTCACATGGAATGATACTGGCTCATTTCATCCCAAAAGGTTGAACTGTGACACTGTGACTGTTTGATACTCTTCAGAAGTAATTTTGAAAAAAAAAAAAAAAAAAAAAAAAAAACCTCAAAGAAAAACTGATAAAAACTGCGTCCCAGGATAGCCCAGAAAAATGTCTGTCTTTTGCATGGCAATGCCGTTTCTCACACTGCCTCATGTACAGTAGAACTTATCAACAACTTCAAGTGGCAATTGTTGTCCCGCCTTCGGTATAGCCCAGACTTTGCCCCTGCGATTTTTCAGTTTTTCCAGAACTGAAAAAAAATCTAGAAAAAAATACGAGACCAAGGCGGCTTTGATTTCAGCTGTAAATCGGTACCGCAGCAGTAGGTCTATTCCATGGTTTGCAGAGGGAATACAAAAGCCACGAAGATGGCAAAAGTGTATGGACGTAGGTGAGGAATACTTTGAAAAAGAATAAGAATAATTTTTGGAAAATGCTTAACGGTTTTTGAAAAGAGCAAAAAGTCCGGTATTTTCCGACTGCCCCTCGTATTTTTGTTCCTCATTATTTCCTCTTACGATGACTCGGGAAGGCTATTCCATTATGAAAACGCTTATATAATGTTAATCCCCTTAAACCCCAATTCTGTTTAGTAAAACTGGGGTTTACAGGGGTATACATTATTTTTCTTACTTCTGCTCAAAAACATAGGTTGTGGGTACTCGTTAGAACCGCCTCGCCGAGGCGGTTCTAACGAGTACCCACAACCTATGTTTTGAGAAATATGAAAAATATCAGAATTGTTATCTGAAAATTTTCATTTTTTGATAGTGAAATTTTCAGTATATTTGAATAGGCTTGTTTGCGTAATGTTTAGTAATTGGGACCTTTCCTATGCATTAAACTTCGTTTATATTTGTATACGTTGTATTTCTTGCAACCGAACGCCAGTGAATTTTGTTGAGATTGGGAATTTACCAAATAAATATTAATTCATCAACTGGGCTGATTTAGAGACAATTTTGATTTGCTGCAAATAAATATTCTGCGTTTTGTCATTATCACCGTTGATATATTGAATTCTGATGAGATTTACCAAAGTTCAACTTCATTTTAATCAAAATTTATCAAACCAAGAGCACCCAGGGAAACCCGATATCGGGATATCGGAGGTTGCGAGATTTCGGAGGTGAACAAATGATGTCATCATGCGACAGGGTATGTACTTATCCATTTTTGATAGCTTATATCTTAATCATTTGATAAAAAGGCCGAGTTGCTTGTTCTAGAGACATAATAATGAATATGTTGATGCAAATGTTTCCTTTCTTAGCTACTTTGTGGCAGTGAAAACGGCATTTGAACCGAGATGATCTATTTTTCATCTCATTTTTTGCCTTTTCGATGGCTACCAGCCCGATCATGGTAAATGACATGTTAGTTTATTATTGCCCAAGGATGGACTTATCTTTTCTTCGACTGTCATCATAGTTGTTTCAGTTTATCAACAAAAAATAACGCCTCCGGATGAACTGTAAAGCTAGTACTAGCGAAAGTTTGGATAACGGAATATTCGGAGGTACATTGACACATGATGCTGTGGATCTCGGAGGGACTGTTGCTGGATTTCGGAGGCACTGAAAATTGACGGAGTGAGTTCTGTCTAAAAAAGCAATATAAATTAAAACCTGCTCGCACAACATGGTGCTAAGCCTGTGTGCAAATACTAGTGTCTTGTTTTGTAGCAATTTTAATAGGGTTTGATTGGTTTGAAGGAGAGTTTAATGTAATAATATTACTAGAACCAATGCCATTACGTTTAAGAATTTATATGCAATAAAACAGCTTTTCGCTGCAAAAATGATGTTCTGTATGTGAAACGTGACATTTTCCTACTTAAGTTTCGATTGAAATGTTGATTTTGGAAGCTCGTAAGAACCGCAGCGCCGATGTGGTGCCAACGAGTGCCATCAGATCAGAAATAATAAACGTAACGTTACCACTGTGAATCTATGATATATTAATTATTTATTGCAATATCCCAACTCGGCACAATATTCACCAATATCGGTACAAAAACTCTATAATAAAGTTAACAACAGGTGCTTATTCGTCCATCGGGCTGACATTTGTATATCTAATTACAAGAATCTATCTATTTCTTTATTCTGAGTCGTTCATATTTGACCATTACCTGTGTTAGGTGGGTCGCTAAATTTAGAATTTAGCAACAACAACAATAATGATAATAAAAATAATCACACGATGAGCTCTTTAAAAATGTTTACAATCTGTTAACAAGCATACCTCTGAGTCCCAGTCTATACCGTACGGGCTTTCAACTCCTCTGATGTCTACGAATCTTTACGGACAGTCCGCTTATCTAGGTTTTTAAGCAGCAGCCAGAAAATTACAAATTCCCCTGTAATCCCATTTTCCTAATATAAGTGAGATTTGCAACGGGTCTTCACCGCATAAATTTGCTGGCGTGATATAATAATTATATGAGTTGTATCGAGTTGTATCGAGGAGACCTTTGTCATTTTCATTTGCTATCAATAGAAAACATTGCAGATTTTATAACGTGTTCGTCCATACGCGCTGTACGCGCGCGCGCGCGCGCGTGTGTGTGTGTGATGGTTGGGGATGGGGTGGACAAAGTTATTCAAATTCCAGCAGTTGGGGGTGTGTGGGGGTGGGGGGGTGAGGGGGACAGTTAGCGAACGTAGCCCCCATTGTGGACAAATTATTTAAAAAATCAAGCAGATTTTAATCGAAAGCACAGGTTACACCCCTAATTTTTGCCTCTAAATCGACATTTTCTGAGCATTTGCACGCCTCCATACGGTCACACCATCCACATTTCAAAACCCACGGGCCTGGGTTTTTAAGCCTAAATTAAATGCAAGTGAAAAATCCATGGAGTATCTGACCTACCAGACGATGAAACGAGATCTGTATCCCTTTCGGGCTTAAAAAATACAAACTTTTCAGAAAAAAAAACTGTAGTTTTCGTATTATTATTTTTTTTCATTGAGGCGGTTCTAACGATAACCCGCAACCTATGTTTTAGAGCAGAAACGACGTGGTTCTAAAGAGTACCTCAATACATATTTTAGAGCAGAAACAAGAAAAACAATAAAAAAAAAAAAAGATTTATAGCCCTGCAATCCCCATTTTTTCTATGTGAAGTCATGTTTGTTACCGGGGTTTTCATCACGATGGCTGGTTATCTTGACGTTTTATCTTGATAAGTATATGGCACATTATTTCATTTATTCTTTGCCAGTCAGCATAAACGCTTTGTTCGCTTGCTACATGCCACTCCTGACGATTCAGGTAATCGTCTTCAACATATTAAACCAGGCAAGATCACGTTTCAGAAAAGATGTAGCCGTTTTAAGAAGAACACAAAATTTTCTTTCCTCCGATATCCCGTTAACCAATATAATCTGTCCTCCGACATCCCTGCATCATACCTCCGACATCCTGTTACCAATAAATATGACAGCAACCCTAAAGAAATCTAAAAAATCTGCCACTTTAGTATTTTTTTCACATCTGCTATTTCTTGTATAATTTATAGAAATGTCCTAGATTATACAGACATACATACTCAATGAAAAAGCTTTACAGGATAAAAGCTATAAACAATTGAAAATGGAATTTGGGTGAAAAACAATGAAATTTCCTTTTCAAACGTGATTTTGAATAAATATGAGGATACTTTATATTGAAATTCCTCTTCATATATTAAACTATTCAACTGAGAAAATATAGGTTACGTTGCTTATATTCCAGAAGCACTTTTTTGATCATTAAAAGAGGATAAGTACATACACTGTCGCTGGATGACATCATTTGTTTACCTCCGAAATCTCGCAACCTCCGATATCCCGATATCGGGTTTCCCTGGGTGAAGAGTCAGATGGGTCCACCAGTGTTTTGGAGGAACTTCTACAGTTAAATATTTAGGGGTAATAAAACCGTCTGCTAAAAATAAACGCTAACTTTTAAGGATTATTTTAAAATCGTTTGGGAGAGAGCAGAAAACCCCAAGGGAATAAGAAAACGTCCAAAATCAGGGAAATGGAGACCCTTAGTCACAGACTGCGACACACATACTTTTACATAGACAATCAAACGAAGTCTGGTAAAAAGTATTATGCAGTGCTCAGTTACTGTGCTTCCGACATTTTTTCAGAAAGTCGTTTTTTGCTTGGCGCTTTACGCAGAAGTAAATTTGCAAACTTTTGTCATGATTTAATGCAAAACCATTTGTCGTAACTACATATGCACAAAAAGTTTTATTCGTCATTGTTTTTTTTTTTTTTTTTTTTTTTTTTCTTTGTTTTATTCAAATATATTTACTTATTCCCATTGTAAAAATGCATGCAAATTATGCAGAAATCTTTAGGGTTGGTACGGCGTAACTTGGTGGCAGATTTTCAACAAGTTCTGCTTGTTCAATTTTTCTGAAAATTCCACACTATTATTTTGAAACATCAATAATTCAAATGCAGCAAAGATAAGTGAAAAATATGTTCTTATACAAGAATCCCCCAAAAATCACTTTACTATAGAAATTGCATAGGTCTGGACCAATGTTTGGCCGCAAATTTAATTTTAGAGTACATATTTGAGAATAAAACAGAAATTGAAAAGACAAATGGTTTCTGATAAAATATGGTCAATCAAAACAAATTATTTTTATTTAGAATAAAACGCAAAGCAACAAATTTCTTTCCAAGTGATGTCGAAAGGACAGTAGGCCCGTCACCCACTTAATGAAACGGACTTTAATACCGTAGCCTTCTCTCGAGTAGCACCAAAATGGACGATGCTCAATAAGACGGTGTTAAATGATATTTTTTAAACTTTAATACAGTGTGGTGTAGATTTACAAAATCAAATATGATGCTTTATTTTACATTTAGCTGCATTCTATTTTCGCTGTCGGAATCGAATGTTATAGTTTACAATAATTTTTGCTGCTATGATTAATATTATCAGCGGGCACTTGTCACGATCAAATTGGAAGGGCCATTCAATTTCTGAATAAGATAATCGAATATTTTCTTACCAGCTCCACCATAGTATTTGCCAGTTTTGTAACCTCTCACCGTGTGCATGAAATTTTTTGGCATTTCTGTCGTTAAATAATATTTTGTAGCAATTATCTAAAAAGAAACAAAAGTCGGAGCGTTGAAAATGTGTCCGGAAGTTGTTTTGATTCGTATCTCGCGCAAGCGTTCTTCTGTAAATAGTATCATGACGACACACGTGCTATGACGTCAGCATATTAGTGCCAAATTCCGTTATGCTCTGTATCATGATTTCCAATGACAACGAGTGGTGAGAAAGTGTACCTTGTGACATGGCCTAGCGAATATAGTCCGACCGACCTGCAAATTGCAGACGGATAAACGACTTCTTTATTTATCAGTATACAGTATCCAGTGATTGGCCGATCTCGGAGCCTTAGTTGTTCTTTGTTTGAGCTGAGGTTTAACGGTTCAGTCAGCAGTACTTCCTCGAGAATACTTCAGTCATGTCGAGTTCTATTTTTAAGGGAGAGAGAAAATGGGATAGATATGAGAAAAATGCCCTTCTCTCGAGCATGCTTTCGACCACTTGGAAAGACGTTTTTTGCTTGGCGCTTTATTTTAAATGAAAATATTTTGTTCAGGTTGACTATATCTAATCAGAAGCCATTTGTCTTTTCTGTTTCTGTGTTCTGTTCTCAAACATGTATCCTAAAGTTAAATTTATTCGTATGTTAAATGCCCCACTTTTCTGACGTCCCGGTATATGCGTATATATTTCGCTCAGAATGAACTGACTGCGATATTTGTCTAACTACCAGCAATAAATGGGTATAAAAAATCAAAGGGCAGTAAATGAATAGGTCAACATTTCGGACGATCAAGTATGTGAATACGTACGTTTTTTTTTTTTTGTTGTTGTTTTTTTTCAAAGGCCAGGTATGTGAATAGGGCTCAGGAATAGGGCTCAGGAATATGGGGTAGGTTTCGAAATACTGGCTCACACCCGTACCACAATTACACCCCCCCCCCCCCACACACACACACACACACACACCACCACCACCACCACTACCACTACCCCCACGAGACCTGGTGTGACTCGAGACAAGAAGCGAATAAAGTCTTGTTAGGATGAATTGTTGAAAAAGTGAAAAGAAATATGAGCCTGGCCACAGCATTTCCTATAAGACTGTATGTTTGTCACTCACCCAACAATTGTACACACAGTCAGAGGTAGACAAATGAACTTGTTGAGGAGACGTACAGTTGACTCTCGTTATCTCGACCTCGCTTATCTCGAATAACCGCTTATCTCGAAGTGAAAATCTGGTCCCTGCCTATACATGAAAACCTAACAACAAATGGAAAATATTGTGGAAAAGAGGAGAAATTGCTCCTAAGGAGCAATTTCTCCTCTTTTCCACAATATTTTCAATATATCTCTAACTTCAAAAGTCCAATTACCTATCAGTTTGTTAAATGTGGTTAATCAAATTATTTTTTCCTCAATTCTGCAAACCTGATATGTCGAACTACGGATATCTCGAAGTATTTCAGAGAGTCCCTTGGAATTCGAGATAACGAGAGTCGACTGTATATGATAATGAGTAAGGGCTGTGTATATTTAGGGTATATACGGTATCCCAAATTTATCCTAAATTTTCCATGTGAAATTTTGAGTCAAGGGTGTTCGACTGCCGCCCCCCCCCCCCCCCCCCCCCCCCCCCCCCCCCCCACACACACACACACATATACACACACTCCTCCCTCTGAATCCGTCCCTGCATATAAAGTTAGCATGCAAGGTATAAAGTCGTCACCTTACAATAGTAAATGTCTGGAAATAGAATTCTGGTTCCGTTCCCCCGGAAAAACGTTCATTAAAGGGAGTACATGCACTTTCAAGACCGGTAATTCTGTCAAATTGTTTTCGCTTCCTTTCTGGAAGAGGGTCTTCCAGTGCATTAACATTGTAGAGTAGTTAAAGGGAAAAATATCCCCTTTTTAACCCTTTCCAGAAAAGCCTATTCTAAATGGGGAATCTTTGGAAAATAACGAGACGAACACATTTGCAAAGAATTTCACTGACCACATGACGTCTACCTCAAAATGATGCGTCCCAAACATATAAAAAATTGTAGGTCCTTCTTTCCCGCCTCCGTCACCTCCATGGACATTTTAGACTGAATAAACTCCCCCAGACAAAATAGTGGAGGAGTTGAATTTCAATTTTAGGTATATCAGGCTATGTGGTTTGGATATTCCTGGAGACAAAAAATGGTTTGACTATTTGCAAACAGTGTAGACCCTGATCAGACGCGCATTCTGTGCCGCCTAATCTTGGTCCGAAATGTTTGCAAATTATCCTTTTGTGGGTTTCCAGACTAAAATCGGCTTATCAAACAACCAAACAATGGTCTATATTCGAAATCGCAAAAAAACAACAACAAAAAACAAAAAAAAACAACAAACAAGCATATCGATAAGCCAAACCAAAACCAATTAATCTGCAAGAAAACAAAAATGGGGGTGGGTGGGGGTGAGGGGAAGAGAAAACTTAGAATAAAGTTGTTTCTTTGATTAATGAATCTTAAAGAGCTTGTGGTGAAAATATTGCCAAGAGATATTAAAGTATATGGGTGCTTAAGCTGATCTGGGGCCTCCTGAAAACTACATTAACCCTTAAACTGCCAGTCACAACAATTGTCGTCTGCTTTGTCATCTGCCTGTGATTTTAAAAGTCATTTTTGCAAACAGTGTGGACCCAGATCAGACTGCTCCTAGAGGAGCAGTCTGATCTGGGTCCGCACTGTTTGCCTGTATGCCTAAATAGATTTGAAAAGTTTGCAAGAATATTCAGCAGACGACATAAACAGACGACATTTTCAAATGCAGGTTTTCTTGGCGTTTTAAGGGTTAATAGAGCTACAACAAGCGACAGTCTACCCGGCGAGTTGGACATTAAAGATTAGCATGCTTGGTATAAAACTTGCACTACTGTCCTTTCGACATCTCTCGGAAAGATGTTTTTGCTTGGCGTTTTATCTTAAATGAAAACATTTTGTTCTGATAGACCACATCTTATCAGAAACCATTTGTCTTTTCTGTTTCTGTGTTTTGTTCTCAAAATATGTACCCTAAAATTAAATTTATCGCCAAAAATTGATCTGACCTATGCAATTTCTATAGTAAAGTGTTTTTTTTTTTTTTTTCTTTTTTTTTTTTTTTTTTTTTGCTGTTGTTGTTGTTGCTGTTGTTTTTTTTTTGTTTTTTTTTTGTCTAAGAAAATATTCTTATTTTTCTTTGCTGAATTTGGATTATTGATGTTTCACAACAATACCGTGAAAATTTCAGAAAAATTCAACAAGCATAACTTATTGAAAATATGCCTCCAAGTTACCTACCCTACAAATTTCTGCATAGTTTGCATTCATTTTTACTATGTTACAAAGTGAAAATATTTGATTTTTTAAAAAACATTGACTTGAATAAAACTTTTTGTGCATAGGTACTTACGACAAATTGTTTTGCATTAAATCATGACAAAAGTTTGAAAATTTACTTATTGTGTGTAAAGCGCCACGCAAAAAAAAAAACAACAACAAAAAAAAAAAAAAAAACGACTTTCTGAAAGATGTCGAAAGCACAGTAGAAGGCATTTTTATTCATTTTTTTTTTTTTTTTTTTTTTAGAAAATAGTGAGAAAATAGTGAGACAGTTTATGCAAATCATGTCAATTCTTATTTTTTCTGAGTAAAATAAGAAAAAGAACAATTCGTCGTCTGCTGAATTTGTCCAGCGACAGCTTTAGATTAAACTACTAAAATTTCGTTATCAATGTAGATCTAAGTATTATTGGCCGGCCTCGGTGGCTCAGTCGGATACGCGCCCGACTGGTGAGCAGGAGGTCGCGGGTTCGATATTCTTTCGTGGAGATTGATCATGGAACATTTTCTAAGGTCATTCTCTCCTTTTAAGCTCATCCAAGAAGGGCAGTCGTCAGTTTCTGGAGAAAGAATGTGCACAAGTACTGGTTAACCGCTAAGAGGACTAAGCCTGTCCAAGAAACAAATTGTGGTAAGGTAAACTGACCGGCTCGACATGGCCTTAATGGATTGATTGTGCCGTAAAACATCAACTAAAAACTCTTATTATAGTTGGGCGTCATCAGAGGTTAACTGGGTTTGATCCCTGACTGATCGAAAAGATGAGTGATAAACTGAACTGAAGAATAGTTTGCCGCCTCCGCCGTCACAGAATACCAGGGCCCTGTTGTTCAAAGCGTCGTTAGCTTAACGAGCTCGTTGAGGGTCATTTCGTTAACTGTTTTAGCGAATTCAATATACAATATTCTGATATTTTTTGCTGAAAAATGTGAGTAGCTTTTGCAATGCAAAAGCTACTCACATTTTTTCAGCAAAAATAATCAGCATATTTGCGTATCACTCGATGTAAATTTTAACGAATCGTTAACTAACGACATCGTTAGCTTTGAACAACTGGGCCCTGGTTGGAAAACCTTGCAAAAGGAAACACGAAGTTTCTCCCGTTTAAATGACGTAGACATTATATAGCCACGTTTGTTTGATGCGTTGTCGACGTTACTGAGCAAAACTTTGCGATGCCTTCTCGACAGACGTCAACATGAAATTATCGTGAAACAAAGGAAAACCAATTTTAATTTTGACTTCATCGCCTCAAACTGAGAAAATGAGAGTAAGAAAAGCAGATGCTGAAAAGTCTGAGGTAAGCGGTTCTACCGATGTTTTTGCCCTTGGTGCAGCTTCCCAACTCCTTCAACAAATTCGTTCAGAGCATTTGTATTCAACTCCTAGTGACTGTTCGTTGGACAAATATTGCTGTCCCGAGGAGGGTCCTTCCACATCCAGGGACGAACCGCACAGTGACATCTCAAATCTGTTGGACACATTAAAAGCCAAAACTGCATCACAAGATTCAAACTTCAGTAATGTTGATGGGGAACTTGATATGCTATCACTGAATGCCGATTCTATTCAGAAACAATTTCAAAATATGATAGATCTGACTTCATTTTCACAAATACCAGATCTGGATGTAATTCGACCTTCAACCGCGAGAGCTAGGAAAGTGAATTTTATAGAAAATTTGTCAGAATCGGACGACACAAAGAAAAACGATTCTCAAACCAGTAGCGATAAAACAACTAAACCAGAAGCCGACAACAAGAAAGAACAAACAGCACCTACAAAAGACAAACCAGAACAGAAACCCAGCAAAGACAGCATTGAAAATGCAAAGATACTACGGTCTTCCAAGACATCAGACAAATCAAAAATCAAAAGATCAAAGGCAAGAAGGACTTTACCAGAATCAAAGAATAAGACACCAGAGAAAGCTGAATGTAAACCTGTTAATCAAGATGAGTGGAAGTCAATAAACAAAGCATTGGAAGCAGAGAGAACTCTGAATTTATACTTGAAATACACAACAGAGCTTCTGGTGAGAAGATGGGGGGAGTATCTCGCTTTGACTTCAGAGCAAATAAGACAGTTTGAGATAGAAAACGCTAAAGAAACTGGAATGATAGAGGAAGTTATAGAGATGTTAGAAGACAAAGACAGATACGTGTGGCAGCTTATTGACGAATTACATTTCTGGTGATGGAAATCTACATGGAGCACTATGTATAAACGAGTTGGCACAAAGCGAAAAGAGTACCTACGAAATTTATCGTAAGAATTCGGACATAGGACTGAGAAAATACAGTCGACTCCCGTTATCTCGAACTCGCTTATCTCGAATAACCGCTTATCTCGAAGTGAAAATCTGGTCCCTGTTTTAACACAGAGATCTACCAACAGGCAATAAAATATTGTGGAAAAGAGGAGAAATTGCTCCTTTGGAGCAATTTCTCCTCTTTTCCACAATATTTTCAAAATGTCTCTAACTTAGGAGTCAGATTACATATTCATTCTGTTAAAGGTGGTTGTTCGATTAATTGTTTTCCTGAGTCCGCAAATCTGATATGTCGAAGTACGGATATCTCGAACTGTTTCATAGAGTCCCTTGGAGTTCGAGATAACGAGAGTCGACTGTACAGCAAACCCAAATCAGACGCCATAGAATGCAGATCACAGATCACACTCTATAGAACAAAAACGTCTAATCAGGGTTTCCACTTTTTGTCACTCGGCCAGCAGTTTTATAAAATTTAAAACAGACCGGCAAGACCAAACAGTGTAAACCGAGATCAACTGCAGAACATTTCATCTGATCAGGGTTTGCCCCGTTTGTCATCCATTCAGCAGTTTACACACACAAATAGCCAAGTAAGCATTCTTTATACATCTACAGAGGGTCGTTATCGGCCAGTCAGCCACCCTGACGGGCCGATAACGGCCCTCTGTAGATTTATAAAGAATGCTAGCTGGGAGCTAATGAAAAAAAAAAAAAAAAAAAAAAAAAAACTTGTTAAAATTTTAGAACATGTTAAGAAATTAAGATGTCCGAATGATTAGAGTAAATACGGCAAGCAAGTGTCACACCCAGAGAAAACGGGTCTGTGTAGGGCGTAGAGCAAAGGCCCAGATAAGACTGTTCATCAACGCAATCTGGGCCGAGTTTTTCAAAGCATCATTAGCTTAACGAGCTCGTTAATGGTCATAATGTTAACTGCTCTAGTAAGTATGGTATCTAATTCACAGGTATTTTTGCTGAAAAATGTGAGTAGCTTTTGCAAATGCAAAAGCTACTCACATTTTTTTCAGCAAAAATACCTGTGAATTAGATATTGTACTTACTAGAACAGTTATCATTTTGAGCTCAAGCTAATGACGCTTTGAACAACTGGACCCAGAATTTTTATCTGAAAACTTTCAGTTTTTGGTGGTGAAATTTTCAGTATATTTAAACAGGCGTTTTCGTAATGATGCCCGGATTAGACTCGTAGACGTACAGACTGATCTGAGCCTTCACTGTCCGCTTTAGACCTCTTCACATTACGAAAACACGCCTATTCAAATATACTGAAAATTTTACCACCAAAAAATGAAAATTTTCAGATAAAAATTCAGATTTTTTTTCTTATTTCTGCTCAAAATATAGATTGCGGTTACTCGTTAGAACCGCCTCGCCGAGGCGGTTCTAACGAGTACCCACAATCTATGTTTTGAGCAGAAATAAGAAAACTAATGTATACCCCTGTAAACCCCAGTTTTACTATATAAAAGTGGGGTTTAAGGGGGTCAAAATTATATAGGTATGTTTTCGTGATGAGCAGATTTAACACCTGACATACGCATAAGGATTATGTGCGAGAGCGAATGGTCAGATTAGCCACCGTATCCGAGGTCTGATCAGCCCTTAATTGTCCCGTTTATAGACCCTAATCATATATATAGACGAATAAACTTTCTGTTTAGAATGCCTAAGCTGATCGATCGTAGGAGACTGCCATTCTTTACATACGCCCCAAAGAAAAACCTCATTTCTCATGACGCGACTAGTATATGTGATTAATCTCTCTCTCTTTCTCTCTTTCTATCTCTCCTTCTGCTCCAAAAAAAAAAAAAATAAATAAATAAATAAATAAAATAAAATAAAATTAAAGGAAACGATAATGAATGTCCGACTTTCTATTTGTGACCTAGTTTTGTAGTCCTGTTAACCCTTTGAACACCAAGCAAAATTGTATCAGACGACATTCTATTTATTTTTCAGAGAAAAAAAACTTGGCTTTTTCTCTGAAAAAAAAAAAAAACAAAATCAAAATGTCGTCTGCTGTAGCTGCTACGAGGGACGATCAAAACGTTCTTGGCCGCTGTACTTTGGGAATGGCCAAGGCCACTGTACTTTGGGAATAACCAAGAGCAGAACTTGTGCCATTTCTCAATATAATCTCCCTTTGCCGCGATGCACTTTCTCCAATGCTGTTCCAGTTTGATTATCCCTTCAAAATAGAAGCCTTCTTCCTGGTCCCCAAGTACTCATCAACAGCATCTATGACGCCTTCATTGCTTCCCAAATTCCTACCACGAAGGTTAGTTTTCAGATTTGGAAACACAGAAGTCCGAATGGGTTAAATCTCGAGAACACAGGGGAAGAGGAGGGACCTCGAAGCTACATTTCGTCGCAGAAGCCATAGCAACAAAGGGAATGGGCTGGTACAGTATCTTGCAAGAGCAGAACACCTCTAGTCAACTATCCTCTTTTCCATCACGAAAACATGCCTATAGAATTTTGACCCCCTTAAACCCCACTTTTATACAGTAAAATTGGGGTTTACAGGGGTATACATTATTTTTATTTTCTGTTCAAAACATAGATTGTGGGTACTCGTTAGAACCGCCTCGCCGAGGCGGTTCTAACAAGTACCCACAATCTATGTTTTGGGCAGAAATACGAAAAATATAAAAAAAAATTATCTGAAAATTTTCATTTTTTGATGGTAAAATTTTCAATATATTTGAATAGGCGTGTTTTCGTAATGTCTTTCCAAATTCCTGACGCAGTCGCCTTAGTTCTTCTGCATATTATGCACCATTTATCGTGCGACCTTCCTCATAACAATCCACAATGACAGCGCCCTGGCCATCCCAAAAGATAGATAGAGGCCATCACCTTCCCTACAGGGAAAACTCGCTTAAATTTCTCAGCCCAGTGTGCTTCCATTGCATCGCTGTTTTGGCCTCAGGGTCAAAGTGATGGATCCAGGTCTCATCTTGGGTCCCATGGGGTTCATCATCATTGACAGGAGATACTAAGGAATATCAAGTTTGCTCTTATGATCTGCGGGCAACACTCTGGGGACCATCTAGCGTCTCTTGGACATCCCTAAGGTCTAGACAGACTGAATTGCCCCCAAAACTTATGCCTATTTGTCTAGCTATATTACGCGGGCTTCTTGTCACACATGATCAGACTGTACACTAGCTCAACGTTTTTATCTTTAGTAGCCTCTTTAGGGCGCCCAGACCGTTCATAATCCTCAACGCTCTCCCCCCCCCCCCCCCCCCCCCCCCCCCCCCCACCCCTCTTATACCTTGGAGTTAAAGTGCCTAACAAGCCATTTATTTTGATGCAAGACTTTTCGAAATCGGCCTAGAAATAAGGAAGTTATGGTGGTTTGAATATATTCAAAATGGCTGTCATGGATGCCGCCATATTGTTAGCTTTGTGACGTCACACAGCCCAAATTAAATATGCAAAACCAATTTATAAAGGGTTTTTAAGATTAATTTTGCTACAGATTTTTTATTATCATTTAATTCTAGTGACAAGCAATCGTTTTCCCCCCAAATAAACCGACTTTATGCGAACAACTACCTTTATGAAACGTATTTTAATTTTTATGAAACTTCATTAACTTACTTTATTTTCCACCGATTTTGATCAAATTTGTTTCAAAATCCATTGTTTGTAAAGTTCTTTAAAGCACCTTTTATGGTTGCGGTCCCCTTTAATGACCCCCTTAAACCCCACTTTTATATAGTAAAACTGGGGTTTACAGGGGTATACATTATTTTTTTTATCTCTGCTAAAAACGATTGGGAGTACTCATTAGAACTGCTTCAACGTGGTTCTAATGATACAACAATCTATGTTTTGAGCAGAAATATGAAAAATATCAGAATTTTTATCTGAACATTTTCAGTTTTTGGTGGTAAAATATTCAATATATTGGAATAGGCATGTTTTCGTAATGCTCAAGGCGCTGTTGGATTCTATTACAACTGATTGGCAACATGAGAAAATATACCTTCGAACATTCACGCCCAGCGAAGATTCAGATCAGTAAGCTCTGTCTTAGGATCCATGAACATAATCAGTAGTTCTAAGACAATGAATCAAAAGGTGATGAGCAATGCCTTGAACAAACTCTTATGTATATTGGGAAAAATATTAAAAGACAAAATGTGTGTTTAAAAATCTCTTTAATATGCAATGATAACAAATTCCTCAATTACAATAAACGTGCATAATTTCAGAATAAACACATTTAATAAACATGCATACACAATTAGAATCTTTGGGTATTGTAAAATATAGCAAAGGTTCCGATCAGACTGTGCAAATGTGTTGATTTGGGTCTTCAGTCCGCATAAGCATTCAAGACAGTTTTACTTAGTGTAGCACACTTTATGACTAAAAAAAAAAAACAACAAAAAAACATTGCTATGTACATGTAGCCTGGTAGGCAATTATTTCAAATTGTTGATGGCTGCAGTTTAACCATGCGCAACACGATTACATTTAATTCACCCAATACATTTTCAGAATCAATTCAGTGAAACGAAATCCATCATGCTTTTTTCTTTTTTTTTTTTTTTTAATAAGTTTTGCCCTTAAATTTTCCTGTCAATTTCATTCAGAATGACTTTACATATCTGAGCTTTTTACATGTATTAATGTTACAATACATACCTATTATTATAAGGCAGGTCATTATTTTTCTCTGCTTTAATTTCAATTTTCCCTTATCATGGGAAATGGATACACCTGGTAATTCTCCACCATCTTTTTACAAGGGAAATAACTTTTGTGACTTCCTGCTTGCTCTCCAGTACATCCAGCCTCTCTAAGAAGAAATCTATTCTTGGGAGCAAATTCTTTCCTTTTAGAGTAGTCCCTTTTTCAGAGGGGAGAAACAAATAATTTTGACAGAGCTGTCTTCCCTGACAGTGTATCTATTCCCCTCAACCCAGTAAAGACTGAATAATATCTCCCACACTATATATTGGAAGAGTCTATTTTCAATTTTAGGTATGTCAGGATGTAGATATTCCTAAAAAAAAAAAAGGTAGAACTATTTGTAAACAATATAGACCTGATCAGACGCCGCATTCTGCAGCATCTGATCTGGGTCTGCACTGTTTGCCAGATACCTGTTTAGGGGTCTCCAGTCTACAATGGGTTAAAATGTTCAATAGCAGATTAATATCTTGAATAAAAATAAATTATACCAGGTAATGGCATTTCTAATCTCCTCCCTGTTTGTGAATGAAAACTGGATAATAATTATTCAGGGGCTGAGTCAGAGGGGGTTCAGTCGAACCCCCATTTGACGCAAAATTTTATTTCCATGGGAAATTTTTGATAAAACT
Source organism: Anodontia alba (assembly GCA_964016985.1). NCBI lineage: Eukaryota > Metazoa > Mollusca > Bivalvia > Lucinida > Lucinidae > Anodontia > Anodontia alba. Next base: position 9,394,228 of record OZ024827.1, on the reverse strand, counting down.
GATAAATTTGGAATACCATATTTACCAAATATTTTCCAGTAGGAAATACCAACTATATTTTCCCAGAATTCTCGGTTGTTATCTATCAGATATGTAATACATTTTTCTTATTACTCCAAGAAAACGTACATTGTGGGGACTCATTATGGTGAGACACTTCTTATGAGTACCCACAACACAATGACAAGTCCTCATCCAATTTTTTCAAACTCAGCACTACCAAGGACTACTCTTTCAGAGGAGACACCTCTGTCATAATTGTTTTTGCCTCTCTTCTGAAAAGCGGATTATTCTAATAAGGATCAAATTCATAGCAACAGATAAGGCACTTTTTTCATCTGAAAAATACTGATATCTTTCTTATTTCTTCATGAAAACGTATGTTGTGGGTACTCATTAGAAGCGCCTTGGCAAGGTGCTTCTAATGAGTACCCACAACATATGTTTGTAGAGAAATAAGAAAAATATTATGTGGATACCCCCTCTTATCTGTAGCTATGATCAAATTTGCTCCTGTTGGTTGCAAGTTCATTCCTTTTAGAGCAGATCCTTTCAAGACAGTGCTTGGCCTACAGAAAAGCAAACAGGAAGTCACATAACTTGTCTCCCTGGAAAAATGGCAGAAAATCTATCAAGTGTGTCCACTTCCCTTACAGTGAACAGTACTATAATTTCATCACGAAACATGCCTATATAATGTTGACCCCCTTACACCCCACTTTTATATAGTAAAACTGGGGTTTACAGGGGTATAAATTATTTTTCTTATTTCTGCTCAAAACATAGATTGTTGGTACTCATTAGAACTGCCTCCCTGAGGCAGTTCGAATGAATCACCACAATCTATGTTTTGAGCAGAAATATGAAAAATATCAGAGTTTTTTATCTGAAAATTTTCAGTTTCTGAATAGGCGTGTTTTCGTAATGTAGTATGACTCGGCCAGGGATGAAGCCTTTGATTTAAAACTTCTGAAAAAAGCCGTGTTCAGAGAAATACTTTTGTCTTATTTGTCCAAGAAAACGTAACAGTACTATAAGTTGGTATGACTCCGCTAGGGTTTAAACCTTTAATATAAAGCTCCTGACAAAAGCAGTGTTCAGATAATTTTTTTCTCATTTCTCCAAGAAAACAAATGTTGAGGGTTCTCATAAGAACTGCCTTGGCAAGGTGCTTCTAATGAATACTCACAACATATATTTTTGTGGAGAAATAAAAGACTGTCTTCTTGAACACCAGGAAAGATGGGGTTTTCTTTTTATAAAAAAAATTATGTTTTTTCTTACTTCTCTACAAACACATACATTGTGGGTACTCATTTGAAGCACCCTTCTCATCAGAAGCACCTCACCCACAACATTAGGGGAGAGAATAGTCGCTAATAATCAATCCTGAAATCTACAGCTTCAGTCCAAAAATTAATACTTTTTTTTCTTATTTCTCAATAAAAACATATGTTGTGGGTATTCATTAGAAGTGTCTCAGGGAGGCGCTTCTAATGAGTACCCACAACATATGTTTTTATGAGAAAGAAGAAAATTATCATGTAGACACTCCCTCATCTGGAGCTAGGCAACTAAAAATTAGTTTTTACAGTTATTTCAGGCATATATTAACCCAAAATAACTAATTTAGATACAAAAGGATGGTCTTGTGAACAAGTGTAAAAGTGAAATTTCATGCTTAAAATGAAAGTTCTCAATCCTGAAATCAGGATTAATCCTGACGTTTCCCATCCCTGCAACCTGCTTTCATGGAGAAATAAGAAAACTGTATATCTGGATACAGCTCATTACGAAAACAAGCCTATTCAAATATACAGAAAATTTCACCCCCAAAAAACTGAAAATTTTCAGATAAAAAACTCTGATATTTTTCATATTTCTGCTCAAAACATAGATTGTGGGTACTGGTTAGAACCGCCTCACCAAGGCGGTTCTAACGAGTACCCACAATCTATGTTTTGAGCAGAAATAAGAAAAATATTGTATACCCCTGTAAACCCCAGTTTAACTGTATAAAAGTGGGGTTTAAGGGGGTCAAAATTATATAGGCGTGTTTTCGTGATGTTGTATCTAAGCTCTGATCAACAAAAGGCAAAAAACAATGCCGTGAGACTATGCAGATACATAGGATGATCTGAATCTCTGCAGTTTGCATATGCCAAAAGAGAGCTTTTCAGTTGAAGGGTTCATTTATCAGCTACACCAAGTTTCACAGACTGTTCCACAATATCCACCTGGGCCAACTCAGCCCATCTGTCTCTCCAGATCTGACCCAAACTTTCTGAGTCAATTTTCTCCAGCTTATGACATGTGAAGTGCAGTTTACGCAAGGGTGCTTCTGACGAGAGTTTATCCGAGATGGCGTCTAGGAAGTCGACGTCTAGCGGCGAACACAAACCACAGGTATTACAGATGAGTTCTTCTAGGCTAGATGATTCACATGACATTTTTATCAACTGCTGTATTGTTTTATTGTCAAGTTTTGGGTTGATGGATATATCTAATCTTTGGAGCTGTTTGCCCACACCTGGTAACCTAGGAAACAGACATATTGTAATTAACCTTCACATTCCGAGACCTGAATTCCTCAAGGGGAATGGATACACTTGCAGGGGCGGTAACACTGTCAAAATTATTTTCTCTACTGAAAAGGGGTCTACACTAAAAAGAACAGGGAGCAAATTCTTTCTTTACAGGGTAGACTCTTTTACAGACAGAAATTGGTGTGTAGGAAAGCAGACAGGAAGTCATAAAAAGTTAGCTTTCCTCCAAAAATTGCGGGAAGTCTAACAGATGTATCCAATCCCCTTAAATGTAATAATCTTAACCTATTTTAGACTGAATGAACTCCCCCACACTATATATTGGAAGAGTCCAATTTTGATTTTAGGTATATCAGGCTATGTGATTTAGATATTCCTAGAGAAAAATAGTTGAACTTTTTGCAAATAGTGAAGACCCTGATCAGACCCTGCAGACAGCTTCTGCACTGTTTGCAAGTTACCCTTTTAGGGGTCTCCGGACTACAGTGGGTTTAACAAGAGCTCCGCCAAGCGGGGCATTATACGCCTGTGGCAAGTAAAAAGATGTAGCACAAAAACTGGCTCCTGTATAATTCAGTGCTCCGGATATAAACTGTAAGTGGAAATAAAAAAAAAAAGAAAAAAAAAATTTAAAAAATTCCATTGGGGCATACCTCTGCTGATATTTGGTGAACTGTAACCTAAGAAACCAAGCTGGCCCAGGAATAAAAGAAGAAGTGACTTCTCCCTCCTGGGAAAATAGGGAGAAGTTTGCTGCTTCTAGGGAGAAGTGCTTTCTGATGAAGGACACACCACAGAAGCATGACTATATTATAAGCTCATATTAGCCTTTGGCCGATTTGTTTTTCCTATACTTCAATATCGGACCAAACAATAACAAAACAAAAATAAACAATCAAAAAAAAAAAAAAAAAAAATGCTGCAAGAAATTTTTTGTAAATCTTCAACTTGTTTAATACTGATTTTATTTTTGTTCTTCAAGGGAGGCAAATCAGAAGAGTATTAAAAAAAAAAATCCAAAAGGAATTATGTATTCATAAAGAGTTAATAATGGCTACCTTTCCTTGCAAATCTAATAAAAGAAGAAGAAGAAAAAAAAATCAATATCTTGCCCATATGACCAAAACTTTAGTTATTTGCAAAAAATATACCTATTATAAAATAAAATTTGCACACTATTACCTCTAAACAATATGCTGCGAAAAGTTTACAAAAACTTTCAAAGGGGCATAAATCTGCAAATATTTGGTGCACTGTAACCTCGAAATAATATGTGCTGCTCCACATCATCATGTAACTATTTATGAAGTTTCAGCTTGATCGGATGTAAACTATAGAAGGATTTAGCCGGAAACAAAATATTAATAGAAATTAATAGAAATTTTTAACGGGGTTTAACTCTGCTAATATTTGGTGGACTGTAACCTTGAAATAATATGTGCTACTCCACATCATGGTTTAACTACAAATAAAATTTCAGCTTGATAGGATGTAAACTGTAGGAGGATTTAGCCGGAAACCAAAAGTTCACTGAAATTTTCAAAGGGGCATAACTCTGCTAATATTTGGTGGACTGTAACCGGGAAACAATATGCGCTGCACCACATCATGTTCTAACTGTACATGAAGTTTCAGCTTGATTGGATGTAAACTGTAGGAGGATTTAGCCAGAAACAAAAAATTAATTGAAATCTTCAAAGGGATATAGCTCTGCTAATATTTGGTGGACTGTAACCTTGAAACAATATGTGCTGCTCCACATCATGGTCTAACTACAGATCAAGTTTCAGCTTGATCGGATGTAAACTGTAGGAGTGATTCAGAAACGAAAAGTCAACTAAAATTTTCAAAGGGGCATAACTCTGCTAATATTTGGTGGACTGTAACCTTGAAACAATATGCGCTGCTCCACATCATGGTCTAACTATATATGAAGTTTCAGCTTGATTGGATGTAAAATGTAGGAGGAGTTAACCGGAAATGAAAAGTTTACAGAAATTTTCTAAGGGGCATAACTCTGCAAACATTTGGTTGACTGTAACCCCGAAAAAATATGCTCTGCGCCACATCATGGTCTAACTATATACCAAGTTTCTGCTTGATCGGATGTAAACTGTAGGAGGAGTTAGCCGGAAACGAAACAGTTTACGGACGGACGCCATACCCCGTAACATAATACGTCCCGTTTTTCAAACGGGCGTATAAAAAATGAACAAGTCTCCTTGAATACCTGGAAATGCATCTGCTGGCTGAATGGTAAACTGTAAACTTTGACTGAAATGCATCTTTAGGACTTTTTTTTATGTGTGTCTTGAATGTTTGCTTGTGCATGCTTGCCAAAATATTTAGGATAAATATGCTACTACAGTGAACCTTCATTAAAAGGACATCATTTGTTCCCAAAGATGCTGCTGTTAAAAAGAATTCGCTGTTGTAAAGAATCCCTGAACAGGAATGATTTCTGTCTCTCCAGATCTGACCCAAACTTTCTGAGTCTATTTTCTCCAGCTTATGACATGTGAAGTGCAGTTTACGCAAGGGCGCTTCTGATGAGAGTGTCACTGAGGCGATTCTAACAAATATCAAAAACGTGTTTTTTTAAATATATATAATATTCTTGCATAATTGATGGTTAATTGTTACCTCTTGAGTGAAAGTTTTGTGCCAGGTAAATTATCATTTCACGATTTTGGTCGTTGTATTAAATGTCGATTTTGGTCGTTGTATTAAATGTCGGTATAAAGTGGATTTCTGTATTAAAGTCTGACATGAAGCATGAGAAAAAGTCCCTTATGCCATATGCTAACAGCGAGGGCCCAGATCAGCATGCGCATCCGTGCAGTCTGATCTGAGCATTCTCTATTTGTGAACATATACTACAATATCCATTGATTTTGTTAGTGGGCAACGAAGGTCCTGATCAGCCTGCACGAATGCGCAGGCTGATCAGGACCTGCGTTGCCCACAAATTGCAAAAAGGCCCTTTTTGTGCACTGCGCATCATTTTGCATTGTGCATCAAATGTGATTCTAAGAATCTATCATGGGTGTGAAGGGCAGACAGAAAAATCTGTCCTGAGGGCTGGCACCACGAGGCTTGCGGAGTGATGTCAGACTGTGATCCCAAGGAAGAGATTTTTCTATCTGTCCCTGACACCCATGTTAGATTCTTTTTCTTGCATACCTTTCATTTCTGAAAGTGGGTTTTTGATAATGCAGTCACTTCGATTGCGGACATCCACCAGATTGTGAAGACAATACCGTGACGTTTAGTGACGTCAACCTTAACAATGGCGTATTGTGATGTCCTAGACAAGCTGTGTATATCAAACACATGAAAATTCTCGATTTTTTATCTTTCCCAAGGGACGGTTAAGGATGTGTGAGATTAGATTTGCTAGCCCCAGTATAATTTGCGGAAAGCCTTATCCGGTATGCAAGAAAAATATAAAAATTTTGCTGTTTCTCATGCCTAACATACTAAATTAGGGAACAATTTTTGAATTCATTTGCTATAATAAACACTGCATATACTTCAGCTGATGTAGGGCAATATACAGGTAAAGCCCTATGCACTGCAATAATGTATATTGTGAAGAATGTTGACCCTGATGGGATTCAAACGTGGACCCTACTGATGAGGAGGTAATATGCTTAGCAATTTGCACTCTGGTGCTGAATTTAGCAGACTACAAATGCTTTTTTCCTATTTTTCTTAGGAAACAGGAACTGCCATTTCATGATAACTGTCTCCTAAAAAATATCCCTTTTTCAGGGGAAAATATGGAAGAAATGTCATCTGATTACATTTTTACTTAGTGTGCAAGGAGTTACTTTATGTTGCAAACTCAATCCCATTGAAGAACAGCTGAAACTCACTTCCGAAAGGTTATTATATAGAACTTCAATAAAATCACTTTTATTTAGAAAGAGGAATTTGAATAAAATTAACAATTTATTTGAATTTACTTTTTCAAGTTGAATTTTAAAATCATATTAATTGTGAAAAGTTATATGCATTAGAACCTTGCATGAAAATATGAAGCAAATCTGTTTAGTTGGGCATAAATTAGAAATATTTTTCGAATTAACTTTTTTGAAAATATTTTTAAAATTGATCATAAAAACAAATAGCTGATTGTTTTGTTTGTGTTGAGGTTTTACGGCCCAGTCAACCCAATGGGGTCATGTCGAGCGTGGTCAGTTTACCTAACCACACATTCACTGGGCAGGCTTAGTCCTCTAAGCGGTTAACCAGTATTGTGCACATTCTTTCACCAGAAACTGACAACTGCCCTTCTTGAATCAGCGGAAGGGAGAGAACGACCATAGAAAATATTTCATGATCAATCTCCACGAAAGAATGTTATAGCTGATTGTTACCTCACTAAGAAGTCTGTATCCTCCAAACCAAGATGGCAATCCTGTAACTTAAGATCTTGCAATGCACAATCATCCTGAAATAGTAGAATGCATAGATCTAAATAAAAGGCTCTTTTTTTTTTCTTTTTTTTTCAACCAAAAGGTGTTGCTACTTTTTTCCTTTTACACAAAAGCAAAAAATGATTCCTACTACAATATGTTTTCTAGATGAAAACAGACGTTTCCTCCCGAATTATGGTTTTTGTGTTCTGCACATTGTCTCATGGTGCTATGTATTTGTGTAAAGTTTCATTAAATCATCTCCAACAGTTTTCAAGTTACACAGCGGTATATGACAGAAATCACTATTTACAAAGTTCAATATGTAACAGTATAAAAGTAGGAAAACCAGAGTTGTGGTTCTTGTTTTCTGCACATTGTCTCATACTGTTTTATATTTCTGTAAAGTTTTATGAAAATATCTCAAACGATTTTCAAGTTATGGAGTGGGCTCGATTTTGTGACGGGCACACGGACAAACTGTGGGAGAAACAATATGTCTCCCCACTCTGCAAGAAGAAGACATGAATATTCTGAAATTGCTAAATATCAAAAGTAACTAATTTCTTATTAAGAAAGCATCCTTTTCAGTCAAATTAGATTGCACAGTGGATGGCATACCATTGCAAAATCCACATGCTCTGTTGCTAATAGCATGATAGAAAGATAGATGGGAAAAAATATTGCTCTCGCACACCCTTGCCACGTGGGGAAGTCATGTACCAAGTTTGGTTAAATTCCGCCCAGAGGTTACGAGGAGATAGCGAGACTGACAGATGGATGGACGGACGGGCAGACAGATGGCCGGAAAAATAATGTTGCTCTGGCACACCCTTACCACGTGGGGAAGTCATGTACCAACTTTGGCTAAATTCCAATGAGTGGTTTAGGAGGAAATAGTATGACGGATGGATGGATGGAGGCATTCACAGAGTAGAACTCATTTCAGATGGGCACTGATGTGCAGGAAAGCAAACTGGAAGTCACAAAAGTTGTCTCCCCTGTGTATCCTGTCCCCTTAATTAGATACTATTTGTCCTGTGCTGATTAATTGATTGAGTTGAGGTTTTATGGCCCAGTCAACTCATTAGGTCCATGTTAAGTGCGGTCAGTTTACCTAACCACACTTTTCCTCAACAGGCTTAGTCAGTGGTTAACCAGTACTTGTGCACATTGTTTTGCAAAAAAGTGACAACTGTCCTCCTTGATTCAGCGGAAGGGAGAGAATGACATTACAAAATATTTCATGATCCATCTCCAAGAAAGAATGTTGCCGGACCCAGTGGGGATCAAACCCGTGACCTCCTGATCACCAGTCTGATGAGCATCTGACCGAGCCACCAAGGCCGGCCTGTGCTGAACTTGAAAAAAATATGAGTAAAGTGATTAAGCAGTATTTTGTGCACAAACTTTTGCCAATAACAGACAACTGCCCTTCTTGAATCAGTGGAAAGAGGGAATGAATGGTAGAAATTATATCAATATCAATCTCCATGAAAGTTATGTGGCTGAGCTGAGATTCTATTTTGCAAACCCTGGAACTGCAGAAAATGCCCTACAGACTGCTTTCATGGAGAAAAATATTTATTGGGAATCCCCTCTTATCTGCAGCTATGGTCCTGTGCAAGGTTTAAATTTGGATTCCAGCCCACCAAAACACTTGTGAACAGAAGAAAGTTCCTCCAAATTCTTATTTCTCCATGAAAGATATGTTGTGGGTACCCACTGGAAGCATCTCGTCAAAGCTCCAGATAAGAGGGGGTTTGTTTGTTTGTGTTAAGGTTTTACGGCCCAGTCAACCCGATGGGGTCATATCGAGCGCAGTCAGTTTACCTAACCACACGTTTATTGGGCAGGCTTAGTCCTTTAAGCGGTTTACCAGTATTGTGCACATTCTTTCGCCAGAAACTGACAACCGCCCTTCTTGAATCAGAGGAAGGGAGAGAATGACCGTAGAAAATATTTCACGATCAATCTCCACGAAAGAATGTTGCCGACCTCGGTGGGGGTTGAACCCGCCACCTCCTGGTCTCCAGTCGGACAGCGCATCCAACTGAGACACCGAGGCCGGCAGATAAGCAGGGTTATCTTCTCCACAAAAATATATGTTGTGGGTATTCATTAGAAGTGCCTCAGCGAGGCACTTCTAATGAGTACTCACAACATGTTTTTGTACAGAAAAATAAGAAAAATATCCGCACTTTTTTGTTGATAAAAGTGCCTTATCTGGAGCTATGCCTCACTGAGGTTCTTTTAAAGTGTACCCACGACATATCTTTCATGGAGAATCTGATTTGATAACTGAACATGTGGTGATCAGTTTATGTGGACAATAGCAAAACTGTTTCTGTAAATACTTACTTCAGAGAGATAAGTGAAGAGGTGACGGTAGATTTGGGCAGATGTCTGTGGCACTGTATGTGACAAGTTCAGAGACAGTAACTTGGCAGGATGTTGACATTTCAGCAGTAACTCCACACCCACACAACCTAACTGGTTCAGTGACATGTCTAGATGTTGAATGGAGGATGCTGAAGTAACAAGAAAGGTCAATAAGCAGTGCTTATTAGATATATCCCACTCAGAAACCAAAACATAATGGACAAACAGACAGACAGATGGACAACATGAAAACAGTATACCACCCTACTAACGCAAATGCTAATATTTTATTTCTCCACAAAACTTAAACTTTGATCCCAACTCTCAATACTAGGTATGTTCAAATTTATAAACAGTGAATCTTACCTGAGTGGTCATTTCATATGGAACTTATGAAATGAGCCTTCTACAAGTTTCATAATTTTCATAAGAAATGATGACGTATATAGATTCTGCTTGCCACATTACTTTTAAACGTATTTTATGGCCATAAAAGTCGAACCATTTTTCAAAAGAAAACAACATTGTCACGGATGATGTGATGACATTACTCACCAGTAACTAACTGTTATGTAACGCGAGGTCACAGGATTTTTATGACATGACGTTATCAACTGAATAACAGAGATGTAACATGATAATTATTTTTATTATTTCTCTAAAATATGCTGCTGGTACTCTGTAGATTTTTAAGAGAAATAAGAAAATATCCTCTTGTTTTTTTGCTAATAAACACACCTGATATAGAACTATGTATGGTACAGTGCTAGATTTATTGCATATTGTATTTACCCTAAATATTCGGACTCCTTAACTCTTTACCATGTGATGCGAAACACACGAAAAGGGCCCTTATTCAATTTGTGAACAATGCAGGCCCTGATCAGCCTGTGCGTATGCACAGAGAATGCTCTGATCAGACTGCACCAATGCGCATGCTGATCTGGACCTACGTTGTCCGCAAATTGTACAAGGGCCTTTTTAGTGTGGTGCACATCATGTTTGTTCTAATATTTGAACAAGTATATTTTACCACCCGATGATTTGTCTAAAGACTGCTGGATGAGTTGCTAACAGTGTAGACCCTGCTAAGATGTATTTTAACTCTTGTCCTGCTGAATAAATTAAGATACCACAACCATTTTAAATTTACATCCGATCAGATTACTTGATCCAGATTGTTGATATAAATTCACATACCTAATGGCAAACAGTGCAGATCCAGATCAGTTGGCTTCTTCAGAAGCCAACTGATCTGGATCTACACTGTTTGCAAAGGCAGGATATATCCGGGTTCAGCAGGACTAGGGTTAAGAGTGAGACAGAGTGCAGGGCAATAACTTGGGCATAGTATTTATGATCCACAGTCCCTGTGAGCTAAATACTTGGCTACATGGCTGTTTCCTATGTCACTGTTAGAAAAAAAACCTCATTCTGGACAAAAAGTCAGAAAGACTGATAGCAAAAAAGGAGTGTAATAAAAATAAACGTCAAAAAGATTGCCTTTGGAAACAAAGAACACGCTACAGATTAGAAAATGGGAGTCTCGGTTTTACTGAGACTCTTCATAAGCAGTAATGAAGTTTGCAACACTGCTTATGCCCTCTGGCGTATAACCCTGCAAACTTCATTTGGAAACATTTACATGTTTAATGGTGTCTCTTTCAATGGTGCAATACATTCTTATGCATTTCATTTCTCAATGAAAAACATTCTCATCAAAGTGGGTATAAGGCATAAGACAAAAATAATTGTATGTGAATGTCAGCCAATAATGTTTGTTGTTTACTGACATTATAATGACATCACATGCTCCATCTTCTGGCTGTTCTAGACCTTGACATCAAGCAGAATTTAACCCCGAATATTAAGAAAAATAGTTCCTGTTAAGTAGACTACTTCCAAAATTACATGAATAAAATAATATGTAAATACATGTATATGAATTGAAATTCAGATTTTTAGCTTGCACTGAATGAATGATTAAAAGCATTAGATTATTTTAATGTTTCCAAGAAGCACTTTGGGCTTCATAAATAGTAACAAGAGGCCCACGGGCCACGATTCGCTCACCTGAGTGACATAGCCACTGCAGACATGCAGATGTTATGCAACATTTATCCAATCCTATCATCGCAACTAATGAAAATATCATCATTTGAGCAGTTCTTAGTTTTGAAGAAGAATATATGGGCCTGACAGTCAATGGAGCATGATCATGAATAAACTATCAATCACATTTCAACAGAAGGATCAATGTGAAATTTGGTGGAAATTAGCTAAGTGGTTTCTGAAGAATCTTGATTTTATACATGTAAACAGCACAGTGGCAGGGACATATTATAAATATAAATCAGATGATGGCCATCTTAGATTTCCAATCAGAACAATTTTAACTACTGTTGATCTACAAGTCACTTCGATACTTTCAATATAAATGTATATGGCCCACACAAAGGTCAAATGTCAACATAAACCATCATTTGAGCAATTTTGGTAGATCTCCTGTCCACTATAATTTGTGCAAAGATTAGGACCCAGGGCTTATTTGGTTATGGAGAAGAAGATTTTTAAAGGTTTTTACCATATATTGGCATGGCAGCAATTTTGATCAATGGACCATACCCATTTTAGCAATCTTTCATTCTCCTGCCCACGGAGGGTCCGCATGAAATTTGAGCAACACTGGCCCGGAGGCTTCAGAGGAAAAGCCATTTGAAATTATCAACATTTTTTCCATACAAATGTATGGCACCCATACAAATGCATACAGAAGCAAACTTGACCTCGCCCTAAAAAGGTTAAATGTCAATGTATGACAATTATTTTAGCAACTTTGGTAGACCGCCCGTTCCAGATGATATATGCAAAGATTCAGCCACAAGCCATCCTCGGTTTTGGAGAATAAGATTTTTAAATGTTTTTTCCCATGCAAATGCATAAGGAAGCAACTTGACCTTGCCGTAAAAAGGTCAAATGTCAATGTATGACCATTATTTTAGCAACTTTGGTAGACCCCCTGTCCCCGATGATTTATGCAAATATTCAGCCCCAAAGCATCCTCTGTTCTAGAGAAGAAGATTTATAAAGGTTTTTACCATATATGGGCATGGCGCCCATCTTGGTCAATGAACCGTGACCATTTTAGCAATCTTTTGTTCCCCCTACCTAAGGAGGCTCCATATGAAGTTTGAGCAAAATTGGCCCAGAGGCTCCAGAGAAGAAGTTGTTTGAAATTCTGAACATTTTTCCCATACAAATGCATAAGGAAGCAAAATTGACCTTAACGTAAAAAGGTCAATTGTCAATGTACGACCATTATTTTAGCAATTATGGTAGCCCTCTTATTCCCGAAGATATATGCAAAGATTCAGCCATAAGGCATGCTCAGTTTTGGAGAAGAAGATTTTTAAAGGTTTTTCCCATACAAATGCACAGGGAAGCAAACCTGACCTTGCCGTAAAAAGGTCAAACGTCAACGTACGACAATTCTTTTAGCAATGTTGGTAGACCTCCCGTCCTCGATGATTCCTGCCAAGGTTCAGCCCAAAGGCATTCTCTGTTCTGAAGGAGAAGATTTTTAAAGGTTTTTACCATATATGGGCGTGGCGGCCATCTTGGTCAACGGACCGTGACCATTTTAGCAATTTTTTGTTCCCCCACCCTAAGGAGGCTCCATATGAAATTTGAGCAAAATTGGCCCAGAGGCTCCAGAGGAGAAGTTGTTTGAAATTCTGGTCATTTTTCCCATACAAATGCATAAGGAAGCAAAATTGACCTTAACGTAAAAAGGTCAAATGTCAATGTACGACCATTATTTTAGCAATTTTGGTAGCTCTCCTGTTCCCAAAGATATATGCAAAGATTCAGCCATAAGGCATGCTCGGTTTTGGAGAAGAAGATTTTTAAAGGTTTTTCCCATACAAATGCACAGGGAAGCAAACTTGACCTTGCCGTAAAAAGGTCAAACGTCAACGTACGACAATTCTTTTAGCAATTTTGGTAGACCTCCTGTCCCCGATGATTCCTGTAAAGGTTCAGCCCCAAGGCATTCTCGGTTCTGGAGAAGAAGATTTTTAAAGGTTTTTACCATATATGGGCGTGGCGGCCATCTTGGTCAACGGACCGCGACCATTTTAGCAATTTTTCGTTCCCCCACCCTAAGGAGGCTCCATATGAAATTTGAGCAAAATTGGCTCAGCGGTTTCAGAGGAGAAGTCGTTTGAAAATGTTAACGGACGGACGCACGGACGGACGGACGCACGGACGGACGGACGGACGGACGGACGGACGACGGACGAAAAGTGATCACAATAGCTCATCCTGAGCAGAGCTCAGGTGAGCTAAAAATAGCCTTATATTTTTCATTATTTAGTGCAAGCTAGACACCTGAATTTCAATTCTTAGCAGAGTATAATTACTTCAATTTATAAAAAAAAAAAAAAATAAGTTGAACTGTAACCTAACCTAGGTCTATTAGCTCTTGTCCTGCTGAATAAATTAAGATGCCACCCCCTTTTCAAATTTTCAGCCAATCAGATTACTTGATCCAGTTTGCTGATATAAAGTCACATACTGAATGGCAAACAGTGTAGATGATTTATATAAGCTTTTAGCTTTTTATCAAATCCTGTACCATATAACATTACGCGATGTATATATGTGAACTTAAATGAATAAAATATTGTTTAAACCAAACAGTGTAGATCCAGATCAGTTGGCTTCTTAGACGCCAACTGATCTGGATCTACACTGTGTGCAAAGGCAGGGTATATCCGGGTTCAGCAGGACTAGGGTTAACGTTTAATAGTTATTCTGTGGTGAACTGTTCATTACCTGACCTAGATGTACATGTACTTACCATTGCCCCAGATAAGAGGGGGTATCCAGATTTTCTTTTTCTTATTTCTGCACGAAAAACATATGTTGTGGATGCTTCTAATGAGTACAGTAAATGTCCTAAAATTTCAAACACTTTATTCCATACTTTTCTGGATTAAATTTTGTTTTTTTTTTGGCATTTGTCTCTCAGAATGCTTAGTGGGCTGGCAAACAATGAGGACCCTGATCAGACTGCTCCTTCAGGAGCAGTCTGATCTGGGTCTGCACTGTTTGCATATGGCATTTTCTCAGAAACTTTGGTGTTCAAATTTTTAGGACATTTAAATTGAAATAAGGAAAACATTGATAGTTTTCAGTCGAAAAAAGTGCCGTATGTGGAGCTATGATTTACCTACCTTGCAATGCTGTGGCAAACTGTAACCTGTCATTCTGGAAGACTTTCATAGTAAAATAGCAAGAAGAGAGATCAAGATGTCCGAGACGAGGAAGATTACTGACCAGGGTTGTTAACTGTACCAGACACCCATCATAAAACAGATTGTGACTTAGATTCAAGCTGGAAAGGACCTGTGAACAATAAAACAGTCCAATAAAGCAGGGCCGAGGAAATACCATGCCCAACTTGTCCCATTTCCCCCGAGGACAAGAAATTTCAATTAACTTGCCCTGGGACAAGGACTTCATGGCTTTTGCTAATAAGTGTATCCAGATTATGAGATATAAATTTTTCTAATATCTCAAAGAAATTATGTTGTGGGTACTCTGACATTAGAAGTGCCTCATTGAGCCACTGCTGACGAGTACCCACAACATATGTTTTCTTTAAGAAATAAGAAAAATGTCAATTTATGGGCAAGTAAATCTTGGTTGGACAGGTGGATTTTGACTGTGGACAAGTAATAAAATTTGATAATTCCACAGCTCTAGGTCTGATGTTTTGTACAACCATGCAATGTTGATATTTTTTTCTTATTTCTCTACAAAAACATGTTGAGGTCGGCAACATTCTTTCGTGGAGATTGATCATGAAATATTTTCTACGGTCATTCTCTCCCTTCTGCTGATTCAAGAAGGGCAGTTGTCAGTTTCTGGCAAAAGAATGTGCACAATACTGGTTAACCGCTTAGAGGACTAAGCCTGCCCAGTAAATGTGTGGTTAGGTAAACTGACCATGCTCGACATGACCCCATCGGGTTGACTGGGCCGTAAAACCTCAACACAAACAAACAAACACATTAGACACATCTCATCGACAGGTTTCTAACGAGTACCGACAAAATGTTTTCATGGAGATATAGGAAATATATTTATCTAGATACTCCATTTATCTAGAGCTATATGTAGTCATACCTCCAGGTAAGAGGGATACCCAGACATTTACAAGCTCATCTTACACTAGACCATAATATTCTTAACTCTAAAAAAAAGTAGCTTCCAATATATAATTTATTCCTCGTTTCAAAATGAGCATGCAATATATATACATATATAGCGAACGACGGACCTCCAGCTAACAAGGCAGACATGCTAACCATTACACCATCACAGCTCTTCCGACATTGTATGCCAATTTTAACATTTATAAACCTAACATTATTGTTTTTCATATGGCACTTTCTTTACCACCTTAGGCGACCCTAATTTTCTGTCTTTTTCATCAACCTATGGTCGGCTGCCATTTTGGTATTATTATTTGGACTTACAAATACTCTACTGCATCAGAACAATTATATGAGAAATAAAGTAAAGCACAATGCAGGAAATGTTACAAATAAATAGAAATTAGCGTACAAAAACTGGTCGTGCCAGGATTGGTAACTGAACCACAGACCTCCTGCTTGCCTGGCAGTATGCTAACCATTACATCATCGCGACTCTTCAGGCATTGTATACCAAATTTTAACATTTATAAACTTAACGTCACTGTTTTTCATAGCTGCACTTTCTTTATTGCCGTAGGTGACCCTATCATTTTCGGTCCTTTTAACTAACCTATGGTCATCTGCCAGACCTCCAATTAAGGCACTTTTTCAACCAAGAAGTATAGATATTTTTCTTATATCTCCACAAAAACATATGTTGTGGATACTCATTAGAAGCACCTCAGTGATGTGCTTCTAATGAGTACCCATAACATATGTTTTCATTGAGAAATGAGAAAAATATTTACCTGATACCCTCTCTCTCTCTCTCTCTCTATATATATATATATATATACATGTGTATATATATATATATATATTAAAATGGCACTTTTGGAAGCCATAAAAGTGATTGTTAACCCTTAAACTGCCAATCGCAACAATTGTCGTCTGCTTTGTCATCTGCTTGTGATTTTAAAAGTCGTTTTTGCAGACAGTGTGGAGCCAGATCAGACTGCTCCTCTCGGAGCAGTCTGATCAGGGTCCACACTGTTTGCCTGTATGCAAAAATAGGTTTGAAAAGTTTGCAAGAATATTCAGCAGACGACATAAACAGACGACATTTTCAGATGCAGGTTTTCTTGGCATTTTAAGGGTTAATAAGGTAGTTGCTGTAGAGAGGAGAGCATTAATGGTGGTGTCAGTCTATTTTTTAAAATTTTCCACAAAAACATGACACTTCTAATGAGTACCATAATAACCGTAAGTATTGGGACAGGTAAGTCATTGCAAACAGTGTAGACCCAAATCAGATGCCGCAGAATGCGGCATCTGATCAGGGTCTACACTGTTTGCCATACATACAGCAATATTTTAGACATATCAACAAGCAGTAAGAATGATTACTTCAAATTTTAGGACAAGTACGATAAGGTGTCCCAATATTTAGGGTAAATATGGTGGCCAAGGAAACTATTTCTCTACAGCTATGACTAACCTGTAAACACTTGGTTTCCTCTACTGTTATAGCAGAACACAGGTGGTTCAGTCCAACAGGTGTTATATCATTACAGGTGAGGTCTAACACACTCAGGTTTGGGAGAGTGTCCAGGATCTTACATAGGTTTTTCATTCCTACATCACCTATTCTGTTACCTACAGGTACAGATATAATATGGTATACTTCAACCAATTTACAACTCTTTGGACCAGTCTCCAATAGCACGGAGTCTCTTTAGTTTTTATTATTACTATGTATTATAGAAATTTCTCTATTTAATGCAAACAGTGTAGACCCTAATCAGACAGTGTTCTGCAGCAGCTGATCTGGGTCTGCACTGTTTGCCAATTACCCTTTTGGGGTTTTCCCAACTGAAATGGATAAAGGTGGCATAATGATGATGGATTGGTGTTTTATGTTCCTTTCAACATTATTTAAGTCACTCAAGACAATGGAGGTGATAATGAAAGACTGCATAATGAAATGCCATATGGACAAGAGTTGAATTCCAGCCACCAGATTCAAATCAGGGATCATGTGATCCGAATTCAGAAGCGCTAACCACTCAGCCACATGGCCACTTCTGAGGACTAGAGGATCGAGTGGGCCAGAAATCACTCACCTGGATTAGATATGTTACATTTTGCCATGGTGGCAATCTTGGCTGCCTTTAGCAATTCAGAACCTTATGTTGTTTGAAGAGGTTCATAACTGCTGCCATGGCCACCATTTTGGATATTGGAACTGAACATTTTGCCCCAATGCCTCCCAACAAGTTTTGGCTCAAACTGACTAACCAATTGGGAGCAGATAAGGTTTGAAGATTTTCAAAATGGCCACCTTGGGGGGCCATCTCAAATAATATCAGACCAGAATGATTTGATGTCATTCTGATGCCTCCCATCAAGTTTCGGTTCAATCTGACTTAAGTTTTGGGAGGAGATATCATTTGAAGAATTTCAAGATGGTCACCGTGGTGGCCATCTTGGATATCGGAACAGAATGACTTTAACAATTCTGAATTTCTGTGTCACTATGATGCCTCATCAAGTTTTGGCTCAATCTAACATAGGGTTTTGGAGGAAATGTCTTTTGAAGAATTTTGGGCATGGGAACGGAACCATTTTAGCAATTCTGAATCTCCATGTTGCCACAATGCCTCCCACTAAGTTTCAGCTCAATCCAACTTATGGTTCTAGAGGCCGAAAATGTGAAAAGCTAACGACGGACGACAGTCAATAGGCCATGGCATAGGCTGAGCCGGTGCAAAGCTCCAGGTGAGCTAATGATACAAGAACGGTATTAGGTGGTAAGTTCATACAAGAATGGAATAAGGTGGTAAAGGATGGTATATGTAACTATATAATCAAACGCTCTGTGTAATGAAGTGCCATACAGTCATGAGTAGGTACAGGGATAAAATGTTCACCTGTGTTTTTATTGCCTTTTTAGCACAGTGGTACAAAACAGTATAAATAACAACAGACCCATTTCATATCAGGCATGATCTCAACCCACATCAATAATTTTAGTAGAACTTTAACCTTTGATCAACTTTCACCATCTTATTCCACCTCATACCATTATTAACATTATCTTATACAAACTTAGTACTGCCAAATATATATCCACATATAAATTATCAGCTAGCAGACAATTCACATGAAATGCCAAGCTTTATTTTATCTGAAAAAAAAAAGAGAAGAAAAAACAATAAAAAACAAAAAGAACCTAGTAATGCATTTGTCTTTGAAGTTTAGGGTTAAGCCCTTTCTGATCTCATGTACTACCCCTGCTCACAATAGATTCAGTCTAAGGGAAACTGCTTCATATTAAAAGATGTAAAGGTTTCTGAAAAACTTTACCCCCTAAATTCTTCAGAAGCCAACTGATCTGGATCTACACTGTTTGAAAAGGCAGGGCATACCCGCATTCAGCACAACCAGGGTTAAACATTCCCAACTGGCCACCTGATGAAGTAACTAAACTGTTATGAGGAAATGACAAACAGTGCAGACCATGATCAAAGTGGTCTTCAGGAAGACTCTGATTAGTCTACATTATTTGCTCTGGCCAGTTTGTTCAAATTTTACGCAGAGCTCTAGACAAGAGGGAGTAAAGGGTATTTCAGCATTGAATTTTTGAAAATCAGCATTGAAACTGAAGCTGAGGGGGTAAAAATACTCAAAGAAATTTTGGACTTCAGCATTGAAATCAAATTTAGGGGGTAAAGTTTTTCAGAAACCTTTACATCTTTTAATATGAAGCAGTTTCCCTTAGACTGAATCTATTGTGAGCAGGGGTAGTACATGAGATCAGAAAGGGCTTAACCCTAAACTTCAAAGACAAATGCATTACTAGGTTCTTTTTGTTGTTTTTTTTTTCTTCTCTTTTTTGTTCAGATAAAATAAAGCTTGGCATTTCATGTGAAGTGTCTGCTTAGCAGACAATTCACATGAAATTTCAAGTATTATTTTCTCTGAAAAGTTAGAATTTTCTATGCTACACTTAAGCTTAGCATTTTAAGAGTTAAGCATTGCAAAGGAGCACTTAAGCATTAAGCATTAATGCACAGGGTAAAATACTCTTTGAACCAAAATGTTATCTAGAGCCCTGATTTAGGTCAAATATGGTATCCTAAAATTAGAATAAGAACTGGCAGAAGGGCAAACATTGCAAATTTTGATCAAACAACTCAAAGGAGCAGTTTAATCTGGGTCTACAAAATTTTCCCAGGCATAACCATCAAAATATTAGGGTAATGTTGTCCTATACCTTGAATATTGAGCTCTCTAAGACAAGTCTGATACTGCAGAGATCGTATGACTGGTTGAAATCTGGCCACTCTTAAAGCAAGATCTGGCAGGTTCAGTTTCCCCGAGGACTCAGACTGCTGTAGTAACATCCGAACATTTCTGTATATGACTGAAATATAGACGGCTTTTTTTTTTTTTTTTACAAAATTAAGGTCATTTGTATGTTAATACACAGCTCCTTCAGCACTATTTCAGTTACTATAATTTAAATTTATCCTAAATATTCAGACACAGTTGTCTCAGCCAACAGCACAGACCAAGATCAGGGACCAGTTGTTCAAAGCGTCGTTAGCTTAAAGAGCTTGTTAAGGGTCATTTCGTTAACTGTTTTAGCGAATTCAATATACAATATTCTGATATTTTTTGCTGAAAAAATGTGAGTAGCTTTTGCACTGCAAAAGCTACTCACATTTTTTCAGCAAAAAATTTCAGAATATTTGCGTATCACTCAATGTAAATTTTAACGAATCGTTAACTAACGACATCCTTAGCTTTGAACAACTGGGCCCAGACTGCTAAGGAGCACTGTGATGAGTGTGACCAATAGTTTTGTGACACATCATCTAAAACTCTAATCAGTTTGTTCCAAGATGAACAAGGAGTTATGGTGTCTGAATATTTCGGGTAAATACAGTCGACTCTCGTTATCTCGAATTCCAAGGGACTCTCTGAAATACTTCAAGATATCCGTGCCTCGACATATCAGATTTGCAGAATTCAGGAAAAAATAATTCAAACAACTACATTTAACAAATATATGTGTAATTGGATTCTTGAAGTTAGAGATATATTGAAAATATTGTGGAAAAGAGGAGAAACTGCTCCTTAGGAGCAATTTCTCCTCTTTTCCACAATATTTTTTTACCTGTTGTTAGATTTTTATGTTTAGGCAGGGACCAGATTTCCTCTTCGAGATAAGCGGTTATTCGAGATAAGCAAGGTCGAGATAACGAGTGTCAACTGTATAACTAAATTACTTGTGTAAAGCAATATGCAGGGTTAACGCACTGATGTGTGGAGACCCTTAAAAGGGTGATTGGCAATTGATTGATTGTGTTGGGGTTTAATGACACATCAACCCTTGTGGGTCATTTTGTGTCATCTCCCAGAGAAAGGGAGAAAAGAGATAGTAGGGAGAAAAGAGATAGTAGAGGAGATGAAAGAGAGGAACAGGGAAGAAAGAGAAACAGGAATTCAAGTGAAGAAATAGAAGAAACAAAACAATTCCCCCTCTACATTTACCTGCTACAAGGATAGTAGGCCTTGCCCAAATGTAAGCCAATATCAGTTGGACGCCCTGGTGACATAAGATACATGACACCTTTGCACCACCTGACCACCCCCGAGTGATTGGCAAACTGTGCAGACCCAGATCAGACTCCACAGAACATGGCATCTGATCACAGTCTCCACTGTTTGCAAGTAGTTCAACCATAAATTTCCAGGAATATTTAAATCACATAACCTGACATACGTAAAATCAAAATTAGAATCTTCCAGTATTATAGTGTGGGG
Organism: Anodontia alba; assembly: GCA_964016985.1. Classification (NCBI taxonomy): domain Eukaryota; kingdom Metazoa; phylum Mollusca; class Bivalvia; order Lucinida; family Lucinidae; genus Anodontia; species Anodontia alba. Next base: position 9,372,844 of record OZ024827.1, on the reverse strand, counting down.
GAGTTCATTCAGTCTACAATGGGTTAATACATATGTGGACACAGGATGCACTGAACTGTCTGTATGTCCTGCAGTCTAATCAAGTTCTTCCATCTTTAATTGCAGGACTGCAAGTCAGACCTCAGACTGAATCTGTTTAGAAGGTAGGCACCTGATGATGATGGTTTAGAGTTTTGCATCTCTTTTGTTTGTTTGTGTTGAGGTTTTACGGCCCAGTCAACCCAATGGGGTCATGTCGAGCGTGGTCAGTTTACCTAACCACACGTTTACTGGGCAGGTTTAGTCCTCTAAGCGGTTAACCAGTATTGTGCACATTCTTTCCCCAGAAACTGACCACTGCCCTTCTTGAATCAGCAAAAGGGTAAGAATGACCGTAGAAAATATTTCATGATCAATCTCCACGAAAGAATGTTGCCGACCTCGGCAGGAGGTTGAACCCGCGACCTCCTGGTCTTCAGTCGGACGGAGCATCCAACTGAGCCACCGAAGCCTTTGCATCTCTTTCCACATTACTTTACTCCTAAAGGTGATAAAAGGATGATAATGAAAGGTTCTGTGCAATGAAGCTTAGTGGTCATAAGCTCATAAGCTGAATTTTATCTTTAGAAGGATTTGAACCCAGGGACCTCATGATCTGGTTTTGAACATTAACTGTTTGGTAACAAAGACCTTTTAACCCTTGTCATGCTGAATAAATTATGCCACGCCCACTTCTAATTTTCAGCCAGTCAGATTGCTTGATCCCAATTGTTGCTATAAACTCACATACTTAATGGCAAACAGTGCAGATCCAGATCAGTTGGCTTCTTCTGATCTGGATCTACACTGTTTGCAAAGGCAAGGTATATCCAGGTTTAGCAGGACAAGGGTTGATAAGAGCCAGACTGTCAATGTCTGTAGTGGGGCCCATCATGTTTCTACATGTGATCGTCTGGTGCTTTGGCTTCAGACTGCCAAAGATCAGATCACTAATTTTGAAAGCAAAACTAGTCAATGTAAGTACATACAGTAAATGTCCTAAAATTTTGAACACTATATCATACGGTTTTTGCCTAAATTTTGCTTTTTATGCTGTTGTTTCTTAACATACTTCATGTGATGGCAAACAGTGCAGACCCAGATCAGACTGCTCCCTTCTGGAGCAGTCTGATCTGGGTTTGCACTCTTTCCATATGCCAACAACTTTGGAGTACAAAATTTTAGAAATTTTAGGACATTTATCGTGGAGTTCCTTACATCCAATAAAACTTTCCTTGAGAAAGAAACTGACAGTTGTCCTAATGATAGCATAGAAGACTGAGTTGACTTGAGCTGAGCTGGCCAAAATTCCAAACTGACATACTACTGTTTGAAAATCACTCACCAGTGTTTAAAGCTTTACATGCTGTATTATATCTTTCTGCCAAAGGAGGTAGGTCCCAATTGTCTATGAAACCCTCAATCTGAAATATCATTACAAATCACATAATGATGATTTGGTGTGTTACATCTTGGTCAACAATATTTAAGTCACACTGAAATAACTAATGGGTGGGATTGAAAGGCTCTGTGCAATGAAGTGCCATACAGTCATGAACTGAATTCTACCACTAGTGGGGTTTGATCCTGGGAGAGCCTTACGAATTGAAGTCACGATCACTAACCACTTGGATACATGGATAAATCAAATCTCAAGTATCCTTTCTTTTCTTTTCTTACTATTGTTTGTGTTGAGGTTTTACGGCCCAGTCAACCCAATGGGGTCATGTCGAGCGCGATCAGTTTACCTAACCACACGTTTACTAGGCAGGCTTAGTCCTCTAAGCGGTTAACCAGTATCGTGCACATTCTTTCGCCAGAAACTGACAATTGCCCTTCTTGAATCCTTTTCTTACCTATAGTACACACTCCAAACTAAGACGGGAAGGAATAATTCAATTGGAGCCATTTCTCAGTCAAATATCAGTTTGTGCAATTATGCTTCTGCAGCTGTTGCTGATTTAGTGTTTTACATCTCTTTCAAAAGTATTAACCCTGGTCCTGCTGATCCTGGATATGCCTTGCCTTTGCAAACAGTGCAGATCCAGATCAGTTGGCTTGCACTGTTTGCCATTAAATATGTGAATTTGTATCAACAACCTGGATTGAGTAATCTGAATTGTTTGTGCTGGTGTTTAATGACAAGTCAACCCTTTGTGGGTCATTTTGTGTCATCTCCCAGAGAAAGGGAGAAGAGAGATAGAAGAGACAGTAGAGGAGATGAAAGAGAGGGACAGGTCAGAAAGAGGAAAATAAATGAAAGTTAAGAAACAGAAGAAATAAAGACATTCCCCCTCTACCCATACCTGCTGCAATGATAGCAGGTCTTGCCCAACTGTAAACCAATATCAGTTGGACGCTCCGGTGATAAAAGATACACAACACCTTTGCCTCACCCAACCACCCCATGATCAAGTAATCTGATTGGCTGGCAATTAGAAGTGAGTGTGGCATCTTAATTTATTTAGCCTGACAAGGGTTAAGACATAGCTCAACAGTGAAAGGCTTTGAGCAATGAAAGGCTTTGAACAACAAAGCAGGATTCCAATCCATCTTCAGAGGGATTCATATCCAGGACATTGTGATCCTCAGACCTGAGAGTTTTACTGCTCAGCCAGGTGGATGCTTCTCAATTATACTGAATAACATTATGAACAGATGATCAAAGCCCAGTTGTTCAAAGCATTGTTAGCTTAACGAGCTCGTTAGTGGTCAAAATATTAACTGCTCTAGTAAGTACAATATCTAATTCACAGGTACTTTTGTTGAAAAAATGTGAGTAGCTTTTGCAAATCAAAAGCTACTCACATTTTTCAGCAAAAATATTAGCATATATGCCATATTTAGTGATCAAAGTTTTAATGATACATTAACTAATGAAATAATGAAAACGTTAGTTTTGAACAACTGGGCTCAGACATTTTCGGAGCTTTGAAAATAAAAAGTAGTATTTGGGTGATGCTTTAATTACTCTAAAGTTTCTCACCATACACCTTATCTAAATAAAGTGCTTATTTTCAAACAAATATAAAGAGGTTTATGTGTCAACTTTGTTGATGTTTATGTCGCACCTGCATACTAAAATGTGAAAACGAGCAACAGAAGAGTGAGTAGCCATCCTGGTTTAGCTCGGTGAGATAATGATGATGGTTTGGTGTTTTACATCCCTTTCAACAACATTTAAGTCATATCAAGATGATGAAAGGATGATAACGAAAGGCTCTGTACAATGAAGTGCCATACAATCGCCATACAATCATGAGCTGAATTCTACCTCCAGTGGCATTTGAACCCATGACTTTGTGATCTGAAGTGGGGAACGCTAACCATTCTGCCACTCAAATTCTTCAGCTCAATCAGATTTTGTTTGTTTGTGTTGAGGTTTTATGGTCCATTCAACCCAATAGGGTCATGTCAAGCGCGGTCAGTTTACCTATCCACATGTTTACTGGGCAGGCTTAGTCCTCCAAGAGGTTAACCGGTATTGTGCACATTCTTTTGCCAGAAACTGACAACTGCCCTTCTTGAATCAGCGGAAGGGAGAGAATGACCCTAGAAAATATTTCATGATCAATCTCCATGAAAGAATGTTGCCGACCTCACAGTCAGAGGCGCATCCAACTCAGCCACCGAGGCCCAGCTCAATGAGATAAAACAATCAGTGAAGTGAAACAAACTGTTAAGTTTTATAATTTGTGGAATTCATTCAGGGTGGACACTGGGGTGGACACTAGGGTGGATGTAAGTACACCGACAAATGAACGGACAGACACATAGCACTAACTAAGGAGCTTTCATTAATCCAAAAGTATTGATATTTTTCTTATTTCTCCACAAAAACATATGTTGTGGGTATTCATTAGAAGCACCTCGCCAAGGCACTTCTAATGAGTACCCACAACATATGTTTTCATGGAGAAATAAGAAAAATATTTACCGGATACCCTCCCTTATCTAGATCTATGAGACAGAATGAAACTTACATGCCTAAGTTGCCAATGCTAACACAGGTGTGACAAAAATGTTTGCATTTTCATTATCTCTCAAAATAAATGTAAGTTATTGGAACTCATTTGAAGTGCCCAACTGAGGTGCTAGTTATGAATACGCACAATATGTTTTCCTGGAGAAATAAATATTTACTCGATACTCCTCTTATCAAGAGTTCTGACAGCAACTCCTTACCATACTTATCCTAACATCTAAACAAGCCAATTTTGAATAGCTGGTGACATATCTAAAAGATGCCACTATCTGATAAGCGGTGCAGACCCTGATCAAACTGTTGGGGCACTACACATCTACAGTTTGCTCAGAAAATTCTGTCCAAAACTTTTACGGAAATTTCAGTAATTTTTGCCTAAAATTATAAACTGTGTACAATGACTAGGATCCTTTCACAAAGAAGATTCCATGTTTTTCTGGAATATTAACAAAATTACCCTAAATTATCAAAATTTGCGATGGTGACACAAACAAAACTTACTTTATCATTATCGACTAGGATGTCTGTGACTAGATCATCAGGTGAGAAAAAGGCACCATCCTTTGTGCCTAAAGTAAGGGTAGGCTTAAGTCCAAACATCTTATAGTATCTCTGGGAAGCTTCTTCAGACAACCAGGACATTGTCTTTCTGCCATCACTGTTAACAGAATACAAAGCTTGGTGTTTTTTTTTTCAACCAAAAAGTATTGACATTTTTTTCTTATTTCTCCATAAAAACATACAGTCTTACCTGTCTTAAAGGCCACCTGTATTAAACAGTCACTTGTCTTAAAAGGCCACATTTTCAGGTCCCATAAAAGGTAAAAAAAAAGGAAATTTGCCTCTACTAAGCAAGCACCTGTCTTAAGCAACCACTTTTTGGCCCTCCAACAGGTGCTTGTTTAAAGCAGATTTGACCATGTTGTGGGTACTCATTATAAGTATCTCACAAAAGCACTTGTAACGAGTATCCTCAACACATTTTGTTTAGAAATAAGAAAACCCTAATACCTCTCTTATATAAAGCTATGCAAGGTTCTTCAATGGTTCTGAGTTAAATGTTAAAGACCAACATGACATGGTGATCATTAACAGACTAATGCTTAACTAAAAAGCATTGAATATTATGTTATTTGAATTCTTCGTATGGGACATGGGCTCATATTTCTCTGCTTTAGAATTAGGCTCATCTGAAATACAAGAGGCCCAGGAAAAGAAGCAAAAAATAGATTTTCAAGATGGCTGCCATGGCGGCCATCTTGGATTTCCAATCGGCACGATTTTCGCTATTTTTGATCTACAAGTCACCCCGATGCTTCCTAGCAAGTTTGGAGGCAATTGGCCTTTCGGTTCAGGAGAAGAAGCGAAAAATAGATTTTCAAGATGGCGGCTATCTTGGATTTCCTATCGGCACGATTTTAGCTATTTTTGATCTAGAAGTTACCCCGATGCTTCCTAGCAAGTTTGGAGTCAATTGGCCTTTCGGTTCAGGAGAAGCAAAAAATAGATTTTCAACATGGCGGCCATGGTGGCCATCTTGGATTTCCGATCGGCACGATTTTAGCTATTTTTGATCTACAGGTCACCCTGATGCTTCCTACCAAGTATCGAGTCAATTGGACCAGGGCTGTAGGAGGAGTACTCTTTTAAAGCAATTGTTGACGCCGCACGACGGACAACGCACAACAGACGACAGACATTGACTGACCACAATAGCTCACCATGAGCACTTCGTGCTCAGGTGAGCTAATAAGCCAAGGGTGAACATGGCTCATTCGATTAGAGAGCTAATCTTAGTGCTTTTCGTATGATTGTTCAATTTGTGCTTGTTTGGATTTGTCGGTTTTCTTTTCCTCTTGGTGTCTGGGAAGGGCTGCAGTTTGTGATTGTGGCACTCCCTGGACTTTTCTCTTACTTTTTTTTTTTTATTATTACTATGTTTTATAGAAACTCCTGTAGTTAATGCAAACAGTGCAGATCCTGATCAGAAGATGCATTCTGCAGACTCAGATGCCGCAGACACAGATTGTGGGATCTGATCAGGGAATGCAAAGTCTGCCAACAAGTCTTTTCTGGGTCTCTGGACTAAAATAGGTTAACTAGGTAGAAGACTTTTCTCCATTAAACTAAATGTAGTGGGTGCTAATTCAAGCAGCTGAACTCTAGTCCTGCTGAACCCAGATATACTCTCCTTTGCAAACAGTGTAGATCCAGATCAGTTGGCTTCTGAAGAAGCCAACTGATCTGGATCTGCACTATTTGCCATTCAGTGTGTGAATTTACAGCAATAACATGGATCAAGTAATCTGATTGGCTGAAAATTAGAACTGGGCGTAGCATCCTAATTTATTCAGCATGACAAGGGTTAAGACGCTTCTAATGAGTACCACAACAAATTTTGTCAAGAAATAAAAATATTTATCTGGATAGGTCTCTTATCCAGAGCTGTAAATTACAATATGAATAAATACAAACCCATTAATAACTGGTATCAACAGCAATTTATCTTTGATCTGAACTTTGACCCTTATGATACCACTGATACGTCCATTGTTGGAGCCTGAAACCACATTTTGTGTGATGACTTGAGCACCTGATGATGGTATAGTTGTAGACAACAAAGTTCTGGATGTGTCAGATGTAACAACATCTACTGAATCTGAAGAAGAGCCAATAGACACATTTGCAGTTAGCGTTCCAAAACTTGTAATCTTAGTTTGTTTTGGTTTTCTAGTTGTTTGTCTATTACTGACTCTGACTATTGGTTGGATTTCTAAATCAGAATCAAAACCATCAATATTATCACAAACAGTCTCTAAAACAGAATAATCCATTCTAGTTGTATCATTTATTTTATCATCCCTTTCAGAAACAATTTCATTAATTATTTCTCTTGATTCAGATTCAGTATCACTTTCAATGTCACTGTCTTCAATCCTACACCTAACAGAGCTTGTTTTTTCTTTCCGTCGTTGTTCTGTCCTATGATCAGAGTTTGTAGTCTTGGTTTGTTTCTTGTTGCTCTTTGTTGTCCGTATAGTAAACAACCCATTTATGTCCACCTTCCTTCTTTTCATTGGCTGAAGATCATCTATCAGCCAATCATCAACATATTCATCCTCCCTTATAAGAGCAGAACTGTCTGCTCTACTTCTTTGTGACTTTGATCTGGTGGCTTGGCTAGCTCTAGCAGCAGAGCTTCCAATGCATGTCATGGCGGATCTGTAAGCTTCTGTGGCATTGGTGGAAACATCTAAATCCTCTAATAAAGGATTTAAAAGAATTTCTTCGGAGTCATCAGTCTGCTGTAATTTTACAGTTCTAGGTGAAGAATTCCTCTTCCTACAATGGATATATTGTCATAACCCTATATAAGCCAGGCCACAGCATTTCCAACAAGAATGCATATGCACCCAGTGAAGGCTCAGATCAGCCTGTGCAAATGCACAGGCTGATCTGAGCCTTCACTGGGTGCATATGCATTCTTAGTCTTCATTGATTAGGTCTACTGTCCACCTAAAGCCGATCTGGGTCCTTGGCTACCCAATGAGTGCCTTGCAATGACTCTGATCAGATTCTGTGGATACACATGCTGATTGGAGTCTTTGCTTGACACACATGCAGTCTTGCAGGAAATTCTGTACCCTGGCTTATCTTGTCATAACCCTAAACATTCAGACAAACTCTTTACCACATTTGTCCTAAAATTCTAACATTCAAGTTTGTGTTACCACCTGTTGATGTGTCTGACTCTCTAAAGGGTATAACTCAAGAAACAGGCATCCTTTATGTGCATGACAAAGTCAGATTATGTATAAACCACCTGCAAAGTTTCATGCTTGTTCTTTTTCCAACAGCAACCTTCTAGATTTTTATTTTATTTCACTGCAGCTGGTGTGAAGTGTCGTGTAAAGGCCATAAAACGTTTCCCTGTACTTAACAATAGAGCAGATTATATTTTTATTTCCTTTGGGATCATTGAGCCCATTCTGGTTATCGTACTTTGAAAATCAAATACTAATTAAGCTGGTGCTAGGGGGATTATGCAGCCTTGCAATTACATAGCTGGATATGAAGAGACTTAATAAAACTGAGTCTCTGATTGTCGTTCTTTTGTGTGTTCTTTGTTTCCAAAGGCAACCTTTTAATGTATCTCTAAAGGTTCAGGAGTTATTGACCCAATACTAATTTAGGGAAGAGAAGACAACTCATAAATACAGCAAGGCAGCTGTTATTCTTGTGTGTGTAACACATCACCATATCCTGCTGAATTTCTGTTCAAGTTTCAAGCTTAGATCTCTAAAGGTAAAGAACTTAGTCCTGCTCTGAATGTGAGAGGTGTCATTCTTGTGCATTACATATTATCACATTCTGTTGAATCTGGCTGTGAAGTTTCACATTTATATCACAAATGGTTAAGAAGTTATAGCCCAGAGACAAAATTCTGAGAAATTCAAACAAATCAAGGAAGAATTCTCATTCTTCAGCATGGCATATCTTATCAACTCCAGGTGAAGTTTCCTGATTGTACTTGTAAAGCTTGAGGAGTCACAGCCCTGACACAAAATGGACAGATAGATGCACAGATGCATCAATGCATCTATTGACTGGCTACAACCACTTGACCAGGTGTGGTCTAAATATGAGCAAATGACATTGCCTATCACTGTCAAAATGGCTCAGTGTATTCATAAATTTGAACAGCATTTCCATTATGTTGGTACTCTCACTATTATTATATTTGAAATGAATGACTACAACTGGTAGACACAGGCAGTTGTATATGCATCTGTCACAGAGGTGTCCGACAGTCTTCGTTGTCGACCTTGACCATATAGCTTAACCCACTTATACAAATAAAACTTTCCTTATAGATTGGACAGGTTCATTTCTGATTTTAGGAGTGTTTGTAATTTATTTATTCTCTTTTTGTCAGAAATACTTGTATTTCATGTATACTGTGTAGGCCCTGGTCTGACAAGTGTTTACAGCCCTTTTACAGCCTGTCAGCACCTGGCGCAGAACTCAAACTCAGGACCACTCGATTCTAAGTCAGACATTAGAACTATCACTTGCACAACCAAACATATTAACCCTTGTCCTGCGGAACCTGGATATGCCCTGCCTTTTGCAGTGTAGAGCCAGATCAGTTGGCTTCTGAAGCCAACTGATCTGGATCTGCACTGTTTGCCATTAAGTATGTGAATTTATATCAGCAATCTGGATCAAGTGATCTGATTGGCTGAAAATTGGAAGTGGGAGTGTCATCTTAATTTATTCAGCCGGACAAGGGTTATTAAAGAATGAAGGAATGAAAGAAAGAATAGCAAGAAACTTCAAGCAACTGTTTGTGGTATGTTCAACATGCAAGAAAACATGCGATTAGCTCAATCAGACAGGTTTTACTCAAATTCAAAAAGTATCTGTTAGAGGTGAAAAAGAACAAGAGCTCCGCAAGTAAAGGCATCATACATCTGGGGCAAGTAATAAGATGTTCGACATAAAGTGATTCTTTTACAATTCAGTGGATGAAATCTGTAAGTGGAGCTAGTTGGAAACCAATATATTACCAAAATTTTCAAAGGGTCATGACTCTATTATTTGGTTGACTGTGACCTTGAAGCAATAGATGCTGCTCCCTATCCATATATGCCATACCTCACACTGTGAGACAAAATCTCACAGAATTTTAGCCCTTCTTGACCCCATTTCCCATAAGATCTTCAAATCTCACAGAATTTTCATACCATTTAATAAGCTATTATTTGAGGAACTAGAAATAAATCACACATAAGCATGGCTATCCCAAGCTTAATTCATTTATAAAAATAATGGCTTTTAACTTACTTATGTAAGCTTGAAAAGTGATTTTCATAAAAATCTCACAGAATTTCATCAAATCTCCCCTGAAAATTTGCAAAATCTCACAGATTTCTGTCAACAGCTAATGGCATGTCTGCCTATCATGGTGTAACTATTTACAAAGTTTCAGCTTGATTGGATGTAAATTATAGGAGTTAGCCGGAAACAAAAAAGTTACAGAAATTTTCAAAGGGGCATAACTCTGCTAATATTTTGCGTACTGCAATCTTGAAATAATATGCACTGCTCCATACCATGGTCTAACAATAAATCAAGTTTCAGCTTGATGGGATGTAAACTGTAGGAGTTAGCTAGAAAAGAAAAGTTTACAGAAATTTTCGAAGGGGCATAACTCTGCCAATACTTGCTGTACTGTGACCTCGCAATAAAGTTTAAGCTTGATCCGATGTAAACTGTAGGAGGAGTTTGCCGGAAACAAACAAGTTTATGGACAAACGGATGCAAGACCTTGAACATAATACGTCCCATTTTTTAAACAGGGGTATAATTATTATAATCTATTTTTTTGACTTGGGTTTTACAGCCCCTTCAAGAATATTTCTCTTATATCAAGCCGATCGTTCATCAAATGTGGGTGAAAACCGGAGAACCCAGGGAAAAACCAACTGACCATCTGTAAGCAGAACTTGGCCTTCCCATATGACCTGAGTGAGGCTCGAATCACAGTGGTGAGACACCTAATGGATTTAGAATCAACTCTCCTATCCACTAGGCTACCAGGGCCTGCTTATTATAATCTACATACTGATTTCAAAAATGAATGCATCCAGGAGGTGCTTAATTTAACCTCCTGGTCAGAAGGAAAAACATTTTGGTATACATGGGTCTTCGAAGTAGGGGCATAAAAACAGTGTTTGATCTAGAGCTTTGGAAATACCTAGGTTTCTCCTGTTCACCGTCACTGTCAGAATCAGTATCATTAATAACACTGTTTCTTGATCTGTGAAATGTTTTTTCCCTGCGTTGTCTAGAGATTCGTGGTAATTCTTCACTACTGGACTGAGATATCAGTGGGGAGATAGTGGCCTGGGACAGGGGTTCCTGTCTACTTCTACTGCTACTTCCTGTGGAAATAACATAAGTTTCCTTATAAAACACATCATTTTTCATTCATCCAAGTCTGACAGCCAGTAATCTTAAAAATTATTTGATCTAGGCAAATGTTCTAAAAATTTGAAAAGTAAAATCTTAGTTGCAAACATGGAAAGCAAGAAGAATTGTTTGAGGGAAGTAACTAACATTGTAAATGGAGGCAATTAAATTGCTTCCTTTATAGGGATCAAACATGGTTTTTCATGCATTAACATTCGTCAGGTCCCCGAGGAAGGTTTTGAAAACCGAGGATGAAGGCCACGGTTTTCAACACCTCCCTAGGAACCTGGCGTATGTTAATGCATTGAAAAACCATGTTTGATCGCTATTATTGCATAAAAACTGAAAACATTTGCTACATTTTGCGTTATTTCTTGCACTATTTTGTTTCGCCTTTCCACCGATGATTTCTATAGAATTTGCTCATTCCAGGGCTGGGCAGTACACATCTCGTAACGGCAGCAATCCTGTGGCCCCGGTACGAGCATATTGAAAGTTACGTAGCCATGCATTAACAGCGCATGAATTGCCTTGTTAATACACGGCTTTTTGCCGGTTAATGCACGGCTGTTAATAACCTGGGACACTGCTTTTTATGCAATAATAGCAGTTAACCCATAAAGGACCAGTCACAAGAACATGATACAACTTTCTAGAATAATTACCGTATTTACCCTAAGTATTGGGACACCTCATCTCTTTACACTACTTGTCCTAAAATTAGGAAATGTCTGTTCTACCACTTGTTGATGTGTTTAAAATATTATTGGATGCGTTGCAAACAGTGTAGACCCTGATCAGATGCCACATTCTGTGGCATCTGATCTGGGTCTACAATGTTTGCTTGGGCTTATCTGTCCCAATATTTAGGGTTATTATGGTATTTGCTTTCTATTTTTGAGAAAATGAGGCTTGACCTTTCACAAGGATCATCTGCTAAGCAGACAATTCACACCAAATGCCTTATTTTATTGGAAAAATAAAACAGATATTTCAGATTGTCTCCTGTTAAAATGTTAGACTACCTTTATGTGGTGTTTTTTCCTTCAGTAGTTCAACCACACTATTATAAACAGTAAGAAATTCTGTGTCTGTAAATTCATTGTCTCTCTGCCAGGCAAGAATTGTGTCCAAGGCTGTCTGGTGCTGAAATATATAATCTTGTACGAGTCATAAGTAGCAAGATATGAAATATGTAATGTTAGAAAAAGGCAACCAATAGGCAAAAATAAATTACATAAGTGAAAGGTCATCACACCTTTCTGGGATGACGTTCATAAATTAGAACACATATACAGGTGAGCTGCACATAAAAAAAATGATGTAAAATGCCCATTTGGAAAGCAAAGGCCAGTCATAGCTCCAGATAAGTCACTTATTTCAACCAAAAAATATATTAATAATTTTCGTATTTCTCCATGAAACAGAGGAATTGTTAAGGAGCAGTATTTGGTGATAAGTAAGGGATAATTTTCTCTAGTTCTCCATAAAAACCATGTTGTGGGTACACAACATGGTTTTTATGGAGAACTAGAGAAAATTATCCCTTACTTATCACTCTTTTACAAGATATTCAGCCAAAACCAAATTTTGACATCTATCAAGGTCCATTAACTTGAAAATTTATAAAACTGGTCCATTTTCATTCCAAACCTAGATTTACTGTCCTTTCAACATCACTCGGAAAGACGTTTTTGCCTGGCGTTTTATCTTAAATGAAAATGTTTTGTTCTGACTGACCATATCGAAACAGAGGCCATTGGTCTTTTTCTTTTCTGTTTCTGTGTTTTGTTGTACAAAATTTACCCTAAAATTAAATTTATGGCTAAAAATTGATCTTACCCATGAAATTTCTATAGCAGGGAAGATGTTTGCAGGCGACGTGTTCGCCTTTTTTCTGCACACGTCGCTCTGTTCATGCAGGAAAGTGATGTTGACGTCGCCTTGATTTTTCAGTGTGTATTGCCTATCCTGACAGATTAATTCACAGAAAATACAGACGCAGGTGACATGATCTTTCATCCCTTGAGGCTAGGATTATTAACAGGCAGGTTCACTTGTTAGTTATTTGACTCTTCCCAGTAATATCACACTGTTTTTTTTGCAGATAATTTGACTTCGATTTTGACAGGTGCACAATCCACCCCTCCTCATTCTAGCGTGCCTGATGCTTTTTTCTTTTTTATTTTCATTTCAAAGTTTTCGAATGCCAAATTTTCATCAATGTGATCGCAAATGCCGGTTATATCATATCATATCTTTTGAATGACGACATGCTGTGACCAGCAAAATAGTACCGTATCACCTATGCGAAATATCAGCCTCCCCTGCATTCTGCAGATTAAAATAGTTATTTCTGTTGGCCAAAAGCAATTTCTAAGTCCCGCAGAATAAGTCCAGTAAACCATATGGAGATTCTCACGGAACTGCTCTGATGCACACTAGGCGACAGTACGCAATTCGGGGATGTTCACGATTCCAGTACAAGTTTAAAAGTTACGTTTTCACTTGCTCCCACATGAAGAAACTGCGTGCTCATAAAGGTGATGTCACGTGAACTTGTGGCGGAAAACCACTCTCTGAGAAAAAAACAAACTTATTACCATGTAAAATTGCAGTGCCTTTTCATGTCTGAAATGCATTCGAAACATACGCTTTTATATATTTAAAATAGACCCAAACTGCACTGATTATTTTTCTGCGAATTTTAGTGGAAGATTGAAACTTCCACAAGTAAACATGACCCAGACTTTTTTCGCAACATATATCCACATCGCAACACGGTGCAAAGTAAACACTGAAATGACGTTTTGTGGGAAGCTTGATACAGAAGTCCACGTATACATTTGCTGTATTTGTTTGTTTGTGTTGAGGTTTTATGGCCCAGTCAACCCAATGGGGTCATGTCGAGCGCGGTAAGTTTACCTAACCACACGTTTACTGGGCAGGCTTTGTCCTCTGAGCGGTTAACCAGTATTGTGCACATTCTTTCGCCAGAAACTGACAACTGCATTTCTTGAATCAGCGGAAGGGAGAGAATGACCATAGAAAATATTTCATGACCAATCTCCACTAAAGAATGTTGCTGACCTCAGCCGGGGTAGAACCCGCAACCTCCTGGTCTCCAGTCGGACGGATACATTTGCTGTAACGAGTAAGAGTGCATTAATTGGTTTTGATTGAAAATGTTATGTTTCACTTACAAAAACCCTCAATGTAATTAACACACAAGATTAAAATATAACTGCAGACAGCAACAAAATTTTTGGATGCGGGGGGTACCAAATGTGTTTGTTTGTGTTGAGGTTTTACAGCCCAGTCAACCCAATGGGGTCATGTCGAGCGTGGTCAGTTTACTTAACCATGCGTTTACTGGGCAGGCTTAGTCCTCTAAGCGGTTAACCAGTATTGTGCACATTCTTTCGCCAGAAACTGACAACTGCCCTTCTTGAATCAGCGGAAGGGAGAGAATGACCGTAGAAAATATTTCACGATCAATCTCCAAGAAAGAATGTTGCCGAGCTTGGCAGGGGTTGAACGTGCAACCTCCTGGTCTCCAGTCGGACGGCGCATCCAACTGAGCCACCGGAAATCGACCGGAAATGTAAATACGGGCATGTCTCGGGCAGATAACTCCCGTCAATGAAGAAATTTGTCCATTAGCAATACCAAAGCAATATCAATGCACATACCAAGTTTGGTGAAAATCCATTAATGTTTACTCAAGTTATCATCCAGAAATGAGGACATTGAGAGAAATCCATTAGCAATACCAAAGCAATATCAATGCACATACCAAGTTTGGTGAAAATTCATTGATGTTTACTCAAGTTATCATCGAGAAATGAGGACATTGAGAGAAATCCATATGTAAAGTTTTGAGACAATTCCTCCACTGGTTACGGAGGAGATGTGATAATAGGAAAATCCAAGATGGCAAACAACGGATATATCTGTAAAAGGACCGGAACCAAATTTGGCCTAATTAGGTCACTTTAGGAACATCCCAGACAAGTTTCGAAAAAATCCTACCACTGGTCTCTGAGGAGAAGTGATAATGAGATTGTAACAGTGCTAAGTAAAATGGAAGTCGCAATTTCTACGATGGCCGTCTGTCGGCTATATTAGTCAATAGATAGGAATCATTTTCACGGAGACACATCTAGGGGTTGGGAGGAATCCATATGCAAAATTTTGGAAAAAAAATTCCTCCACTGATTACCAAGGAGATGGAATAAGGAGAAAATCTAAGATGGCCACTGGCAGCCATATTTGTTGACTGAAGAACCAAGTTTGGGTGAACTAGACGACCAGCTAAACATCTCAGACAAGTTTGAGAAAATCTGACCAGTGGTCTCAGAGGAGATGCAATAACAAATATGTGTTAAGTAAAAGGAATTTTTAAGATGGCCATCTGGTGGCCATATTAGTCCACAGACCAGAATCATTTTATCAGAGACACATCTAGGGGTTGAGAGGAATCCATATGCAAAAAATGATGAAATTTCACCGAGTGGTTACAGAGGAAATGCGATAGGAAAAATCCAAGACGACTGACTTCGGCCATATTTGTTGACAGACCAGACCAAATCTGGGCATGCACAACCAGATCACTAGGGAAACATCCCAAACAAGTTTCGAAAAAATCCAACCAGTGGTCTCAGAGAAGATTAAGAGCAAGATATTGTTTACGGACGGATGTATGGATGGGCACAGAACAGTCCCCATGTGATTAGCTCTACTTACGGAAGAGAATAGAAAGTAAAAATGAAGTGCAGATGGACACTAGAATGGTACATAACTATCTTGTGTGTGTGGTGCTGGTGTGTGTGAGTGTGTGTGTGCGTGTGTGTGCAAGTGTGTCTGTGGGGGGGGGGGGGGGGGGGGGGGATAGCATGCATTTATATATACCTTATCATCTTTACACAAAACATTTGCCCCTCTTTCAATGAGTAACTGCATAATCTCCACATGCCCACAACTGGCAGCATCTATCAGTGGTGTTACCCCACCACACTGGTCGCCACCTCGGTGGTCTATGGCAGCTCCATGACTAAGCAGGTACTCTACTATCTCATAGAAGTTGTGATTTGATGCTTCATGAAGTGGAGTCCAACCAGAGTTGTCCTGGGGGTTCATTGGATGACCCTAAATAGAAATCAATTTACACTACAATCTCTTTATAACATGATTCGTTATAACACAGTTTTGGATATAACATTGTTCAAAGATGGATCCAAAAATGTATAGGTTATATTGAAAAATGACCATAAATGGTCATTTTTCAATATAATCTATACATTTTTGTTTGGATATAACACAGTTGTTTAACTAACACAGTTTATGCTATGGACCCCAACAATAGTGTTATAAAGAGGTTGTGGTGTGTGATGCAACTTTTGGCTCTGAATTTTTGGGCAATCAAAATTCCTATCCTGTGTAGTAGTATTCAATAAATAACAAACAAAAAAAAAAAACAACAGAAAATGGTAGACTAAAATTTTTAAATCAGCCTCCGAATCTATATACGCAAAATTCAAATTTTATTGTCACATTTGGACTATTTGACTGCTCTTTACAGATTATTTCGCAGTTACAATAATAAGTAATGGGTCATAATGAGTTAGTGCTCTAGACAATAAAGTCATAATGAGTTAGAGCTTTTCACAATAAAAACAAACATCCGCCAAGAGATAAAATGCAGCTTTATTCTCACAATAATAGCTCAACAAAACGATCATTGGGTCACATATACCCCGGACGGCACCATCATTAACAGTATCAGTCTTTCTCCTATGACCTTGTTTGTGTTGAGGTTTTACGGCACAGTCAACCCAGTGGGGTCATGTTGAGCGTGGTCAGTTTACCTAACCACATGTTTACTGGGCAGATTTAGTCCTCTAAGCGGTTAACCAGTATTGTGCACATTCTTTCGCCAGAAACTGACAACTGCCCTTCTTGAATCAGCGGAAGGGAGAGAATGACCGTAGAAAACATTTTATGATCAATCTCCACGAAAGAATGTTGCCGACCTCAGCAGGAGTCGAACCCGCGACCTCCTGGTCTCCAGTTGGACCCGCATCCAACTGAGCCACCGAGGCCGGCCAATCCTATGACCTTGACTTTCCATTTTAGATAACACTTGTAGCTGTACACCCAAATAAAATCTGGGAACTACATGTAGCAATTGGCAAAATATAAACTAAATTGATAATATAACATAAAAACTTTGACGCAGGGCAGATGTCTACTTACTCTACGGAAGGACAAACAAATGTAATACCAATGAACAGATAAATGGAAAAGCGAAATATGCTGGGGGGTATAAAAATATCAGACACCGAAGCTTTTTATATGGTGTGGCTAAAACTATATATAGTGACAAAGGGGATATTATTTATATGCAGGACCTTACAAAGACAATGAATCCATTTCTTCCAATATTTTATCAATTCTGGAAAAAAGTACTTCAGTAAAACTGGCATGATAAATAAATTACATGGTTAGTATCTTAGAAAATCAGGGCACAGTTGTTCATTTGCAAAAGCTACTCACATTTTTTCAGCAAAAAATAGCTGTGATTTAGATATTGTTGTTACTAGAACAGTTAACATTTTGACCACTAACAAGCTCATTAAGCTAACAATGCTTTGAACAACTAGGCCCAAGTGTATTTTGGGGCAATGAAGCTCACTTTTATTCACCCATGAGCCATAATACAACTGATACCATAATAACCCTAAGTATTGCGACAGATAGGCCTTTGCAAACAGTGTAGACCCAGATCAATGTTGCAGACAACGGGTTCTGATCAGGGTCTACACTGTTTGCCATACATACAGCAATATTTCAGACAGATCAAGAGGTAGCAGAATGGATTTTTTCAAATTTTAGAACAATGGTAAGTAGATAAGGTGTCCCAATACTTAGGGCTATTAGTACATTATTCCAAAGTACTAAACATGTAATCTGTATGAATGATAAAACTCTAGAATCCGATACTAAGAAGTATATCTAGATAATTTGTTTATTTGTGTTGAGGTTTTACGAACCAGTCAATCCAATGGGGTCATGTCGAGTGCAGTCAATTTACCTAACCACACGTTTACTGGGCAGGCTTAGTCCTCTAAGCGGTTAACCAGTATTGTGCATATTCTTTTGCCAGAAACTGACAACTGCCCTTCTTGAATCAGCGGAAGGGAGAGAATGACCGTAGAAAATATTTCATGATCAATCTCCACGAAAGAATGTTGCCAACCTTGGCGGGAGTTGAACCCACGACCTCCTGGTCTCCAGTCAGATGCACATCCAACTGAGCCTCTGAGACCAGCATATCTAGATAAACATGTTTTGAAGGTCACTATGACAGTAAAACCAAACTGGTAACAATGTTTTCAGAGAAAGCAGATGTCCCCTGCACCATGAATTTGTAGTGGTATAATTATGGATACTTATCAGAATTAACAAACACATCATAGGAACAGGTTTTGCATGAAGCCTAATTTTCTTTACAAACAAGATATTGAGTGGAAGCGAAATTCTGACAATAAACAAGGGCCATAACTGTGTTGTAAAAATGTTAAAACTGATGCTTAACAATCTGAACCTAGTCCGGTCAACATTAATACATGTGCAAAACTTGGTCAAATGCATCAAATTGTTCCCAAGATATTGTGGGGAAAGGAAATTTTGACAATAACCAAGGGATATACCTGTGTTATAAACTTGAGAAAATTGTCAACGCATATGCAAAATTTAATCAAATTCCATCTATTTGTTTACAAGATATTGAGTGGAAACGTCAAAGCGTATGCAATATTTGGTCTAATTCAATCAATTTGTTCTCAAGATATTGAGCAGAAATGAAGTTGGAATCACAGACAAGCTGAAAACAGTATACCTCCCATACTTTGTATGCGGTAACAATCCCAACGTAGATCTGGTCAACATCAATGCATATGCAAAATTCGACTTAATTACATCAATTTGTTCTCAAGATATTGGAAGTTGGAATCACGGACAAGCTGATAACAGTATAGCCCTCCATACTTCGTATGCAGTAAAAATCCCAACATAGATCTGGTCAACGTCAATGCATATGCAAAATTTTGTCTAATTCCATCAATTAGTTCTCAAGATATTCAGCAGAAATGAAGTCAGAATCAGACAAGCTGAAAACAGTATACCCCCTCAAACAAAGTATGCAGGGGGTACACTGCATACTAAGTATGCGAGGGGTATAATAGTACCGGTACCTCTCTGAAAATATTTTAATGTCTATCACAAGACAGGATTTTATGCAGAAATAATAAAATAAAATACAAATATTTTTTCTTGCACTGCACATTAGATATATGTAATACTATACAAATGTATGAAACCTGACTATTATTAGTGGACTTTTAATTTTGGTGATTAGCACTTCACATAAATGTACATATTTTACAGTACCTCATCAATGAGTTTCTTGACTCGTTTCAAATTTCCCTCTATACAAGCTCTGTGCAAAGGTGTTTCTCCTAGATAGTTTCTCTGGAAAAAAATAAAAGCAGACAAGTTTACCTTCAACATTGTTGGTTTCTAAAGGTGCTGGCAGGGGAGAGGGGGTGCAAATGAACCACAAAAGTTGTGCTGAGTTTTCACTGGGTGAATGTCATGATGTATTTTATCTTGTTGTGTCTCAAGTAGTATTATCGGGAAATGATATACTTTCAGGGGTGGCAACTTACTTCCTTATGTCCCCCTTCTGAAAAGGGGTCTACTCTATAAGGAAAGAATTTTCTCGCAAAGGGAGATTCCTTCACAGACATGGTTTCATGTGCAGGAAAGCAAACAGTCACACACAAAACTTGTTTACCTTGTAAAAATGGCTGAAAATCTACCAAGTGCATGCAGGCACATTAAAAAAGCCAAAAACAATCAAAAAGGCAATCCTCACTCTGAGGTTATATAACTTTTTTCATGCTCAACCCAGCAGCATGAAATTTGTCCTGCTAATAAATCTCAAATTACTTACTACTGCAAATTGTTTCTTGCTAAGCATAGCTGAGCATGAAAATTTCTCTGCTAATAAATATGAAAATGCCAACTATAGTTGGCATTTTCATATTTATTAGCAGAGAAAATTTCATGCTCAGTTGAGTTGAGCATGACAACAGTTTTATAACTTCAGGGCCTAGCCAATGGTGGTATTCAGAAGATATTATTTTTGCATTAAATTTTCTTGTTGAATACACATTAGAATTACCTTGCCACAACATACTTTTTGCAGAAAAATAACTGTCATAGGATAGGGTAAATGGCTAACGTAAGTCCAAGTATCAACTAAATCCATCAAGGTATTCAGGAATTGTAGGTTTTTAAAAACTTTAACATGAATACTCTCTATTAATGTCTGTGGCCTTGACATTTAAATCGCAGGCTGGGTGAAGGTGGTATGTCCCTACAAGCTAATCCCAAGCTGACAACAGATTGCAAATATTTAAGGCTTAAAATATGTGGACATGTGGGTTTATCAGTATCAGTATCTTTCTTATTTGTGTATGTTGTGGGTACTCGGAAAAGCCTTGCCCAGGTGCTTCTAATGAGTATCCACAACACACATATAAATTTTTAATAGTGTTTTAGTGCAGAAATAAGAAAAATATCAACACTTTCTGGTTAGGAAAACTATCAGAGCTATGAAGTAAGAAAACATAGAAGATCACAAAGTGGGTACCAACCTTATGAGAAATCTTTCTACTGATTCCCTGCACTGCTTTTGTACCAGTTTCTGTCTCTTCATCTTCTGGAAACAAACATATATGAATCAGCAAGTCAACATATAATTTATGGATACATAGACATTGTTATGTTTATATTTTGTTGCTATATATTTGATGTCTTTTTTGTTATACTTCAACTAAAATATATGACTTGGCTCATTGGCTCACACAAATAATAATGAATGACATACAAGGTTTTCATCAGAAACAGACTGGCAACAAAAAATCTCTAACCTATGATTTTTGTCAAATCTCCTTTTACATACAGTAAATAAATGACCGCAGTCTAATTTTTATCAAATAATTTTTTGCCAGGACATCTTCCTTTTCTTTAACAATAATGAAAACATTACCATATGTGAATAGTGAAAATCACAGACAAACAGGAACATTTTACCCTAAAGGCTTAGACTGATAGTCAAGCTTGCACAAACATTACAGCAATCTTATCAGAGTCTACTGTTTGCCATTCTTCCAGCATCTTTTAGACGCCTCAGCAGGTAGTCAAACAAACTTATTCAAGTTTTGGGATAACAATAGTTAATGCTTCTGACTCTATAAATTATATGATGCGCAAAGCAAGAAAAGGGCCCTTATGCCATATGCAAACAGAGGAGATCCAGAGAAGTGTACACATCTGTGCTGTCTGATCTGGACATTCTCTGTTCGTTGACATATACTACAGTATCCATTGATTCAGTATGCCGACAACGAAGGCCCAGATCAGCCTGTGCAAATGCGCAGGCTGATCAGTGCCTTTGTTGTCTGCAAGTTGCATAAGGGCCCTTTTCGTGCTTTGCACATCATTTCATATTTAACCTGAATATTTGGACACCTACCGTATTTACCATATGTATTCGGACAGACAGGCCTGAGCAAACAGTATAGACCCAGATGAGACGCCGCAGAACGCGGCGTCTCATCTGGGTCTACACTGTTTGCCACTCATCCAGCAATTTTTAGACACAACATCGGGTAGTGAATTGTACTGGTTCAAATTTTTGGAACATGTATGGTAAGGAGTTGAGGTGTCCGAATACTTAGGGTAAATACGGTAACCATATTTATCCTAAAATTCCAACAAGCCCATTTGATTGCTTTATATTGTGCCCACAATGTTGTGAGAGAATGTTGAACAGTATGTACCCTGATCAAACAGCTTTGAAGGAGCTTGATCTCTGCTGACACCGTTTGCTCAGACTTGTCTATCCAAATATTTTGGCACTACCTGAATCTGTAAGATCTGACATTTCAACTTCCTCTTCACTGCTGGTATCCACTTCCTGACTCTCATCCTCCATATCATCTCCTTCGTCTAGATTATATTTACTTCGAGTCTCTTTCAGTTTAGCTTCCATTTTTGTCCTATGAGCTTCCTTTTTAAACAGTTTCTGTAGTTCACACAAGGAAGCCAACGATCTCACCTATGAATATATACAATTTTTAGTAACAAATGTGACTGTTGATAATATTTTCATTTTTTTTTTTTTTTTTTTTTTTTGATTTGGGTTTTACGGCCCTTTCAAGAATATTTCACTTATATCGAGCCGATCGTTCATCGAAGGTGGGCGAAAACCGGAGAACCCGGAAAAAAACCACCTGACCATCCGTAAGCAGAACTTGGCTTTCCCACATATGACCCGAGCGAGGCTCGAACCACAGCGGTGAGAAACCTAATGGATTAAGAGTCAACTCTCTTATCCACTAGGCTACGGGGGCCCGTCAACATTTTCATTGCAGTAAATTTTGTTATATGCAGACCAAATAACATGCAAACATTGGTGAAGAAAATCAATAATCAACTACCAATGTATTTCAAATTTGTAAACACTATGCCCCAAAATATATGCTTCTCCCTACAAAATGTCAAAGTTAAAAAGTGGCATAATTCTCTAAAAATTAATCAGATTTTCCTTTCAAAAGTTAATTGAGTGATCTACTCCTTAACCAAAATAAGCTCACCAAGTTTCAAGGCCCTAACTGTAACATTTATCGAGATATCTTGCTGACAGGAAAAGCATATCAAACAAATGGATGAACAGCAAATAAACTATTAGTCCCTACAAATTCTTGAAAGTTAGGGGTATAACTAGGGTTGTCCAATGTCTTTTGAGGATGCGGCAGCGTCTTGGGAAGATGCTGTATGAAAAGTTTTTTGTACCAAGAATCATTATGATCATGTCTTATGCATAGGTCTAGATAAGAGTGGGTATCAGATAAATATTTTTCTTTTTTCTCCAAGAAAATATGTTGTGGGTACTCATTAGAAGCACCTTGCTGAGGCGCTTCTAATGAGTACCCACAACATATGTTTTTGTGGAGAAATAAGAAACCTATCAATACTTTTGGATTGAACTAGAAATGTGTTCAAAGGACATGGATGCCCCTGCCTGAAAAACTTTAACGCAAATTGCTAACGGAGACTGACAGACAGACGGACTTTCTAACATTTCGGGTTTAGGGGCTACCTCAATGTTAAATTTCCATAGAGGTTTAGGGGCTATTTTTTGGGGATTAGGGGCTAGTAATGTATTTTAAACAGAATAAACCTGGACATACCTGATAATTATGTCCAACATAGCCCCTTAACCAAGGATGTTCGCCCGGATAGATGGACGGGGGGGGTAACACTGTATGCCCTTTCCACCATTCTTCTGATGGCAGGGGCATAAAGAAAAGCAGCTTATCAAGAGCTATGCTTATGAATGCCAAAATACAACTGACCACAGCATAATGAGACTATGCTGTTAATCAAGATTATGATGTTTCATTTAATCCTTAAACTGCCAATCACAACAACTGTCGTCTGCTTTCTCATCTGCTTGTGATTTTAAAAGTCATTTCTGCAAACAGTGTGGACCCAGATCAGACTGCTCCTTTAGGAGCAGTCTGATCTGGGTCCATACTGTTTGCCTGTATGCAAAAATAGGTTTGAAAAGTTTGCAAGAATATTCAGCAGACGACACACACAGACGACATTTTCAGATGCAGGTTTTCTTAGCGTTTTAAGGGTTAATGACTTATTGTGCCACCAATAATGTTTGCAAACCTCCTTGAAAATGGCATCCTGTCATAAGGCAGTCTCTTTTGAAAGTTTTTTGAGGCAACACCTTGCAATACACTGCTTTTATTGACTTGGACTGTCTGTTTAGATGTTCCTTATCAAACACAAGTACCATGATATAGTCAGCTGTCTAACAAATGTTGTTGTGGTAGACAAAATTATAAGAGTGGATGTCACACTAATGTCCCAATGAACTCGAAGCCAACTTCCTAATGCTCTGTTTAATGAGTCTATTGGACCATAACATGTTGTCTTTGGATTGCCTGGCTTAGGAATCAGTCCTCTCTTAGACAAGTATCATGATATACTAATCTTCTGATAAATGTTGTTGTTGTGTTGGAATAAATTGTAAGAGTAGAGCATATCACTGACATTTAGAATTAAGACTATTCGGTCAGAATACTATTATGGTTCCTATCACTTTCCACATTGTATAACCCCTGTAATAATAAATCAACAAAAGCATGATATTTTTCTCAAAAGTAAGTTGTTACTTGTTTGTTTGTGTTGAGGTTTTACGGCCCAGTCAACCCAATGGGGTCATGTCGAGGGTGGTCAGTTTACCTAAGCACACGTTTACTGGGCAGGCTTAGTCCTCTATTAAAGAGGTTAACCAGGGCCCAGTTGTTCAAAGCTAACGATGTCGTTAGTTAAAATTTACATTGAGTTAAATTCGTTAAAATTTACATCGAGTGATACGCAAATATTCTGATATTTTTTGCTGAAAAAATGTGAGTAGCTTTTGCAGTGCAAAAGCTACTCACATTTTTTCAGCAAAAAATATCAGAATATTGTGTATTGAATCCGCTAAAACAGTTAACGAAATGACCCTTAACGAGCTCGTTAAGCTAACGACGCTTTGAACAACAGGGCCCAGTATTGTGCACATTCTTTCGCCAGAAAAAGTTGTTACTTGACATAATGAAGCGTTTAATGATGTGTGTTCTGTAACTAGAAATCAGTGCACTTGTTCAAACTGTGCATTTCTTTTTCATTTCAGAATAGTTATTTTTTATTTTTCCAAGAAAATAAGGTTAACATTTCATGTGAAGCATCTGCTCAGCAGACAATTCACATGAAACAGCAAGCCTTTTTTTCTCAAAAAAAAAAAAAAAAAAAAAAAAAAAAAAAAAAAAAAAAAAAAAGAAGTTTAACCCTTGTCCTGCTGAATAAATTAAGATGCCACACCTACTTCTAATTTTCAGCCAATCAGATTGCTTGATCCAAATTGTTGCTATAAATTCACATACTTGATGGCAAACAGTGCAGATCCAGATCAGTTGGCTTCTTTAGAAGCCAACTGATCTGGATCTACACT
This sequence comes from Anodontia alba, assembly GCA_964016985.1. Classification (NCBI taxonomy): domain Eukaryota; kingdom Metazoa; phylum Mollusca; class Bivalvia; order Lucinida; family Lucinidae; genus Anodontia; species Anodontia alba. The sequence continues at coordinate 9,347,720 of OZ024827.1, read as the reverse complement.
GTTTGCAAAGGCAGGGTATATCCGGGTTCAGCAGGACAAGGGTTAAGAATAATATCATTCGCTGCTTTCCAACTGGCATGCTATCCAGTAGACACATAAAAACATTTTCATTTTAATTGTTATTTCACCTGTAGTATTCTGTGTTTGGCTTTCTTGGCTGTTTCATAAGCTGTCAGGTAAGACTTGTTTATGTCATTATACTCCAGCCCCTGTAGCTCTTGGACTTCAGCAATATTCAACCACGTACGGCATATCTTTAGAAAAACAAGACAGAGCAAAATATATCTGCTAAATGAATAATAAAACCTAAAGAATTACAAAGCATTGCATAATATATAGCTCCTGACGAAATGTTTTTTGGTTGTTGTTGTTGTTTTTTTTTTAAACTAAAAGGTATTCATATTTTTATATTACTCCACAAACACATAGGCTGTGGGTACTTCTTTGAAGCATGGCCGGCCTCTGTGGCTCAGCTGGATGCGCCGTCCGACTGGAGACCAGGAGCTCGTGGGTTCAACCCCAGCCGAGGTCGGCAACATTCTTTCGTGGAGATTGATCATGAAATATTTTCTATGGTCATTCTCTCCCTTCCGCTGATTCAAGAAGGGCAGTTGTCAGTTTCTGGCGAAAGAATGTGCACATTACTGGTTAACCGCTTAGAGGACTAAGCCTGCCCAGTAAACGTATGGTTAGGTAAACTGACCGCGCTCGACATGATCCCATTGGGTTGACTGGGCCGTAAAACCTTAACACAAACAAAAAGGTATTCATATTTTTATATTACTCCACAAACACATAGGTTGTGGGTACTCATTTGAAGCACCTCATTTCCACAAACACATAGGCTATGGGTACTCATTAGAAGCACCTCATTCACAAACACATAGGTTGTGGGTACTCATTAGAAGCACCTCATTAATGAGTACCCACAACCTATGTGTTTGTGGAGAAATAAAATATTTGTCTGAATAGCCTTTTTATCTGGAGCTACAATAATACCTGCCATGATGTGTGTTGATTTTGTTTTGTTTGTGTTGAGGTGTTATGGCCCAGTCAACCCAATGGGGTCTTGTAGAGCGTGGTCAGTTTACCTAACCGCACTTTTACTGGGCAGGCTTAGTCCTCTAAGTATTGTGCAGTATTGTGCACATTCTTACGCCAGAAACTGACAACTGCCCTTCTTGATTGTTGATTGTGTTGGGGTTTAACGACACGTCAACCCATGTGCGTCATTTTGTGTCGTCTCCCAGAGAAAGGGAGAAGAGAGATAGTAGAGGAGATGAAAGAGAGGGATAGGGGAGAAAGGAAAATGAATGACAGTGAAGAAACAGAAGAAATAAAAACATTCCCCCTCTGCCCTTAACTGCTGCAAGGATAGCAGGCCTTGCCCAACTGCAAGTCAATATCAGTTGGACGCCCCAGTGATGTAAGATACACAACACCTTTGCCTCACCCAACCACCCCGGCTGCCCTTCTTGAATCAGCCGAACGGAGAGAATGACTGAAGAAAATATTTCATGATTAATCTCTTCAAAAGAATGTTGCTGGACCCGGCGGGGGTCAAACCCGCAACCTCCTGATCAGCAGTTGGACATGCATCCAACAGTGCCTAGAAGCTAGAAAAATCAGTAAGAAAGCTGACAGGATACCCTCTGTAAACAACACATTTCATTTAAATCAGTGTACAAAAATCATCTGTTTTGGATGAATGTAACTCCAAGTTATTGCAAGGAAACCAATATTTATCGCAAGAAAACCAATGTTTATTTCAAGGAAACCAATTTTTATAGCAAGGAAACCAATGTTTATTGCAAGGAAACAAATTTTTATTGCAAGGAAACCAATGTTTCATGTTTATCAGGAACCATATCTGATGTCAGAAATGACATACAGTCGAACTTCAATAGCTCGAACATCATTGGGACCAGGGAAATTTGTTCGAGACATGGGTAATTCGAGCCACTGAGGGTTAATTATGGCGCAAGGGCAGGAAGCAAATGGTGATAAATTAGGGATTTCTTTTCGATTTTCTATACAATAATTTATGTTGAGTGTACTCATTAGAATTGCCTCGATGAGGTGATTCTAATGAGTACACACAACATACAATTTCCTGATAAAATAAGAACATTTTACCTAAATATTCGTTTCCTGGACCTATCGGAAGAATTTCATAGGGACTAAAATACGAGTTCGAATGATCCATGGTAAACGAGCCATCGGTGTTCGAGCTATTGAGGTTTTATTGTATACAGTCAAATCTGTGTTAGTGGTCACCTCTATTAAGCAGCCAACCTGTATTAAGCAGCCAGAGGAAAGTTGCCCTGAAATTCATAGACATATATTTGAACTGTATTAAGCAGCCACCTGCCTTCAGCAGCCACATTTTAAGCTTCCCATGGGTGGCTGCTTAAGACAGGTTTGACTGTATATGCAAATGCCATTTCCAGCAGAACCTGTGATTATTCATCATTATGCTACCACCCATTTGGTTTGAATTGGATGCAAGATTTTGAAGTTATGTTATACTGTTGTTTTAAATTCTATACCTGGTCTCCTTCTTCTTCCCCTCTCAGTCTTATTTCAGAATGGTAATTTTCAATAGCTTTGTCATACTGCTTGTCATCTTTATAAGTCTGAGCTAGGGACACATAGATAGGAATCAAGTCTGTTTTATCAGCTCCTGATGATTTCAAATGTGCCAGCTGAAAGAGCATAATAATGTTTTTTCTCGAAATATTTAGACAGAATTTCCTGAGCAAACAGTTTTGGACCAGATAAAAATTGCTCCTTAACCCTTAAAACGCCAAGAAAACTGGCATCTGAAAATGTCATCTGTTTATGTTGTCTGCTAAATATTCTTGCAAACTTTTCAAACCTATTTTTGCATACAGGCAAACAGTGTGGACCCTGATCAGACTGCTCCTAGAGGAGCAGTCTGATCTGGGTCCACACTGTTTGAAAAATGACTTTTAAAATCACAAGCAGATGACAAAGCAGACGACAATTGTTGTGATTGGCAGTTTAAGGGTTAATCGGCCAGAGGACTTGCAAAGGAGGAATATTTGGTGATATTTCTGGTTTAATTTTCTCCAATTATCCATAAGAAAACATAAATGCAGAATTTCTAAGTCTATGACCTTTAGCAGGGGTTCAAATACATGTACATCCTGACCAGTGTTACAGTCTAGACTAATGCAAAATTTCTGTCTGTGACCTTAATCTTTTATCAGCAGCAGGAGGATTAATCAACATACATCTAGTAATAATGATACTCACATACTAATAGATTCAAGTGAAGACTAAGAAATATAAGCAAAGTACTAATCTTAATTTAAACATGCATGTTAACAAAGTTTCAAAATCTGTGACCTTGACCATAGTTAAACAAGGAACAGTGTTTTCAGAGAAAACAGATGCTCCCCACCCCTCCCCCACCTCCCTCCCCACACACACCACCATGAATTTTCAGTTATCTATTGCTGTGACCTTGAAAATTAGGCAAAGGTCAGCAAAATCTACTCAGTTCTTTGTTATGTTCCAATTATATATCTATGAAAATGTGTTAAAAATCCAACCACCAGTTCACAAGATATTGTGCAGAAAAGAAAGTGACGCTGATGCCAACGCCAATGGGATCCGCACTAAAAACAATATGTCCCCCTCCCCAGAGGTGGTGGGGGGTATAATAACAGCAGGAAGATTTGTCAGTGGCTTTTATTCAGCCAATGTTAGTATTAACCCTTGTCATGCTGAATAAATTAAGATGTCACGCCCACTTCTAATTGTCAGCCAATCAGATTGTTTGATCAAGATTGTTGATAATTCACATACTGAATGGCAAACAGTGCAGATCCAGATCAGTTGGCTTCTTCAGAAGCCAACTGATCTGGATGTACACTGTTTGCATAGGCAGGGTATATCCTGGTTAAGCAGGACAAGGTTTAACCAAAGATCACCAATTTTCAAGTGACATATGCAAAGAAAACAACAAAAATCTAACCCTTTCATCCCTACAGACCAATACTCATACCTTTGCAAATAGTGCAGATGCAGCCGAGATGGCTTGTAATGAGCCCTCTCATCAGGACCTACACAATTTGCCATTCTGTTTTGATTTTTGATTGAGAACCCTATTTGGAACAAGGGTTCTGACCAGATTCAAAGATGGAAGAAACTCTGGGATGAACGGGTTAATGCCAATGTTCACAAAAAATTCTAAGTCTGTGACGCTGACTTTATAAGGATGATGCAGCAAGATAATGTTACCAATTTGTATTTATCCAGTTCTAATACTACACACATATCAACAACTGCAAGTGAAAACTTTCAAAAATATCAGCAAAGACAAAAAGCTTAATTAATGCAAAACTTTAATGATCTGGGCCCAGTTGTTCAAAATTTAACAAAGTTGTTAGCTAACGTGACATTAAAATTCTTATCTTGAAATATGGCAAATACATTGATATTTTTTGCTGAAAATATGTGAGTAGCTTTTGCATTCCAAAAGCTACTCACATTTTTGCAGCAAAAATATCAATGTATTTTGAAAACTGTTAAGGTTATGTCCAGCTGGTCAGTTAGCATACTCACACTTTTGCTGGGAAGGCTTAGTCCTCCCAGCGACCAACCAATACTTGTGCACCTACTTTCACCAGTACAGGCCCCCTAGCAGTCTCTTTTAAAAATAAAGGCTTTTTATAAAGGCTATTTTCGGCCAAATAAAGGTTTTTCAGGATAAATTTGTACAAAATAAAGAGCATTTAATAGTTAAATTTCTTGGCAGATCCCAAGCAAAAGAACTACGCGTCATCGCCTCTCAAGCAGTATAGGGAGAAAAATTGCAGAGAAAATCTCATATTTTCATCTTTAAATGATAATGACAATTTTAACTTGCATTTCTGTTTAGAAACATATGAAGCGAAGTAACAGAACTATAATTTGTGTTTATGAAATGCTACATATTTACTCTGTCCTTCTCTCGCATTTACAAATTGCCAAATATAAAGGGTTTCTCATCAAAATACAGGTTTTTTAAGGTTTTTCAGCCAAATTAAAGGTTTTAAAGGATTTCAACAAAATTAAAGCTTTTTAAAAGGTTTTACAGGTTCCCCGTAGCTTACAGCTGGCCTTCTTGAATCAGTGGGTGAGAATGACCATAGAAATAACTTCATGATCAATCTCCACAAAGTTATGTGGCCGAGCTGGGATTCAAATTTGTGATCCCTGGATCTGCAGTCAGACAAGCTACCGACTGTGCTATGAAACCCAGGGCAACAACAAAGTTGACATTCTCAAATATCAGTTTTCTAATCAAGAAGACTGCTATATACACATTTCAACACAGTTTAAAATTTGTACTTTCAAAAAATTGGGCCCAGTTGTTCAAAACTTAACAAAGTTGTTATCTAACATGATGTTAAATTTTCTATCTTGAAATATGGCAAACACATTGATATTTTTTTGCTGGAAAAATGTGAGTAGCTACTCACATTTTTGCAGCAAAAATATTAATGTATTTGAAAATACCTTAGCCACAACAGTTAACAAGTTTGTCATTAATGAGCTTATTAAGCTAAAAATGCTTTGAACAACTGGGCCCTGATGTTTAATGAAGAGAACGAAATTTTTGTACCGTTTTCATGTAGTAAGTAATTGCATGTTTGTAGTTTCCAATGTCCACAGCACTGTCAGCCATTTTTTCATACAGTTTTATCTTAGAGCTATCTCCCTCAGGTAAACTCTTCATTTCTTCTTGAATTTTCTCCATCTTTGCAGCTAAGTAAAAAAAAAATAAATAAAAGAAAATGTAAAATATTACGCCTCTGACTATATATTTTTCATTAAAAAGTACTGAAGCAGAGGAAGGGTGATATCTCAACTAACTGTTTACCCAACAAACTAAACAAAAATTAAACCAGGTGAACACTATTTATCAAACAGAAAAATGTATATTAATGCATAGAACAAGTAAATATTTCTTCAAAGACAAAGTAATCAAACCAAAATAACATTAAATTGTTACAAAATACTGCCAAGTTAATGTACCAATCTGTCGATAGATTAGCATATCCTTTTTTCTCATTTTTTTTTTTTTAAATTTTAGCAATCTGGGCCCAGTTGTTCAACGCTAATGACGTCGTTAGTTAATGATTCGTTAAAATTTACATCGAGTGGTACGCAAATATGCTGAAATTTTTTGCTGAAAAAATATGAGTAGCTTTTGCAGTGCAAAAGCTACTCACATTTTTTCTGCAAAAAATATCAGAATATTGTATATTGAATCCGCTAAAATAGTTAACGAAATGACCCTTAACGTGCTCGTTAAACTAACGACGCTTTAAACAACTGGCCCCTGAAATTCAGGGCTTTTTTTAAAAAAAAAGATAAGGATCCAGAAGAAGAGCCAATGTCCTACACAATCTGAAAAAGGTCCTCTACAATCTGAATCTAACGATTCTGCAGTGAATGCCCAGGTCAGTCAGCACATACATGCAAGCTATTTCCGAATCTTTCAAATGTGTCTGCTAATTCATCTTACATTAACCGTTTGTAAATATTCCAGATATGCTAAATATGATCCCTAAACTAAGCTAACCCTAACCATCAGTGAGCAAGCAGTATATTTACCCTAATTTTTAGGGTAGTTGATAGGTGTGCACACTCACATGCTGAGGTCAGTAAATGATAGTGATCCTAAAGTCTAGGAAAGGAACTAAATAAGCTCTTATGCTTTCATTCTAATCCTATTGTTGTACTTTTGTATGTGTTGTATATGTAAACATTTCGGAAATAAATATGTTTAAACCAAAGTCTAGCTGGCTGATTGAGGCATTTGCTGTCCAAATATACCCTGAAGAGACATTTTCCCATGAATCATATATGTGCATCAGTCTAGATAAGAATGGCTATTAAGTAAATATTTCTCCACAAAAACATATGTTGTGGGTACTCATTAGAAGTGCCTCTGTGTTGGGGTTTAATGACATGTCAACTCTTGTGGGTCATTTTGTGTCGTCTCCCAGAGAAAGGGAGAAAAGAGATGGTATGGATAGTAGAGGAGAAGAAAGAGAGGGATAGGGAAACAAGAGGCCCACGGGCCACGGGTCGCTCACCTGAGTGGCATAGCCACTGCAGATATGCAGATGTTATGCAACATTTTTCAAATCCTGTCATCGCAACTAATGAAAAGATCATCTTTTAAGGAGTTCTTAATTTTGAAGAAGAATATTATATATGGCATGACAGTCAATGGAGCGTGATCATTTGAACAAACTCTCGATCACATTTCAACAGTAGGATCAATAAGAAATTTGGTTGCAATTGCCTAAGTGGTTTCTGAAGAATCATGATTTTATACATGTAAACAGCACAGTGGCAGGGAAATATAATAAACATAAACAAGATGGTAGCCATCTTGGATTTCCAATCAGAATGAATTTGGCTACTGTTGATCTACAAGTCACCTCGATACTTTCAATGAACTTTGAGTCAATTGCCCTTTCTGTTCAGGAGAAAAAGTTCAAAACAGATTTTCAAGATGGCCACCATAGCCACAATTTGGGATTTACTATCGCAACAATTTGAGTTATTTTTGATCTATAAGTCACCCTGATGCTTCCTACCAAGTTTCGAGTCAATTGGCCTTTCAGTTCAGAAGAAGAAGGGAAAAATAGAGGTTCAAGATGGCTGCCATCTTGGATTTCCCATCGGAATGATTTTAGCTATTTTTATATCAACAAGTCATCTCGATGCTTCCTACTAATTTTCAAATCAACTGGCCCTTTGGTTCAGGAAAATAAGCGAAAAAAAGAGTTTCAAGATGGCCGCCATGAAGGCCATCTTGGATTTCCAATCCAAACAATTTAAGCTATTTTAGATCTACAAGTCACCCGAATGCTTCCTACCAAGTTTCGAGTCAAATGGCCTTTCAAGTCAGAAGAAGAAGCGAAAAATAGATTTTAAAGATGGCTGTCATGGCGGCAATCTTAGATTTCTAATAGGGATGATTTTAGCTATTTTTGATGATTTTAGCTACTTTTGATCTACAGGTCACCCTGATGCTTCCTACCTAGTTTAAAGTCAATAAGCCTTTTGGTTCTGGGGAAGAAGTGAAAAATAGATTTTCAAGATGGCGGCCATCCTGGATTTCCAATCAGAACGATTCTAGCCATTTTTAATCTATAAGTCACCCCGATGCTTCCTACCAAGTTTCAAGTCAATTGGCTTTTGGGTTTAGGAGAAGAAGCGAAAAAAGATTTTCAATATGGCCACCATGGCAGCCATCTTGGATTTCCAATCAGCATGATTTTAGCTATTTCTGATCTACAAGTCACCCTGATGCTTCCTACCAAGTTTGGAGTCAATTGGCCTTTCGGCTCAGGAGAAGCAAAAAATAGATTTTCAAGATGGCAGCCATGGTGGTCATCTTGGATTTCCAATTGGAACGATTTTAGCTATTTTTGATCTATAAGTCACCCCGATGCTTCCTACCAAGTTTCGAGTCAATTGGCATTTGGGGTTAGGAGAAGAAGCGAAAAAAAGGATTTTCAGGCCATCTTGGATTTCCGATCGGCAAGATTTTAGCTATTTTTGATCTACAAGTCACCCTGATGCTTCCTACCAAGTTTGGAGTCAATTGGCCTTTCGGTTCAGGAGAAGAAGCAAATAATAGGGTTTCAAGATGGCTGCCATGGAGGCCATCTTGGATTTCCTGTTGGAACGATTTTAGCTATTTTTGATCTATAAGTCACCCCAATGCTTCCTACCATGTTTCGAGTCAATTGGCTTTTGGGTTTAGGAGAAGCAGCGAAAAATAGATTTCAAGATGGCAGCCATCTTGGATTTCCGATCGGCACGATTTTAGCTATTTTTGATCTACAAGTCACCCCTATGCTTCCTACCAAGTTTAGAGTCAATTGGCCTTTAGGTTCAGGAGAAGAAGCGAAAAATAGATTTTCAAGATGGCGGCCATGGCGGCCATCGTGGATTTCCGATCAGCATGATTTTAGCTATTTTTGATCTAAAAATCACCCCGATGCTTCTTAGCAAGTTCGGAGTCAATTGGCCTTTCAGTTCAGGAGAAGAAGCGAAAAATAGATTTTCAAGATGGCGGCCATCTTGGATTTCCGATCGGCACGATTTTAGCTATTTTTGATCTACAAGTCACCCCGAAGCTTCCTTGCAAGTTTGGAGTCAATTGGCCTTTCAGTTCAGGAGAAGAAGCGAAAAATAGACTTTCAAGATGGCTGCCATTGTGGCCATCTTGGATTTCCGATCGGCGATTTTAGCTATTTTTGATCTACAAGTCACCCTGATGCTTCCTAGCAAGTTTGGAGTCAATTGGCCTTTCGGTTCAGAAGAAGCTAAAAATAGATTTTCAAGATGGCGGCCATAGCGGCCATCTTGGATTTCCGATCGGATTGATTTTAGCTATTTTTGATCTATAAGTCACCCCGATGCTTCCTACCAAGTATCAAGTCATTTGGCCCAGGGATGTAGGAGGGGTAGGCTTTTAAACCAATTGTAGACGATGCACGACGGAAATTTACTGACCACAATAGCTCACCATGAGCACTTCGTGCTCAGGTGAGCTAAAAAGAGGGAAATGAAAGAAAGAGAAGGAGCAGAAGAAATAACAAAATTCCCCCCTCTACCCTTACCTGCTGCAAGGACAGCAGGCCTTGCCCAACTGTAAGCCAATATCAGTTGGTTGCCCTGGCGACAAAAGCTACAGGACACCTTCGCCTAACCCAACCACCCTCCTTCTAATAAGTACCCACAATATATGTTTATGTGGAGAAGAAAAATATCAATAGTTTTAGATTGAAAAAAAACCCCAACTTATCAAGAGCTATATAGGCGACACAATGTAAAGGCCCTTACACAGTATGATGTGCAACTTGGGAAAAGGGCTCTTCTGCCATATGCAAACAGTGTGCCCATTCAGACAGTCTGATCTGGACATTCTCTGTTCATCGACATATACTCAATATCCACTGATTTTGTAAGCGGGAAACGAAGGCCCTGAACAGTCTGTGCATTGGCTAATCAGGGCCTGCATTGTTGGCAAGTTGCATAAGGGCCCTTTTCAAGTGTTGTGCATTATATGCAAGCAGCAAAGTCCTGGCTCAGACTGCCCATCTGCAGTTTGATCATTACCTTCTCTGTTAATATATATAACATCAAATGAGCAACAATGTCAGAAAACATACTTTTGGACATCCATGCAGTCTGATCAGAATCTTCACTGGGTGCATTTTTGATAGCCAATGATGCAAAAAGGCATGAAGCTGGCCCAGAAAAATAGGGAGACATCATGTCTCCCTCATGGGAAATTAGGGAGACGTGTTCCATGATCAGGGAGACATGACAATCCCAGCCTACTTAATATGCACGCTGAACGCCACCAGACGTTTAATTTATTGAAAAAATTTTAGCATTCTATTTTTTTTTATCTTTTCATTTCAGTGATAACAATACTTGAACCCTTTCATTTTTTTTTTATTTTGCAAGTAGAGCAGATATTTATATTTTGTAGTTTCTTTGGCAAATGATTCAAGGGTTATTTCTCAAGATATACTGAACTTATCCTTGCAGCGGCATCTCATCTGGGTCTACACTGTTTGCTCAGGCCTGTCTGACCAAATACATGCAGTAAAGTATAATATGGTAAGTCATGCTCAGAAAGACAGATAAAATTATTACCAAATCTTCATTGATTACTAATCAATTATCATTCACACTGGCTCTAATTAGCAAGCCTTAGGTATCCACATAATATTTCTCTAATTTCTCTCCTCAAAAACATATGATGTGGCACTCATTAGAAGTGCCTCAGTAAGATGCTTCTAATGAGTACATGTACCACATGTTTTTGTGGAGAAATAAGGAAATATCAACAATTTTTATCAAAAAAAAAAAGCACATTATCTAGAACTATGCACATTATAAGTGCCCTTTTCTTCATTTGTGTCACATTTCTACCTGTTTTATAAGCCGACTTTACTTTCTCTGGGACTGCTGTACCATACTTGTTACATTTTTTCAGAAGATGTCGGGCTGCCGCAAAGTCCTCTACTTGTACTAGTATCTTGATGAGAAAAAACAGTAAAATTAATGTCTAACCTACTTTCAAAGCAGTTAAAGCATAGCTCAAGATAAGGCCCTTTTTTCAACCCAAAAGTCCTGGGCCCAGTTGTTCAAAGCATCCTTAGCTTAACCAGCTCGTTAGTGGTCAAAATATCAACCGTTCTAGTAAGTACAATATCTGATTCACAAGTATTTTTGCTGAAAAAATGTGAAAAGCTACTCACATTTTTCAGCAAAAATATTAGCATGCCATATTTAATGATCAACAATTTAACGATACGTTAACTAACAACATCGTTTGTTTGTTTGTGTTGAGGTTTTACAGCCAAGTCAACCCAATGGGGTCATGTCGAGCTCGGTCAGTTTACCTAACCACACGTTTCTGGGCAGACTTAGTCCTCTAAGCGGTTAACCAGTATTGTGCACATTCTTTTACCAGAAACTGACAACTGCCCTTCTTGAATCAACGGAAGGGAGAGAATGACCATAGAAAATATTTCATGATGAATCTCCAAGAAAGAATGTTACCGACCTCAGTGGGGTTTGAACCCGAGACCTCCAGGTCTCCAGTCGGACAGCGCATCCAAATGAGCCACCGAGGCCAACTACATAGTTAGTTTTCAACAACTGGGTCCTAATATTTTTCTTATTTATCCATGAAAACATATGTTATGGGTACTCATTAGAAGTGCCTCACCAAGGCACTTCTAATGAGTACCCATAACATATGTATTTGTGAAGAAACAAGAAAAATATTATGTGGCTATCCCCTAATATCTGGAGCTTGGTAAAGTCTGAATTGTTGGGCTATTAATAAAAAATAAGACAATTAACCTCAATTATTACTCAACTATCAGCATACCTGGAGGATGCAGTTATTCTTATGTGCCACTAGTAAATGGCATGTTTTTTTACAGATGTTGCTCTAAACAAGGCAGGGTGTTGATTCCACTGTGTACCCATATTTTTCATCTTGCATAGAAATAAGATAAAATATCTTAAGCGCCAAGCAAAATTCAAAGCAGCTGACATTCTAATTTTTTTTTTTCTTAGAGAAAATAAGTTTTGACATTTCATGTGAATCATCTGCCAATAAAAATAAAAACATTTCAAAATGATGATGTGGCAGTTGTGATTGGCCTTTTAAGGGTTAATACTCCTCTTAACTAGAACTACATGTATTCCTAGAAACCCACTGAGTAGTATAGGATTTAATTCTACATTTATTTAAGGAGTAGCTGAAATGACACACAGCTGCAGACAAGCCTAAAAATGCGTCTGTGAGTCTCAACTCATTCAACAGTGGACTTCGTGAAATCAAACAGATTTAGTGCTTTTAGATTTTGATAAAGCTTTCGATAGTTAATCATTTGAAATTGCTGCTTAAATTTTCAGATTTTGGTGTAAAAGAAAATACTCTACAATGGATTAAATCTTTTTCAATAGGTCACTCTCAAATTGTAGTACTGGATAAGGAGTCTATAAATGAGGTTCCATTCACCTCAGGGGTACCCCAGGGGTCTGTACTGGTCTCGCTCTTCTTTCTTTTGTACATAAATGACCTTCCTAACAATATCCAGTCTCAAGTTTGACTTTTCGCAAATTTGTTTATGTTGAGGTTTTACGGCCCAGTCAACCCAATGGGGTCATGTCGAGCAGGGTCAATTTACCTAACCACACGTTTACTGGGCAGACTTAGTCCTCTAAGCGGTAAACCAGTATTGTGCACATTCTTTCGCAACTTTTCGCAGATGATGTTGTGCACACATCTTAATAACACTCATGAGAGAGTTGGAGATCACCTATGTAGATAGACAGGTATGTTGTGGATACTCATTAAAGCAACTTGACAAGGACTTCCTAATGAGTACCCACAACAATAAGAGCTGTCACAGGACAGTGATGCTCACCTGGATACTTGATTTCTAGACAGAAGACCTTGTTGAGGAGTATTTTGTGATTATTCGGGTATAATTTTATCTTATTTCTCCATACCAGAAATTCGCCAAGAGGCTATGTCGCAACTGCTGGTGGTGTTCAAGAAGAGCTAAATGCACAGATGAAACATTGTTCAGCCAAGCATGAAAAAAAGGTCAAGGTCAGTGACAGTCTGGCAGTCAGCAGGGTGCATCATGGCGAAAAGCGATCCCTATGTCTCTAATATCCACAACGTATGTTTTTTATGGAGAACTGAAGAAAAATTATCCCAGAATTATCACCAAAAATACTCCTCCTTAACAAGTTCTCTGTAAAGAGCTGAGACTGTTACAACATGCGAGTGGACACAAAAGGTTTCTTCGCGAAAACATGTTGTGGGACTCATTAGAAGCACCTCAGTGAGGTGCTTCTAATGAGTACCCCAACATATGTTTTCATGGAGAAAGAAAAAACATCAATAATTTTCAGTTGAAAAAAGTGCCTTATCTTGAGTTAGGGTTGGAACTGAAAACTTCTGATAGAGTTATCTAACTCACTATTGCTTTTTGATACATAGCTTCTGTCTCCATTAGTTTGCTCCTCATTTTCTTGGCAGTGGCACAGGCCTGGCTTATAAACTTCTGAGCCTGCTCGTAGTTACACGCACGCTGATATATACTGGCTAGGTTAAACTGGCAGCGATACAGATCATCATACAAATTAAACTTTCTGAAATATAAACATAGCAACAGATAAGGCGCTTTTTTCATCTGAAAAATGCTGATATCTTTCTTATTTCTCAACAAAAACATATGTTGTGGTACTCATTATTTTTGTTTGTGTTGAGGTTTTACGGCCCAGTCAACCCAATGGCGTCATGTCAAGCGCGGTCAGTTTACCTAACCACACGTTTACTGGGCAGGCTTAGTCCTCTAAGCGGTTAACCAGTACTGTGCACATTCTTTCGCCAGAAACTGACAACTGCCCTTCTTGAATCAGCGGAGGGGAGAGAATGACCGTAGAAAATATTTCATGATAAATCTCCACGAAAGAATGTTGCCGACCTCAGCTGGAGTTGAACCCGCGACCTCCTGGTCTCCAGTCAGACGGCGCATCCAAATGAGCCACCAAGGCCGGCATGGTACTCATTAGAAGAGCCTCAGTGAGGTGCTTCTAATGAGTACCCACAACATACGTTTTCATTGAGAAATAAGCAAGATATTATGTGGATACCCCCTCTTATCTGTAGCTATGATAAATAAACCATAAAACACTGTACTTATCCTAAATATACCTTCACTCCTTACCTAATGACTGTAGATGTTATAGTTTATCAGAAATGAAGCTTAGTGCTTGTTTTAACACAAATAAGGACTGACTGATGGATGGATAGAAAGCCAAATGCTTTACAATTATCTGCACCTGATAACTATAATTGGTGAAAATTAACGAATATTTTTTGACGAAAAAAAAAAAGGTAAGATTAAAAAGTAAACATACTGTGAAAGTCCTATAGCCTTCTTCATGTACTGTGAACACTCACTCATGTCCCCCTTGCCTTCATATACCAGACCTGAAAACATAAATGCCATTAGGAAATGTGCAAACAGTGCAAACTTATATCAGCCTGCACACCTACATAGCTGTAGGTCAGGTGTTTTTTGTTGTTTTTTTTTCAATCAAAAGTATTCATATTTTTCATATTTCATGGGTCTCATTAGAACTGTCTCTTTAAATAACTTCTTACCTGTACTCCAATAAAGAAGGACCAGTACAGATTACTTGGATGTTTGTGTAGAGGTTTTACAGCTCAATTAACCCAATGGAGTCATGTTGAGCGTGGTCAGTTTACATAACAACACTTTTACTGGGCAGGCTTAGTCTCCAAGCGGTTAATCAGTATTGTGGAAATTCTTTCGCCAGAAACTCACAAGTGCCCTTCTTGAATCAGTTTCATGATCAAATTTCCATGAAAGAATGTTGCCAACCTAGCAGGGGTCAAACCTGCCTCCTGATCACCAGTTGGACGCTCATCCCTTGTTGTGCATCAAATAAATATTGTCAATATTTTAAAGTCTACATGCAGCCGAGAACAGATCAAGATTATCCCTTGTAGTGCATCAAATAAAACACAGTCAATATTTTAAACATTAACTTTTACCACTCTATGGGCAAATCTAGCAGACAATAAACTGATGATATCTTCCTTATTTTAACCAGAAAAATTGTTTTAACATTTCATGCAAGTTGTCACCTCAGGAGGCAATTTGCATTACATGTAATATCCTATTTCTGGGAACAATAACAGAACTATTTCAATATGCTGAAATTTTTACCAAGCATGCTAAGCGTTAAAATACAGCAGTGAGAACAGTCACTAATAATCTGTCCTGAAATCTAAACGTTCAGTCCAAAAACTACTATTTTTCTTTTTTCTTAATAAAAACATATGTTGTAGGTACTCATTAGAAGTGCCTCCTCGAGGCACTTCTAATGAGTACCCACAACATGTTTTCATTGAAAAATAAGAAAAATATTATGTGGATACTCCCTCTTATCTGGAGCTAAACAACTAATAATTAGTTTAATAATTAGTTTTTAAAGTAATTTCAGGCATATATTAAACCCAAATAACTACTTTTGACGCAAAAGGATGGTCTTGTGAACAAGTGTTAATGTGAAATTTCATGCTTAAAATGAAAGGTCTCAATTCTGAAATCAGGATTAATCCTGATGTTTCCCATCCCTGAAAACAACGTCTGTAGCTCTGTACATACCAAGGTTAAGGTACAGCCTCGTTCTCATCTCTGCGTAGTCAATCTCCTTGATCTCACTACTTAGTTTCACACACATCTCTAAACTCTTCATAAATGCCTCCTCTGCCTTGTTCAGTGCTGTGAGTCGTGCTGTCTGGGTTAATGACGAGTCAGCCTCCACCAGGTATGTCCTGCCGATAGTAGCTAAAGCACGCTGTTCCTCTATTTTACTGCTACAAGATCTGATAGAATAAAAGTACCAGGGAACTTGTTATAAAGGAGTATTTGATAATTCTGGGATAATTTTCTCCAGTTCTCTAAAAGTGTTTTAAAAAAAAAAAAGTTTTAATGCACTAACTCAAATTTTAAGACCCATTTATATACAGTGAAAAGAGGTCACTAATGTTGAAGTGATGTCATAACTGGTATTTTATGTCCATTAAAACTGAAATTTTCTATGAAATCAAGTACTGTACTGTCATAAGCCACGTTTTCATTCCAGCAGGATACAAACTCAGGAGGATGTGGTCCACAGTTGAGAGAACAAAGGGAGACTTTCAAGACCTACATGATATATGAATAACTAGATAATCTCTAAAGGGGATTAATGTCCCTGTTGCTGCCAGTTTGGCTTTGTAGACTTATTATTCTGAACTAGAGGCCCAAGTGGGCCAGAAATCGCTTATATGGATTAGGCTGATCATGATAAGTTAGTATGCCATGGTGGCCATCTCTGCTATCAGATCAGATTGCCTTTAGCAATCCAGAATCTAATGCTGTTTGAAGAGTTTCAAGATTGCCACCATGGCCACCTCCTGTCAAGTTTCAGTTCAATCTGACTTATGGTTTGGAAGGAGATGTGGTTTGAATTTCAAGATGGCCGCCATGGTCGCCATCTTGGATATCGGAACAGAATGATTTTAGCAATTCTGAATTTCCCAAATGCCTCCCATCAAGTTTAAGCTTAATCAGACTTATCATTCGAGCAGATGTGATTTAAAGATTTTCAAGATGGCTGCCATGGTGGCCTTTTGGATATCAGAACGGAACCATTTTAGCAATTCTAAATCTCCATGCTGCCCCTATGCCTTCCACCAAGTTTCCACTCCACCCGACTTATGGTTCGGGAACTGATAACAATTGAAGACTTTCAAGATGGCCGCCCTGGTGGTCATCATGGATAAGATTCTGATGGAGATGTCGAAAATGTGAAAAGTTACTGATGGAAATATGGGTGAGGGACAAACCATGGTTAACAGACCACGGCATCTGACCTTGAGCTTTCAAGGTGAGCTAACAATTGAAGATCTTCAAGATGGCTGCTGTGGCGGCCATCGTGAATATCACAACAATAGTGTTTTAGCAATTGTGAACCTCCATGCCACCCCAATGCCTCCCACCAAGTTTTGGCTAAATCTGACTTACCATTCGGGAGCAGATGAGGTTTGAAGATTTTCAAGATGGCCACCTTGGGGGCCATCTTAGATATCAGAAGAGCATAATTTTGGCAATTCTGAATCTCAGTGTAGCTCCGATGCCTCCCATCAATGAGTTCAATCCGCATTACAGTTTAGGAGATGTCGTTTGAAGAATTTCAGGATCTTGGATGTTGGAATGGAAACAATTAGGCAGCTCTGAATCTCCCCAATGCCTCCCACCAAGTTTCAGCTTTATCTGACTTACCATTCGGGAGCAGATGGTTGATTTAAGATTTTCAAGATGGCCACCATGGTGCACATGGTGGATATTGGAACAGAACAAAATTAGCAATTCTAAATATCCAAGTCACCCTAATGCGACATATCATTCGGTAGCAGACATGGTTTGAAGATTTTCAAGATGGCCACCTTGGCAGCCATCTTGGAATCTTGGATATGAATGGAATGATTTTAGTAATTCTGAATCTCTATGTTGCTATGATGTCTTCCATCAAGTTACAGCTCAATCCGAATTCTAAGTCTCCATGTGGCCCCTATGCCTCCCACCAAGTTTGGGCTCAATCTGACTTAGGGTTCGGAAGCAGATGTGGTTTCAAGATTTTCAAGATGGCCGCCCAGGCCACCATCTTGAATAGCCGAACAGAAGGTTTTAGCAATTCTGAATCTCTATACCACTCCAATGCTTCCAATCAAGTTTCAGCTCAATCCAACCGCCATGGCAGCCATCTTGGATATCAGAACAGAACAATTTTAGCAATTCTGAATATATATATATATATATATCGCTCCAATGCCTCCCATCAAGTTTCAGCTCAATCCGACTTATGGTTTGGACGGAGATGTCGTTTGAAGAATATCAAGATAGCCGCCATGGTGGCCATCTTGGATATCGGAATGAAACAATTTTAGCAATTCTGAATCTCTATGTCACTCCAATGTCTCCCAACAAGTTTTAGCTCAATCTGACTTACGGTTTGGGAGGAGTTGTCGTTTGAAGAATTTCAAGATGGCCGCCATGAACAGAATGATTTTAGCAATTATGAATCTCTTTGTCACTTTGATGCCTCCCATCAAGTTTCGGCTCAATCTGACATGGTATGGGAGGAGTTGTCATCTGACGAATTTCAAGATGCCCTGGCAGCCATCTTGGATATCGGAAAGTAACTATTTTACCAATTCTGAATCTCTAAGTCGCTCTGATGCCTCCCATCAAGGTTCGGCTCAATCCGACGCAGTTTGGGAGGAAATGTTGTTTGAAGTATTTCAAGACAGTGGCCCTGGCGGCCATCTCGGATATCGGAATGGAACGATTGTAGCAATTCTGAATCTCCATGTTGCCACAATGCCTCCCACTGAGTTATAGCTTAATCCAACTTTATGGTTCTGGAGGAGATGTCAACAATGTGAAAAGCTAACGACGGATGACTGACGGACAGACGATGGACCATAGGCCATGGCATAAGCTGACCTGGAGCAATGCTCAATATGAGCTAACAAAAAGTAAAAGAAGAGTGATTCTCCACTATGAAATGTGAATATGGCAAAATTTCTCTGAAATCCAGGGTATGTAACTCGAGCAATAAAAAATTTGATCAGACTGTGATCTTTATGCACATGCCTTGCCTATACTCTTACCTTGCTGCAAGTTTCAAATCATTCTGATCTTGAAAACTGTACAAGCTGCGGAGACATGAACCCTTGTATGCCATGTGTATAAGGCTAAATATCTAAGTAAATCTAAGGTACAGGTATGTATCTCTAGCAATAATTTGATAAGAGTTCTGTGACCATATGCACATGCCCAGTCTATATACTTACTATGGTGCAAGTTTCAAACCATTACCTTGAAAACTGTAGGTGGAGTAGATCTATGGTGCAGCTCGAGAACATACCTTGCCAAAGAGAGGTGTCTCTGTTGAAGACAAAGGGCCTTATCAAATTGTTCTAGACCACAATAGCATTCTCCAAGGTTACGACAGGCTACAGCAGCATCTATTGTGTCTCCAAGAGCTTCTTGTAGACCCAGTTCTGTTTCATACTTGCTGATGGCCTCTGACCACTGACCTGAGGAATAATATCAAATACAATCTATAACCAATCAGCAGTGTGAACACCTTCATAATATGCATTTTGAACAGGTTTTCTCTCAATAAAATGTGCAAGTCTTTAAATTTAAAGTACAGGTATTCCACTTGTTTGTTTGTTTTATTCAGGCTTTACGTCGCTTTCAACAATCTTTCTGTCATATCGCGACGGTGTCTGGATGTGACAGGGAGCTCAATGCTCACTTTTAGAGTGCTGCCTCACTGAAATATCACACCCAAGACACTTGACATGATATTCCACCCAGTCACATTATACTGACACTGAGCTGACCAGTTCTGATTCCTAGCTCTACTTTCTTAATGCTGAGCACCAAGAGAATGAACAGCTAGTACCATTTTTAAAGTCTTTGGTATGACTCGGCCAGGGATCGAACCTGCAACCTCCCGGTCACAAAGCGGACGCTCTACCAACTGAACCACTGTGCTGGTAAAGGTATTCCACTAAGGGTGACAGATCAATAGCTGAGAGAGAATTATTCACATAGCAACAGATAAGGCGCTTTTTTCATCCAAAAAATGCTGATATCTTTCTTATTTCTCCACGAAAACATATGTTGTGGGTACTCATTAGAAGTGCCTTGGTGAGGCGCTTCTAATGAGTACCCACAACATATGTTTTCGTGGAAAAATAAGAAAAATATTATGTGGATACCCCCTCTTATCTGTAGCTATGATTCACCATTAAGCATGAAGTTCAATGACTACACATTTGCTTAACACAGATGGACAGGTCTATAAACTCTTTTAAGATGAACTAATAACAGGCGAAGCAGGTAACTTCTTCTTAAAGGTGTACCACAGAGGTCTAATTTAGGTCCCTTGATTTTTAATATTTTATGAAGGATATATGTTATATTCTTAAACATTGTACCCTTATTTACAATGCAGATGACAAAACCGAATCTTATTCTCATAAGGAGTTGACCATTTTAAAGCAGGTTTTAGAAGAAGAAAGTCTAATCTCAATTCTAATGATGATTTTATGAAGGCTAACCCAGGGAATTTTCAGTCAATATGTGCAGGCCAAAAAGCTATGTTGCAATCAAGTCTTTCCAGTTGCATGACACAATTATTACATGTGAAGACAAAGTTACTCCTCTAGGGGTTAGCATTGACCACCTTTTAAATTCTACCAATTATATACATGTACCTGAAATTTGTAAAAAAAAGCTTCTAAACTACTGCTGTGTTGAAACGCTTAGGCAGATTTTTTACTAAAAATTGAAAACTTGTTACTTACTGCTCTTTTATCATGTCCAATTTTACTTACTGCCCCTTTATAGCCTGGCACTTCTGCAGCCAGGCTAATACTATTAACCCTTAAAGTGCCAATCACAACTATTGTCGTCTGCTTTGTCATCTGCTTGTGATTTTAAAAGTCATTTTTGTATGCAAAAATAGGTTTGAAAAGTCTGCAAGAATATTCAGCAGACGACATAAACAGACAACATTTTCAGATGCAGTTTTTCTTGGCGCTTTAAGGGTTAAAATACTGTGACTAGACTGTATGGACTTCGATGCTTATCTCACAGCTCCAGAATTAAACAGGCTAGTTTAATTTCAGATGAATATTTTCCTTAATTTTTCACACAAAGATATGCCGTGTGTTTGTGTTTGTGTTGAGGTTTTACGGCCCTGTCAACCCAATGGGGTCATGTCGAGCGCGGTCAGTTTACCTAACCACACGTTTACTGGGCAGGCTTAGTCCTCTAAGCGGTTAACCAGTATTGTGCACATTCTTTCGCCAGAAACTGACAACTGCCCTTCTTGAATCAGCGGAAGGGAGAGAATGACCGTAGAAAATATTTCATGAGCAATCTCCACGAAAGAATGTTGCCGACCTCGGCGGGGGTTGAACCCGCGACCTCCTGGTCTCCAGTCGGACGGCGCATCCAACTGAGCCACCGAGGCCGGCAATATGCCGTGTGTAGTTACCAGATATACCTCTGTGGGACACTTGTAATGAATATCAACAATGTGTTTCTTTAGGGGAAGATGGAAAATATCAGTACTGTTTGTTTCTACATGTAAAAACATCTTTTTGTTTGTGTTGAGGTTTTATGGCCCAGTCAACCCAATGGAGTCATGCTTAGCATGGTCAGTTTATCTAACCACACTTGTTACTGGGCAGGCTTAGTCCTCTAAAGCAGTTAACCAGTATTGTGCACATTCTTTTGCCAAAAAATAAAAACATCTTATCTAGAGCTACTGGTATATGATATTGGACCTTCCAATTCATATAATTTCAGTGGATAGCTCTTGATAAAGTGTTTTTTGTTGTTGTTTTTTCAACCAAAGAGTATCTATATTTTTCTTATTTCTCAACAAAAACATATGTTGTGGGTACTCATTAGAAGCGCCTCAGCGAGGCGCTTCTAATGAGTATCCACAACATATATTTTCGTCGAGAAATAGGAAAACTATTTTCCTGATACCCACTTTTATCTAGGCCTATGAAGTGTCATATCTATGAAGTGTCGTACCTGTACTAGTTTCAATACTCTTACCATATTTGGCATAAATGTGGCCGATAGTGTTACAGAGGGTGGCTACTTCTTTCAAGTTGTCTTTCTTTTCAGCTCTTCTTTTATCTTTCAAACATCCTAAAACAAAAAAATACATGGTCACACATGAAAGAGATACATGCTCCAGTCAGAGATAACTTTAGTTTAGCCCAAATATTGCACTGTGGGCACTCATTACATGACATTTACCTTAAGTATCGGGACAGACAGGCCTGCACAAATAGTACCTGTCTAATAATGCTCAACTTTCATAAGAAAGAGATTTCTTAATGAAAAGTAATTAGTGAAAATAAATAATGTCACCATGATCTGGTCTACATACCAATTTTTAGGAATGTTCATGTAATATACTCAAACACAAATGCAAGTACAGTGAACCCTCGTTACAACGTCAGCGTTTGTTCCCAAAAATGTTGCCATTATAATGAATTAGCTGTTGTAAAGAATCCTTAATGGACAGAATGATATGTAAGAAATTTATTCTTTTTTCCACATTTTTATTCTTATTTCCTCATAGAATATATGTTTTGGATATTTGTTAGATTTGCCTCTCTGAGGCGATTCTAACAAATATCCAAAACATATGTTGCATGAAGATTTTATGCAATGTTTTTACATAATTTCTCATTAACTGTCACCTTTTGAGCGAAGGTTTCGTGACATTCAAATTGTCATCATAACGAATTTTGTCTTTGTATGGAGTGTCGGTATAAAGAGTGTTGACTGTATTCAATTTTTAAATGCCAATATTTTTCTTATTTTCCATTGCAAAGGCCGAAACATATACACAATGCATTTTCCCTCAGCCTGCATAGCAAACTTACTACTAAACAAAACGCCTAACTAGTGACACGGCTCACACGTGGATACTGCACTTTTGGCATGTGCACAGCAGTTTACCATCCGCTTTTGTGGTTAATCAGTATCGGGATTCTCGGTTGTTTTTCTAACAAATTACAACTATTGCCTTACATTTAGATGATGGTAAGAGTCTCAATGGCAGTGATAAATCATGCCAAAGAGATGTCCCTCAAAGCTGTTTGTGGCTCCCTTAATCCAGTGCACTAGTCAACTGATTGGCAATGGAAATACGAGTTGCCAGTCTGTAACATCCCAATGTTAGAATTCTGCCTGCCACTGACAGCCCTGCAATGAAGTACATGAAATGCTGACTTTGTGGTATGTTTAAAAAAAACAACCCAGAATTCAAATACTGATTAACAGCAAAATTGGATTGTCCACACGGAACAACCTCGAAATTGCGTTAACGCGAATTTGTTCCCAAGCCACATCCTGTACCTCTCGAGATAGTGACAACGTCAAAATTTCGGTAAACACAGTTGCTCTGCCGTTTTTAGTATGTTTTAAAAAGATTGAGCAAATCATTCAAAATTCAGGCAATGCTATTCCATGTAAACACCAAGTGCGTCTTGGTACATATTGGTGTATAAAAGTTCATTCTCTATACATATCTGAAAAATAAAACACCACTTGAAATTAATAGTGATAAGCAAGCAATACATGCTAATGACAAAATTAATATTCATTCTTGGACTTTTTTATACTCATTAAATCAGTATATAGCTCTAAATGACTATCAAAATGCACAGAGTTCATACCAGTACTCAAAAATTGTCCTTTGTTTGCTTTAATCCAGACAAAAAAGCTATCAAGATCATATTTATGATCTGATACTATCCTGGAGTCATGGGTTTTGATGCACTTAAGCATTTGACAGTCTGTTAATTTCACGAGAAGCACACCTTATCTTCTCATTATGCAAGCTAGTCATGGAATCCAAGTACATTATTTAACACCATTAAAATATTCCTGTTTTAACTGTCTTAAGAAAAATTCAAAATGAAAACAGACAATTGTGATGGCTGTCATTTGGGTTTACAGTCATATGAAATGATGCATCAAATCAATTTTTCTAATTTTCAAAAGACTGCAAAAGTTGTACACAAATATGATTATTTTAAAAATCCACAAAGCATCATTGATGTGTTGAAGGGTTACAAAACTGGAAGCACTGTCATTCTGTTACTTTTTTACAGCTCTAAAAATATTACCCCTATTTTGAAAATGGCCGCCATTATGATATATTTACTTTAATGGATAGGGTAATTGAACTACTTCTGTTTTATTTCTGGTTGGTGGCATGAAACATAATTTTAGATGAAACTGTCATAGATAATATTTTTGGTCAGAAAATTAATTTTGCATGATATAAATTATGTTTGGCATCTAACATTTAAAGTGATCCATAACTACACCACAACCTCTTTATAACACTATTGTTAGGGTCCATAGCATAAACCGTGTTAGTTAAACAACCGTGTTATATTGAAACAAAAATGTACAGATTATATTGAAAAATGACCATTTATGGTCATTTTTCAATATAATCTATACATTTCTGGGATCCATCTTTAAATGGTGTTATATCCAAAACCGTGTTATAACGAACCGTGTTATAACGAACCGTGTTATAAAGAGGTTGTAGTGTACTTTCGGATGTCTTCTTTATCAGTTTGCTGAATACTCTCATTATAGACATAGCATAATTTTGACAAGTATTACACTTCAACCTCTTTATAACATGGTTTGTTATCACGTAGTTTTGGATATAACACGCTTCAAAGATGGATCCCAAAAATGTATAGATTATATTGAAAAATGACCATAAATGGTCATTTTTCAATATAATCTATACATTTTTGTTTGGATATAACATGGTTGTTTAACTAACACGGTTTATGCTATGGACCCCAACAATAGTGTTATAAAGAGGTCGTGGTGTATCTAGTTTTTAACCCTTAAACTGCCAATCATAACAATTGTCGCCTGCTCCTTTAGGAGCAGTCTGATCTGGGTCCACACTGTTTGCCTGTACGCAAAAATAGGTTTGAAAAGTTTGCATGAAAATTTCAGCAGACGACAAAAACAGACGACATTCTCAGATGCAGGTTTTCTTGGCATTTTAGGGGTTAACAGTTTTCCATCTATTTGACAAGCAGTTTGTCTTCTGCCATTGTTGATGCTGCAAAAGCAGAACATGGCCTTATACAAATAAATTTAATTGTCTGAATAATTTTGAGATTTTTTCAAATGAAAAATGTACCATAAGTTTTTAATGGAAAAACAAGACTACTCAAATAAAAAAAGTGGCACAGCTTTCCCTGCCTATCCAGTTTTCCACTTGACCACTAAGATGTAATGCTTCAGTGTTAGCTGTTACTAATACCACTTAGAATTAATCAAAATTTTGCTGTTAGTTGAAGAATGGAAAGAAATGAAAAGTCAAATTAGATGTGTTTGTTTGTGTTGAGGTTTTACAACCCAGTCAACCCAATGGGATCATGTTGAGCGTGGTAAGTTTACCTAACCACACTTTTACTGGGCAGGCTTAGTCTTCTAAGCGGTTAACCAGTATTGTGCACATTTTCACCAGAAACTGACAACTGCCCTTCTTGAATCAGCGGAAGGGAGAGAATGACCGTAGAAAATATTTCATGATCAATCTCGACGAAAGAATGTTGTCGACCTCGGCGGGGGTTGAACCCGTGACCTCCCGGTCTCCAGTCGGATGGCGCATCCAACTGAGCCACCGAGGCCGGCTAAATTAGATGTGTGTCAAAAGCTTTATGCTACAAGACGATATTGTTGATAACTTTTTTAAACCAGAGGGCCAAGATGGCCCAGCATTGCTCACCTGATAACCAGACAAGTTTGAGTCAACTGGCCTTTTGGTTCAGAGAAGTTCAATATAGATCTTGGATTTCCTATCTGAATGATTTTTGCTACTTTTTCAAGTCATCTTGATACGTCCAATGAAGTTTTGGGTCAATTGCCCTTTTGGTTCAAGAGAAAAAGTTCAAAATAGATTTTCAACATGGCTACTAGGGTGACCATCTTGGATTTCCAATCAGAATGATTTTAGCTATTTCTGTTCAGGAGAAGAAGCAAAAAATAGATTTTCAGGATGGCGGCCATCTCGGATTTCCGATCTGAAAGATTTTAGCTACATTTGATCTACAAGTCCCCCCGGATGCTTCCTACCAAGTTTCAAGTCAGTTGGCCTTTCAGTTCAGGAGAAGTGAAAAATAGATTTTCAAGATGGCAGTCATCTCAGATTTCCAATTGGAATTATTTTAGCTAGTTTTGATCAACAAGTCACTCAAATGCTTCCTACCAAGTTTCAAATCAATTGTCCTTTTTGTTCAGGAGAAGCGAAAATAGATTTTCAAGATGGTGGCCATCTTGGATTTCCTATTGGAACAATCTACCGGTCACCCTGATGGGGCAAAAGTTTGACCGTCACTGAAAAGTTTTACTACTTTAATCAAATATTTTAGCCATAAGTCTTTAATACATATTGAGAAAAGGAATTTTTAGCATTGTCATATGGGGGCACAAATTTGACCTTGCCGTATAAAGGTCAAAAGTCAACCTATGGTTATCATTTGAACAAATTTTGTAGAGCTTGAGTCCCCCATGATATACACCAAGATTCAGCCTCAAAGCTTTCTTGGTTCTGGAGATGAAGATTTTAAAGTGTTTTTACCATATATGGGCATGGCGGCTGATTGTTTGATGGTGCGGAATCTTTTAAACAAATTGTCAATACCCTTTCAACAGAAGGCCCCATGTGAAGTCTGGTGAAAATTGCTCAAACTGTTTCAGAGAAGACATTTAAAAACAAGAGGGCCATGATGGCCCTGTAACGCTCACCTGAGCAACATAGCACTTTGAGAGTTTGTTTGTGTTGAGGTTTTACAGCCCAGTCAACCCAATGGGGTCATGTCGAGCGCGGTCAGTTTACCTAACCACACGTTTACTGGGCAGGCTTAGTCCTCTAAGCGGCTAACCAGTATTGTGCACATTCTTTCGCCAGAAACTGACAACTGCCCTTCTTGAATCAGCGGAAGGGAGAGAATGACCGTAGAAAATATTTCATGATCAATCTCTGTGAAAGAAGCACTTTGAGAGCCTGATCTAGAACTGATCAAGGCAAACATTCTGATCAAAGTTCAAAATGATTATATTAACAAGTAAGACAATGTAGCATGTCTAATGGACTGTGAAATAAAGGTCAAGGTCAAATATGGATGACTGCACTCAAGAGGCCATGCTAAGATGTATGCATGTACTAAGTATCACTGGCTGTAGGAGCAATAGTTACTGAGAAACTGACCTAAACATAAACACTTCACAAGTACCAAATATCACTCTGTAGGACCAATAATTACTGAGAAACTGACCTAAATGGAAAAACTTAAGAGATTCACTGGACAGAAAACTATACATCACCTTGAAATCATCAAGACAAACATTTTGAGCAAGATTCCTGATGATCACTTCAAAAATGTGGCCTCTAGAGCATCATCAAGGTTTTCCTTTGATTTGGCCAGGTGAACTAGTTTTTGATATCAAGTGACCCAGTTTTAAACTAGACCTAGAAATCATCAAGACAAACATTTTGAGCAATATTTATGATGATTATTTCAAAAATGTGACCTCTGGAGTGTTAACAGTTTTCTACTGATTTGGCCAGGTCACCTAGTTTTTGACCCCATGTGACCCAATTTCAAACTTGACCTACAAATCATCAAGACAAACATTTTGAGCAAGATTCATGATGATTGCTTCAAAAATGTGACCGGTAGAGTGTTAACAAGGTTTTCTGCTGATTTGGCCAGGTGACCTAGTTTTTGAACCCAAGTGACCCAGTTTCAAACTTGACCTAGAAATCATCAAGACAAACATGTTGAGCAAGATTCATGATGATTACTTGAAAAATGTGACCACTAGAGTGTTAAAAAGGTTTTCTGCTGATCTGGCCAGGTGACCTAGTTTTACCACAGGTGACCCAGTTTGGAACTTGACCTAAAAATCATCAAGACAAAAATTTTGAGCAAGATTCATGGTGACTGCTTAAAAAATGTGACCGCTAGAGTGTTAACAAGGTTTTCTGCTGATTTGGCCCGGTGACCTAGTTTTTGACTCCAAGTGACCCAGTTTCAAACTTGACCTAGAACTCATCAAGACAAACATTTTGAGCAAGATTCATGATGATTGCTTGGAAAATGTGACCGATAGAGTGATAACAAGATTTTACACTGATCCGGCCAGGTGACCTAGTTTTTGACCCCGGGTGTTCAAATTTCGAACTTGACCTAGAAATCATCAAGACAAACATTTTGAGCCAGATTCATGATGATTGCTTCAAAAATGTGACAGCTAGAATGTTAACAAGGTTTTCTGCTGATTTGGCCGGTGACCTAGTTTTTGACCCCATGTGACCCAGTTTCAAACATATCCTAGAACTCATCAAGGCAAACGTTTTGAGCAAGATTCATGATTATTGCTTCAAAAATGTGACCGCTAGAGTGTTAACAAGGTTTTCTGCTGGTTTGGCCTGGTCCCCTAGTTTTTGACCCCACGTGACCCAGTTTCAAACTTGACCTAAAAATCAAGACAAACATTTTGAGCAAGATTCATGATGATTGCTTGAAAAATGTGACCGCTAGAGTGTTAACAAGGTTTTCTGCTGATTTGGCCCGGTGACCTAGTTTTTGACTCCAAGTGACCCAGTTTCGAACTTGATCTAGAAATCATCAAGACAAACATTTTGAGCAAGATTCATGATGATTGCTTCAAAAATGTGACCACTAGAGTGTTAACAAGGTTTTCTGCTGATTTGCCCGGTGACCTAGTTTTTGACCCCATGTGACCCAGTTTCAAACATATCCTAGAACTCATCAAGACAAACATTTTGAGCAAGATTCATGAAGATTGCTTGAAAAATGTGACCGCTAGAGTGTTAACAAGGTTTTCTGCTGGTTTGGCCTGGTCCCCTAGTTTTTGACTCCACGTGACCCAGTTTCAAACTTGACCTAAAAATCATCAAGACAAACATTTTGAGCAAGATTCATGATGATTGCTTCAAAAATGTGACCGCTAGAGTGTTAACAAGGTTTTCTGCTGATTTGGCACGGTGACCTAGTTTTTGACCACAAGTGACCCAGTTTCGAACTTACCAAGGCAAATATATTGAGCAAGATTCATGATGATTGCTTCAAAAATTTGACCACTAGAGTGTTAACAAGGTTTTCTGCTGATCTGCCCAGGTGACCTAGTTTTTGACCCCAAGTGACCCAGTTTCGAACTTGACCTAGATTTAATAGAGGCAAATATTTTGAGCAAGTTTCATCAAGATTGGGTCAAAACTATGACCTCTAGAGTGTTAACAAGTTTTTCCTTTGATTTGACCTGGTAACCTAGTTTTTGATCCCAAGTAACCCAGTATCGAACTTGACCTAGACTTCATAGAGGCAAACATTCTGACCAAGTTTCATCAAGATTGGGTCAAAACTGTGACCTCTAGAGTGTTAACAAACTAATTGTTGATGACGAACGACGGACATAGGGTGATGACAATAGCCTACCCTGAGCTTATGCTCAGGTGAGCTAATTACACAATTTTATACATGTATATAGCCAGGGGGGCAAGGGCAGATAACCCCCCATGGGACAAAATTTTGATTGTAACTAAAATGTTTTACTACTTTTATTGTACATTGTAAGTTTCAGCCATTAGGCTTTCATACATTTTGAGAAAATGACTTTTCAATATTTTCCCCATACAACTGCATGGGGATGCAAATTTGACATAAAAAGGTTAAAGCCTAAAGGTAGACCTTGAGTCTGCGATGCTATATACCAAGATTCAGCCCCAAAGCTTTCTTAATTCTGGAGAAGATTTTTAAGTATTTTTACCGTATGTGGGCATGGAGGCCATCTAAATTAACTGACTGTGACCACTTGTACAAATTTTCAATCCCCCTTTAACAGAAGGTTCCAGGCCCAGGGGTTACAGAGGAGAAGTCGTTCAAAGGTGTGGACGACAGACAGATGACAGACGACTGATGGCAAGTGATCACAATAGCTCATCCCGATTCCTGAGTGACGTCAGGACACAAATAAATCATAAACATTTACATAATACTAGGAACCTATCTTCAGTGAATCAAAAAGGTCATGTACGGTAAATGTACTAAAATTTCCAACACCTGATATTTTTGCCAAAAATAATTTCTGGAAATGTCCTAAAATCTTGAACAGTAGCAGTTTTGCAACTAGAGCTGGTGTTTGTAAAACACTATGCCCCCAACACTGCCTGACTCTAACACTGCCTGACTCCAACACTGCTTGCCCATGATGGTAATAACAGTACAAATATACGAGATTTCAGTGTTATTTTATTAAAAGGGAAATAACTCTAAAATGGGTGATAATCCGGATAAGAAAAAAATATAGGTCACCTATATTTTCATGAGGCATCCATATAAGTAATTTCAAAACATTAGCATATATGGTTCTAAGAAAGTGGCACATTGCCGGCGTGCCAAACAAATTACCTGGCGATTAATAAGTGTACGGGATAATTAATTGTTCTGTTATGAGGAACATTTATTCGACATAGAATTAATCGGACGGAATTGAAAACAAACATCAGTGTGGTATTTATTTATTAGTTTATACAATTTCACATTCAGTTTACCAATCACACTAAGCAAATAGAAAAACCCTTTTGTCATATAGGTCCTTTTTTGTTGTTTCGGGTGTCCAAAAGCGTCTGATTGCCAGGTCAATTTTGGCTGTCACAGTCAGTGAATCTGTCCTAATATTTCGAACAATAAAATTTTTAGAAAATCATAATTCCTAAAATTTTTAACAGAAAGAACTGAAATTATTTAATTTTGTTTGAAATTTTCGGACATTTACCGTATTCAGATATTATTTCATAATTTTGTGATTATGAGTCTTGGGGGACTCACAGAATTCTATAAATCCAATGAGTCCTGACATAAAATCACAAGTCCTGAGAATGTCTTCTACTGAAACTTTGTATAAAATTATGATGAGCCCTGTGTCTCACACCTCTGAAAATTGTGAGACTCAAACCTCTGAAAATTGTGAGAGATTTGAGCAAATGTAGTGGTGATAGGTATATGCGGTACAAGCCAGGCTTTTATTGTGACATAGTTAGGGATTCAGTCTGACATCGGCCATGGGCCATAGTCCGCGGAAAATTCCAGATGTCCAAAACTTTTCTAACCTGGTTGGACACATTATCCGATTGCCATTTTTGGCTTGTAATATATGGATTTCTACTGTTATTTACAATTTATTTTCAATGCCGATCTTTATCTTGTAAAACAACCAATGATTGGTCAATGTAAGATGTACTGGACTGCTTATCAAACATTATTGATTTGTTTGATTTGGGCTTAACGTCGCTTTCAACCTGTTTTAGTCATATCACAACAGTGTCTGGATGTGGCAGGGAGCTCGCTTTTAGAGTGCTGCCTCACTGAAATATCACATTCCAGACACTCTGACATGATATTCCACCCAGTCACACTATACAGACACTGAGCTGACCAGTTCTAGCTCTACTTTCTTAATGCTGAGCGCCAAGCGAAAGAACAGCTAGTACCATTTTTAAAATCTTTGGTATGACCCGGTAGGGAATCAAACTAGCACCTCCTGGTCACAAAGCAGACGCACTACCACTGAGCCACTGTGCCTGTCAAACATTATTGATTTTGTGATGTTCGGTAATTATATCTTGCAGACTTCAAATGAATCTATCCAGACATGTTAAGTTCTGAAAAAAAATGAGGAAGACAACGCAGTCAGGTCAGGCAGGTGAGTGCCAAAGTCACGAATCCAAGCTAGATGGGTCAAATATGTTGCCTCCGAAAAATTTTAAGAAATTAGTGTAAAATGGTGCATTCTGAGAGCTATTTATAACACTTTTGCTCATTTTTTAACCACCATTCATTGGTGATTCTTTCTTCTAGCTAAGCCTTTTTCTTGTCAATCACTGTCAATGACAAGGGCTTCATTATACTTATAGAATCCCAAACTCCAGAATAACAAAACAAATTAATTTATTAAATTAAAATGCCATTCTTCTTTTATCTCTATTGATGCCATCATCAATGTATATAATTAACCATCTGGCCTGGAGTCAGAGGAGTTTAGGAAGAAGTTTTAAACAGAGCCAAGTTATATGCATTAAGTAAAAATAATAACAGCAACTTGTTTATTTTTGTTTTATTTCGAACTTCCTTTCCACATAATTAAATAATACTGTGTAGTATGCTGGATGATCTTTTCATCATCTTGGACGACACCATGCAACATCCTACAATGCAATTACAGCATCAAGATGCCTTGTTTTTTCATGTTTAATCAATCCATGTTTGTATGCTTTGGATCGATATTTGGACTACGGATAGAGCCAGAGTTTTGCCAATAAAGCATAGTTTTTTCAAAAAGTTTTTGACCAAAGTTGGGATTTTTGATTTCTCGGGATTTTTTTTTTTTAGATTTCCTGAGGTTGTAACGATAAGAGCTGTTCTTCCATGACCATCCAGCAATTTTCAGGCGACTTTAAATGTCTGCTTATCATACCATCTGATCAGAATGCCCTTCCAGATTCAATCTCCTTTGCTCCAGGGCTTCGCTGAAGGTGCAGAGGTTGTTGTGGCTTGGTTTACCGCTTTGGTGAGATCTAGGAACTAATTTTCTATATCACAGGCTCTGGTGAATTTATGTCATTTGACGTATCACCAGTAAAAAAATTATTCTTTCTTATTTCTCAGACTCCCACATTGCAGAGTGGGTGGGGAATTATTCTGTGCTTAATTACTTTCTATTTCTTTCCGATCCTCATGGTCTAAAATGTGTTCCATTACATCACATTTGATATGCAGAAGTCTTAACAGCGACTTGTAATAAGGAAAGTGGCTGGAGAGTTGATATTTTCCCCAAAATTTTAGAGGTTCTTTTCATTTGTTGACTTTACATTTCCCGCAAGTTCTATGTACCACATGTCCGGAATAGACCCGCATGTCCCAAATGGGTACAGCGTAATGCAAACAAGAAGCATCTTTACGTGTTGTATATTGTTGGTATGTTAGAGCAGGATATTGCCACGAGACAATCGTCAGATTGTTTGCAGACGATACAGCTTTATACCTCACATTTACTAAATCTTTAACACCCTCTATACTCCAACAGGATCTTCAACATCTTGAGTCTTGGGAAAAGGCCTGGGACATGGAGTTTAATCCATCTAAATGCCAAGTCATACACATCACAAGGTCACGCCGACCTGCCCAAAACAAGTACTACTTACATGGGGTCCTCTTAGAAGCAGTACCGGCAGCAAAATACCTAGGAGATATTTCCGAAAATCTCTCCTGGAATACACACATCTCAAGAATCTCCAAAAAAGCTAACCAAACTCTGGGCTTCTTAAAACGTAACATAAAAATCTACCACGAGGACCTCAAGGCAACAGCATACAAAACAGTTGTACGGCCCCAGCTAGAATATGCCTCTAGTGTATGGAGCCCCCACACAGACATCGCAATACAGCAAATAGAAAAAGTCCAACGCCGCGCAGCAAGGTGGGTCAAAAGAGACTACAGTAGAACCTCAAGTGTGACTGCTATGCTGCAGTCGCTTAACTGGAGACGTCTTGACCTACGCCGCATCGACAACAGACTCTCAGTTATGTACAAAATCACACATGACCTTGTTGCTAACCCCCAGAGACCAGTACCTAACAGCCCTGCAGAGACAGTCTCGAACCTCCCACCCGATGGCATACAGACAGATAGCTACATCCACAAACTATATTAAATACTCCTTCTTCCCCCGTACTATTGTTCACTGGAACTCACTCCCACCAGAAGTAGTCTCCCTGCTCAACGTGGATGACTTCAACCGGGCAGTTAGCCAGATAAACCACGTCTCACCCTAATTTAAACAGTGCCTTGCTTTTAATCTTGTAACTAGACCTTTTTAACATTTCACGCTTTTACTTTCCTTTAAACTTCACAACTTTGTCTTTTCTTAGCCTGGTTTTGCACTCACATGCTACAAGTCCCAGAAATGGGTTAATCTTTATTGGAAGATAGATAGATATAGACATGTAAATGTTAAGGACCCGGGCAGCCATAGCTGGTTCGTGTCATGTAACGACCGGTTGCATAAATACAGTCTACCAAACATATATACTAAGGCTGGCACACTTAATCGGATATTCGATTAATTTATCGATAAATTCCACAAAAATGACTATCATTACAGATTTGCTAATAATCGATCATTTTATTTCTGTGCCTCTTACTTTACCGTATTTATCCTTAGTGTTCAGACACCTAAACTTCTTATAATAATTTATCTAAAATTTGAACAAGTACAATTTACTACCCAATGTTGTGTCCAAAAATAGCTGGATGGGTGGCATACAGCGTAGACCCTGATGAGACGCCGCATTTGCGGCGTCTCATCTGAGTCTACACTGTTTGCTCACCAAATGCATACAGTAAGATATAACATATGGTAAGAGTCATGCTCAATTAGATAGGTAAAATTATTACCAAATCTTTAGTGATTACTAATCGATTATTGATCACAATGGCAGGACTGATAATCGATTGTCTTTTCAGGTGCGATTATCCAGCCTTAAATTCTATACTGTCAGACAAGTGTTTGAGTCTGAAGCAGCAGGTCAAGTTCGGTATAGACAGATATGTCAAGGATTCCTGTCTGGTCATCTATGGCCACTTTCTCTTCTGAACATGGAAGCATGTAATGTCGGAGAAGTCCACCCATGCTGGAAAAGTGTTGACAGTACAGTAATTGATGTTGTTGTTGTTGTGCGGATTTTTAACGCTACCAGGCACCCGAGGCACATAGAGGAAGCGGCGATTGTTATGATGTATATGTATTTGTACAGCCTTGCTTTCATGGATCACCCATGCCCACATGGTGCCGCTGTCTGTCACCAAGCGCCGCCCTGTCCACTTTATACTCAACCCAGGGCACTTGGAGTATCAGCTAGGCGTAATAATGGTCTGAAAATTGTCTCGACCCGAGCAGGATTCGAACTCAAAATATCCCGCATGAAAGTCGAGTAGGCTTACCACTAGGCCACCCAGCCCACGTAATTG
The DNA here is from genome assembly GCA_964016985.1 of Anodontia alba. Lineage (NCBI taxonomy): Eukaryota > Metazoa > Mollusca > Bivalvia > Lucinida > Lucinidae > Anodontia > Anodontia alba. The sequence continues at coordinate 9,312,847 of OZ024827.1, read as the reverse complement.
ATGTTTAGAGCGCCATTGTTAAAGTACGTCTCCTGACAGGCACCTATCACCTACAGTCAGTACGGGCCAAGTTCAACAGGAGTGGCATGTCAAGCCTTTGTCCGCTCTGTGCTGCTGCGCCAGAGGACAGGCTCCATTTTGTCACCGCATGCACGTCATTGTATCGGGCCTAACAGCCATATCTTGAAGCACTTGAAAATAAACTTTCAACGTCCAATAGTGTCGCGTCCGTCTCCTTCGTGCTACCAAACTCGAGCTTACTATTACAGTTGCTTATGGATTGCACCTCAAGTATTGTCAGAGACAAGTTGTCCTTATCTGATTCTGAGTGTAATGAGATAGAAACTGTTTCCAGAAGAATGTGTTTCGCGTTGCATTTGAAACGATGTAGGCCGTTGAAGCAGCCGACTTAGCCATGGAATAGGCTTATAATGCGAGAAACTCCTATAATGTAATTATGTAAATATGGTTAGCGTAATCTCAGTCAAACAGAATATGTGTTGATGGGACTAACCTGGGGAGGTACACTTCATAAAGTATTTTAATTGTACAATTATGTGCCATAATGTTTAATTAAACAGCGTAGAAAACCAATCTGGATTAGTTCGACGTCGAAATTTTGTGGGACCAGCCCGGATAGCTTTCTGATTTGTTTGTGTACTTTTCATTGGTTTTCAACAACCAATGACAAGTGTAATAACTTGTCGAAAAATTCCCGCCGTTGTACTGCTTTCCCCTTGTTCTCATACCGGCGCAGTGAAGGAGGAAAATCACTTCAATGATGATATTTTGAAATTATTTTTCAGAGACCGGCGGTTGGTGGGGCTGATGAGCATGGAAGGGGAGAGAAGACAACATTGGTGCGACACACCAGAAGCTCTATCAGTAACTAGTAAGACCGTGTGTGAGGTACGATCTTCATTCCTCAACCATGCTGACGCGTCGCCTCCTGGTTGTCGGCCTATGGGCGAAGCCCCGGATTGCGGTCGTATGTTTGATTCCCGTGTGTATGCTCTTTTGGACGCTCTCTGGGCTGGTCTTGTTTTCAGTTTTGTTTGGCGGACCTTCGGTTTGGCGGTGTTTTTTGTTTAAGTGTACGCCTACCATAACTTCATTATAGGAGAAACGAGGTTGGTTAGATATCTTGAGTATGAGGCAGTTTGTGTATCAACTTATCAATGCCTCATTCTGATTCTAGTCTTCGGTTGTACATATTGTAAATATATAAATTCCGGCAAACATTAAAACTTTTAAGAGACAATAGACTTGTATCTACATTCAATCCAGACAGCTGTTTAATTGTACAATTATGTGCCATAATGTTTAATTAAACAGCGTAGAAAACTAGTCTGGATTAGTTCGACGTCGAAATTTTGTGGGACCAGTCCGGATAGCGTTCTGATTTGTTTGTGTACTTTCCATTGGTTTTCAGCAACCAATGACAAGTGTAACAAGAAAACATTGATGCAAAGCATCAATACGCCGGGAAACTAATCTGTCATGCATTACTTAGCTCCCTGTAGATCGTAGTATAGTGAAAAAAATGTTATAATTTATGAAAGGTTGTAATTATATAAATTATCGCATACTCAACGATAAAAACATTATAGACGTTATCAGAGCTATGTAAAAAAAAATCAACTATGATCGTCTGTTTTCTAGCCCGCATACATAATTACATGTCGCCATCCATAGCCTAGGCCGAACATACTATATCCGAAATCATCTATGTAGCAGTGTTTCGTTCTTTTCTCCACTCATAACGTTTTCTTCCGGCCCAAATCTTTCCATGCTTGAATATCAAATTAAACAGTATTATTAAACCAGTTTATAATCCGTCCGATTTGAGAATGCATATTTCCAATCGTAAACAAAAAAAAAATATCTTTTGTTTCTTCTTCGTAGTACGACGAAAAAAAACGAAATGAAAAAATTCAAAAGTGTACGAATATTGACAGCAACAAGCTCATTTCAGGTCGAATGGTTAAATTGGGGCTCCTACGGGAAAACTGCTTATATCTCTTTTAAATGAGCAAAACCCACATTGCTACATTCATTCTACACAATACTTCCCACTTTTTATTTCACTTTGTTACCAATAGCACGGTTCTCTGCTGCAAAAGTGTGACTTTGAATAATAATAAAAAAAAAAGTGTGGGGTGAATAGTTATATATAACCCCACTAAGAACCCCATAAAACTGGAAGAAAACCGATGTTCTCCAAATGCATACACATTTTACAAAAACAAACTCAAACAGATACGCCGGGCTCCAGCCCGGCGTAAATAAATAACTTGTTGAAAAATTCCCGCCGTTGTACGGCTTTCCCTTTGTTCTCATGCCGGCGCAGTGAAGGAGGAAAATCACCTCAATGATGATATTTTGAAATTGTTTTTTCACCCACCCACTGATTCAAATCGATGTCCTGTTCCTACACATACAGGGAGATTAGCTGGGTTTTTTTTAGGTTGAAGGATATATTAAACCTGTCAAATAATGTCTTTCAACGACTACTTAAATTATGGGTAAGGCGGTGTTTTTTGTTTAAGTGTACACCTACCATAACTTCATTATAGGAGAAACGAGATTAGATATCTTGAGTATGAGGCAGTTTGTGTATCAACTTATCAACGCCTCATTCTGATTCTAGTCTTCGGTTGTACATATTGTAAATATATAAATTCCGGCAAACATTAAAACTTTTAAGTGGCAATAGTCTTGTATCTACATTCAATTCAGACAGCTGTTTAATTCTATGGCATGATACTGGAATATGATGCCGGAACAGTTGGTATCATAGCGCATTTTCTTTTATAATGCCTGTCTTGATATTCTATATGGCAGTATACGCTTTTCTGTTCACCGAATGCAGGTTATTGACTCCTTAATTCTCTAAGATGGTCCCTTGAATGGCATAATGTGCGCCTCGAGATTGGTCAGTGGACGCGGACTCTATATCGACGATGGACGCGATTCTTAGCCCAAACTCTGGACGTGCTTCATTATACAACCGTCACTGGACGCAATTCTTCTTCTTCATATTATGGGCACGGTCTTCAAATCAACGCTGGACGCTTAGAAACTCCAACGACATAAGAAACCCGAGAGCAAATACCAATCTGTTCTTCAATTCTTTCCTTCCTTCGTCAATACGGGCTTGGAACGACCTACCCGAAGATACAAAAAAATCTCCTACAGTCTCCTCCTTTAAATTTCGTCTAAACAGGAACAGATATACTCCACCTAAATACTTCAATGTAGGCTCAAGGAAGGGTCAAATACTACATGCTAGATTAAGGATGGAGTGTAGTTCCCTAAATTCTCATCTCTTTCGAAAAAATATAGTACCCAGTCCTTCTTGCATATGCGGTGGATTTGAAAGCACATACCACTTTCTTTTTCAATGTCCTAAATACTCAAGGACAAGAAATTTACTTTTACCACCAAACCTACTTGACTTTACTACGGAACACTTACTATTCGGCAGAGACGACATGTCAAATACTGAAAACGAACAACTATTTATACAAGTTCAAAACTACATTCTAAACACTAAAAGATTCATGTAGCTGTTATATTTCATATTGTTCCATGGCACCAGCAGTCATTCAATTTTTAACACAACCTTGGTCGAGCTTGTCCTTGGGGTGGTGTCTACGGTCTCGGTCACTGTCTAATTACTCTTGCTACCAACAAATATATGTCATTCAATTGTATACATCTTTATATTACAAAATACATATTTCATCTATTGCGATGTCTGTATGTACTACAGTTGTTGTCATGCAATGTTTAGTACCAATTAATATATTCCTACGTTTATCATAATTATTATTATAATTGTTACTATTACTATTATTATTATTATTATTACCATTATTATTATTATTATTATTATTATTAATGTTTATCTATTGTGTTATACTGCTCATCTAGTACCCATCATTCATATATTAAAATTGCCAAAATTGTTTCAGGAGATGATTTATATAAGCTTTAAGCTTTTTATCAGATCCTGTACCATGAAATATTGTGTTTTCTATGTATATGTGAAGAGTTCTAAATAAATACTGTTTAAACCAACGCTGGACGCGGTTCCTCCTATATTCAATTCTGGACACGATTCCTATTCTTTTAACATCGTTGGACGCGGTTTCTCAAGTGACGACACTGGACGTGATTATTCTTATTCTTATTCGTCATCAAAAAACGTTGGACGCAGCTATTCTACTGGCGAGGTTAGATGTGTTCCTGAGGCGACGTTGGATGTGGATCATGATACATGGGACGAGTCATTCCCATGATGTATATATGCACAACTATGTTATAATAAGCACAGTAATGTAATAAAGCCTGTAATAATAGCACAGATGTTATAACCCAGTAAGCATTCTTTATAAATCTACAGCGGGCCGTTATCGGCCCGTCAGGGTAGCTGACGGGCCGATAACGGCCCGCTGGAGATTTATAAAGAATGCTTGCTGGGAATATGCCCCGGCCTGCACTCAAATGTACAACTACGCCAAAGGCGGTGGCCCATTACTGGGTTGATTTCCTATACAAGTAACAAGTAACTTTACAAAAGAAGAAGAAGAAGAAGACGTCGGACGCCAGTGCTTGTTTTACACAGAAAAACCTAATTTATATACAAAACCTACGGTATCTATAAAAGATATGCTTTATCAGTGAAAAAAAAAAGTTTTCAGGGAACCAGGTTTTGCGATTTGACAAACCAGGTTTTCTTTGAAGCGTAACATCTTGTTTTGTGAAAAAGGTAAGAGAAAAGTCCAGGGAGTGTCACAATCACAAACCGCAGCCTTTCCCAGACCCCAAGAGGAAGAGGAAACCGACAAATCTAAACAAGCACAAACCGAACAAACGTACGAAAAGCACTAAGATTAGCTCTCCCTTCCCCAAGCGAGGTAATCGCAATACTGAAAGGACTGAAAAACACAAGAACAAAATGACACACGGAAAGAAATACAACAGATCTCCTCGTAGAATAAACCACAAAGCAACAAAGAGTAAGACTAACACCGGGACCACCGCCTTAGAACGGTCGGTAGAGTAAACCACCGGGAGGTTTAAAGCACTTTTACAGCTAGCTAACTTCATCCTGGGTCCCGATGCTACTCTTAATACAGAAATACATAAAAATTCGGTTCGCATAAAGGCTCCCAATTCAGTCAATGCATCAAAGCAAAAACATAAAAATCAAATTAATCACTATAATAAGCAAAGACGAGTACTCATGGCTAATTCTACTGTATGCCAGAGTAAATGAAAACCAATAGTTGAACCACGGCGGGCCAAGCCAAAGACATATCGTCAAGCCCCAACCCACTGGTTAAAGTTTTACGAAGAGGCCGTCATTGAACCACGGCGGGCCAAGCCAAAGACATATCGTCAAGCCCCAACCCACTGGTTAAAGTTTTACGAAGAGGCCGTCATTGAGTTTGAGGCCCGAACCGCCGTCGTGCAATTAAAGAGTGAAGCATAGCCATCAACAATGATTGGGCTGACAACTAGGCATGCAGTCTGCCGCTCTGATAAACCCTCAAAACCAGATTTTTTTTTTCTTTTTGACATTAGCGGTATTTTTGGGGAATATGTAACAGCTGAGTTCCCAGTCCTGAAATATATTCAGATCGGATTGAAGTCGCTGCGACTCAGGTAGCTTTGTAACTGTCCTAGTGAATGAATCGGTCCTGGTGAATGAATGCAATTAGACATGTCACCAGTAAAAATCTGATTCTGATAGGTTCCCGTATCTCGGCGAAAAGTATTACCTGTAACTTGACCTGATGGTCTGCCAGACCATTTATGTAAACAAAGAATAGGATTGGCCCGAGAACTGGTCCACGAGGGACTCCTGAAATGATTAGTACCTCCTCGGAACAATCCTTTACCCTCTCGCCCACCCCCACCCCTACCACACACACACTCCTCAAGGACAACAGTCTGTGATCGGCCAGGATAAGGTTGACTTGTGCCTCGGATTCCATGTGGAGCTTGAGGATGAGCTTTTCATGATTAACCTTATCAAAAGTTGCTGAAATCAGTGACCTTTAAGATACCTTAAAGGTCACTGCTGAAATACAGCAATATGACAGCGGTCTGTTTTCCATCTTGTAGGTTTTTGTATAGCTCTTCGACAAGCATTATGAATTGAGTATCAAACGATCTTTTGTGCGAAAACCATGCTGGAGATCATACAAGATTTGGTTTTCATCTAAATATTTTACTATCTTGGATGCAACAATGTGCTTAAATAACTTGCACAGAATGCATGTACGGGATATGGGCCTATAAATTGATGGGCTGTACTTGTCTCCCAACCAATCATGAGGTAAAATACCTTGCTTTAAGGGCCTGGAGAAAATCATCTGCAAAATAGGCGCAATGCCAAGGCAAAGTTTTTGTAATGGCAGGGTCTAATTCGGTCAGGGTCGAGTGATTTATCTTCAAGCCATGCAGCAAATTTATGCTACCATTCACTGATATGGAAATGTCTTGCTTGTTTCTGTATTTATTTCTGAGTACATTATGGAGGCTCTCCTGACTGAGTGGCCTGAATAATGAAACTTCTTCCCTTTCATACGGCAAAACTGCTCTCTGAATTCTAAGCATGACCTCTGAGTCATGCCTCAATTGGAAATGATACATCACGTATATTTTGTATCAGTAAATCCGCTGTTCTTAAGGTTTTGTTGAAAACAGCCAATTTCGGACTTTTATCAACCGCATTTTTGAATGTAGAATCTAAGACCAAGGAAAACAAACAATCGAAGATTTTATCGTATATTTGTTTGGAGAAGTAAACTCTCGAAAGCCTTCATCTGTTACAAATGTATGATTACGAAGATCTGCTACCAAAGTAATGGCAGGTTCAGCTCGTATACAAAGTTTTCATACTGTCACCTGGACTGGCTCCAGTCCCTAAGGACCAGATTTATCTTCTTTTTTTTCTAATTCTCTAATATAGACACTAGAATAAAATCAAGACAATATGAACATGTTAAGATTATAAAGCATCCGCTCACTGGAATAGAATAGAATAGATCAGAATAAATTTTATTGCTCAGATATACCCGTCATATGGGTTATAGGCAGATCAATGAATATAACAACAAACACATTATGAACAAATCCCACTCCCTTCCAAATACTCACACGCATAGAAACACAATCTTCACGCACATGTTTGGTAAAATCAGCATCAGTGACGGAGTAAACAACCAATGGTTTGGATTGTAAGAGTAAGTATCATTTTAAAACTCATTTAATAGAGCATTCTTTTATGTATTTACCGATAGCTTTCATTGTAGTTTTATTATCATTTGTCATTAAATCAAAAGAATTTTCTAGATGAATCAAGACTTAATAAAATGATTGAATCTTTTAGACTGTCATAAAGTGTTTTCCTTTGACTTGCATACTTATGACATTGACAGAGAAATTGAACTTCATCTTCAAAAAGCATTACATATAGTTTATAATCTTTCTTCTGGTTTTTCACCCAAATATCTGCCACGTTCAATCCTAAGCCTATGAGCGCCGATTCTAAAAGAAGATACTAGATGACCAGTGCTACATAACCGTAGCATGTTAATATTGGCTTCGTTTTATGTTGATGCCTATATCAAAGAACTTATAAACGTGCATGCATTTAGTTACAAGGGACTGGGGCCAGTCTAACTGCCACCTGCAGTCTGTTATAGCTAAATATTTCATTGGCAAGTACAGGTATGGGAACCCCTTTATAGCACCAGGAAACTGGAGTTGGGGAAATTAGAAATTAGTAACTAAATTTTGAACTAGACATTTTTTGCGCAGTTTGAATCGTATTTATTAGTACTAGATGAGTGGCAAACAATGTAGACCCTGATCAGACGCCGCGTTCTGCAGCGTCTGATCTGGATCGACACTGTTTGCCCAAGCCTGTATGTGCCAATACTTAGGGTAAATGTGGTGTATAATGCGAATTGCTAGAAAAGGACCCTCATGCCCTATGCGGACAACAAGAGTAACGTCGTGCAATGTGATTAGGATCTTCCTTGCTCGCTTAAAAAATCCATGGGTATTGTTAAATATATCCACTGACAGAGAAGGCCCTTACCAGACTATCTGGATGCGCAGACTGATGTGAACATTTGCAATCGCACATAGCATAATGACCCTTTTCGCACACTATGTCGCAAATGCCAAATTGACATCCTAAAAAAGTCTTATTATCGAAACGGATATGTGAAATTAGCTAATGGTACGAACTGAAATTGGTCTATTTCGCAAAATACTGTAATTATCCCACAGTTCGGTGTACACACTATCACATTATTTATCCGGATGCCTGGGTATTAGAGGGATATCTGCATGACAGAGCAAGGCCTATTTTGACAGCTTCACTGTAAAATTCGAAAATCAAATCCCAAAAGATGTTTTCCTGACAAGATCTTAGACGTTTGAAGATACTAACGCATCAGACAGAGTGAAAACCTTGGACATACAATATGATGAGCCTTGAAAACAGTCACATTCAATGAAATAACACCAAAAATTAAGGGAAATGGATATACTTTCATGGGAGGTTTTTTGTCTCGCTTCGGAAAAGGGATCTACTCTTTTAGGGTACACCCCATTTTAGAAGGGCTTGGTGTACAGGATAGCAGGAAGTAACCAAAGTTATCTCCCTTGAAAACAGTGGTGGATAATTTACCAAGTATATGAAAAATATTAAATAATACTCGCATGTTTTGCTCTCATACTATAAAGTGGGAATTTAATAAGAATATTTCTACCAGGTTTCAGGGGGACGTTTTTGGAAACTAAGCACTTCGAAAAGAAAACAAGCAATTAATGTAACAATGGGTGCCTTTGTAGGCAGATCGAATTTCATTTGGATAGCTGAGATGTCATATCAATGCTGTCATAGTATGCCAGCTACCTTGAATAGGATGTCAACTACCTTGAAATTATCAAATGTCTTTAAAAGTGGGCTTCCCTCTTTAATTGCACGGCATGGAGTCGGACCACAGAATGAATGACCACTCCTTCCTTAACTCTTTCGGCGCCAAATTTCAGACGACATTTGTCATCTGCTTTTATTTTTTAACAAACTATAGATTGGAAAGAAGTTTATATGTAAAGTTGAAAAACTGGGCCCAGTTGTTCAAAGCGTCGTTAGCTTAACGAGCTCGTTAAGGGTCATTTCGTTAACTGTTTTAGCGGATTCAATATACAATATTCTGATATTTTTTGCTGAAAAATGTGAGTAGCTTTTTGCACTGCAAAAGCTACTCACATTTTTTCAGCAAAAAAAATCAGCATATTTGCGTATCACTCGATGTAAACGAATCGTTAACTAACGAAGTCGTTAGCTTTGAACAACTGGGCCCTGAATGTCAAACAACGTAGATCCATCTGGATCTACGCTGTTTGCAAAAGCCAATTGCTATCAACAGTGGCAATGAAAATGTTAATCTGTTCAGAAAGCTGGCGTCTGGCTATAGCAGTCTGTGGTCGGACCACAGTGGTGTTCCTTTGCTCTAGCTTTAAACTGCCATCGGACTCTCTACTTTCTTTCACTACAGTTTTGTGAATATTTGTGACTTTCTACGATGTTTCATTGATGTAGTACAGGAACCTATGCGGACCGAATACATATTTGTAATTTTGAGCTGCAGTTTAGATCGAGTAAAACTAATTTAATACCCCTACTCCTAGTGTTGCCACTGATCGATTATAATCGATTATCAGTCACTTTTGCCACTTGTGACTAATGATCGGAAAGATTTTTTTATAGTCGACAACTCGGAAAATTCCCTTTTTTAGAAACATATTTTTCTAACGTTTTATTTTTATAGGCAAGTTATAAAGAAATGAAATTCAAAGCTGTAGATTTGGGTCATTCTAGATTTGTGGTCAATAAAAGTGAAAAAAAATGATATAATAGCCTTAAAAGTCAACCTAAAAGTACTGATTTTTGCTTATTTCTCCAAGAAAACATATCTTGTAGGTATTTATGAGAAGCGCCTCGCGGAGACGCTTCTAATGAGTATTGACAACATGTGTTTTCATGGGGATATAAGAAAAATATTATCTGGATACCACTCTTATTGATCTGGAGCAATGAATAAGTACCTGGAAGGGGGCTAAATTAAGAGTGACTTCTCATTCCAAGGTGGTTCCTTGGATGCAGTTATTGTTTTCGTCTGTATGTGGGTTATTGCAGCCGTGTGCCGTTGTGTCTTGTCTTTGTTTGTTCCTCTACTCTTATTCTTCCGATGCCTCGGCTGTGGCCTTTCTCGAGTAATTTCATTTATATTTTTAATGCTTGTATGCTGCAAGTATGGCATGTGTTAGTGCCGAAACTGCAGTAGACAGGCCAGGTAATACTGACTGGCATAAAACTTTAGAGCAAGAAGAGATCCATCATTATTAATGCACAGTCTGATCTGGATCAATGTAAAATGATAATGTGCCCATGCTTGGATGAAATGCTTTTTATGACATGTTCGTCATTAGTGCTCTATATTTCTTATTAATCATATTACCTGCAGTTATAAAACCTCGCATACGCTTCCTCCCAAACCGAGCCCCAAACACTATGATATCATTTTGGGACAATAACCTACATATACAGTACAATGACCTAATCATTCTTAATATGGATTTTAGTGTTTAACCCGTTTATAACAGTCAGCTGCAGGGTGTCTGTGTGTGTGTGTGGGGGGGGGGGTGACACCGCCTTCCGCGGAATTCTCGTATTTTTTGAGAGCAAAACTGTGGATATTCAGAGGACCTGTTAAGGGGAAGTACAAAGGCTGGCTAATCGGAGCTAGAAACATAATCGATTGTCAGTGCTGCCATTGTGATTGATAATCGATTAGTAATCACTGAAGATTTGATATTAATTTTGCCTATCTGACTGACCATGACTCTTACCATATGTCATATTTTACTGTATGCATTTGGTCAGACAGGCGTGAGCAAACAGTGTAGACCCGGATGAGACGCCACAAACGCGGCGTCTCATCAGGGTCTACACTGTTTGCCACTCAGCCAGCTATTTAAGACAGTGGGTAGTAAATTGTCCTTGTTTAAATTTTAGATTAATATGGTAAAGTGTTGAGGTGTCTGAATACTAAGAGTAAATACGGTTAAGTAACAGACAAATCAAATGATCGATTATTAGCGAATCTGTAATGATAATCATTTTTTGCGGTATTTATCGATCAATTAATCGATTATCCGATTAATCGTGCCAGCCTTAGGCAGTACTTTGGTGATAACCGGATGATTTCCTTAAAATTTCCATAACACATATGTTGCGAGTTCCCATTACGAGGTGCTTCTAGTGAGTACCCACAGCATATGTTTATGGCGAAAGAAAAAGTACTCATTACGAGGTGCATCTAGTGAGTACCCACAGCATATGTTTTATGGCGAAAGAAGAAAAAAAAATATTACGGCCTATCACTCCTTCTTCCGATAATCTGCCTTGGCAGATTTCGCATAGTTCAATCCCTGACAACTGCATCAGGGAGTCGACTCTTTGGCTCAGTGATTAGAGCATAGAACTTTAATCCGGGTAGACCAGGTTCGAATCCCACGATAGGCGGGAAATGTTTTAAACTATGCTTCATTTCTTTGTTACGACTTTCATGTCGTAAGATGGGGGCTCGTCTGAAATCGGACTTTACTTCACCGAAAATGGCTTCGCGTCATCGTGATTACTTCCTTGAAGACGGGGAGTGTTACGGCCTTTCACATACCTTCAATAATCTGCCTTGTTAGATTTCGCATAGCTTGTAGGCATATAGTCAATCTCTGAAAACTGCGTCAGGGAGTCGACTCTTCGGCTCAGTGGTTAGAGCATTGGATTTTATCCTGGTAGCCCGGATTCATTCCCACGATAGGCGGAATATTTTTTTTCAATTATGCTTCATACCTTTGTTGCGACTTTCATGTCGTAAGAGTGTCACCATTTATTTTATTGTTAGCGGTGAAATCAGTGTATATCTGGTGAAAATAAAAGTGGTATCAATCACTAGTGAATTGATATCGTATCATTTCACTAGTGACTAATACGATTTATATTTTCACTCCTCGCTTTGGGTGACTTCGGTTTTCTTCATTGTTTCAGAAGTGGATTTTACCTCCACTTCAGATTTTTGAACACCTCTTACTTCTTTGTTTCTTAACTAAAGTATCAAGTGTTGGTATGCATTTTCTTAGTTAGAATGTAAGGAGCATTTTGGTATCAAAATTATTTCGATTTGCCAATTTTTTTTTTTTTTTTTTTTTTTTTTTTTTTTTTTTTTGCTTTTGTCTCTCCAGCGTTTCACATGTTAAGCACTGAGCGTCGACGCCATGACGTTTTTGGTTTGTTTGGTGACGTTATTTATGGCGTCAGAAACGCGCATTTGCGTGTAAACAATAAAATAAAAAGAAAATTTACTCTTTTTCAGTGAATACCATAAAAAATTTTCATCTCGTGTAATGAAAACATTCAAATTTTCACTCGTGCTTCGCACTCGTGAAAATACTGATGTTTTCATTACACTCGATGACAATATTTATGGTATTCACAGCAAAAGAGTAAATATCCTCTATATATTCGTCAACATTCTCTGGTAATGGGGAGAGGAACATTGTTATGTTATTACCTTGAACGTGATTGTTTTCATAGCCCTACTTTGTACAAGGTGTTCACTATGATTGTTGCATGATTATCTTCAGACATTTAAAACCATGTTTACCAGGAAATAAATCTTTGCTTTGGGGAATGTTTTGACAGTAGCGCCTTATCCACGGTGAAGCTATCAAATGTTCCAGATATCCCTCTGCAATTCAGATATCAGCTTGAATGGTGTGACTATCAAAATCCTTGATGCAAATGTATTAAATATCTCGGGGTAAATGTGTTTTTGGAACATATGTAAACACCCAGTGGGCACACAACGTTAAAATGACGCCGTATCAACGTCGATGCGACGTGATCACGTCGCATCGACGTTGATACGACGTCATTTTGATGTTGTGTGCCTGCTGGGCAGTAAAGATCAAGATCAGTCAGCGAAGACGCACGATCCGATGACATCGATATATTATACTGTATCCAATGATTGTGTAAGGAGACAGCGAAGAGCCTGGTTAGACTACGTGGATGTTCAGTTCACTGTCCGCATATGTGCCGTAGATGGCGCGTCTGAAATAATTGTACCGCTCAGCATGCTGGGTAAAAACTTCAGCAGACGACATTTTAAAATATTCTTCTATTTTCCCAGAAAAGGGGCTTTGACATTTCAAGTAAATTGTCTCCTTAGACAATTTGCTTGAAATGTCAAAGCCTCCCATTTTTTGCGTAAAATAATAATAATAAAATCAAAATGCCGTCTGCTGAATTTGCCCAGAGAGTGGTAAAAGTTACACTAAGTAAACGGACTTCACTTCAGCAGACGGCATTTTGAAACAGTTTTTCTCATTAAAGTGTGAAACGCGATAATCTAAAAAAATAAGACAGTCCGCATGAGATGTCAATCAATACGTTTGGGGAAAACTTTCTTTGTCATCTGCTAGTTTTGCCCAGGAAGTGCTATAGGCTTATAAACAAATTAACGAGTAGGAAATCAGACTGATCGCAGGATTATTTATACATAAGGTATTTATCAGGTAGGATGAGTACATATTTCTGTAGAGCTCATACACATAATTTACACGACCTTTGTTCCTTTGACCTAAATATATGAGCCGCAATGTGAGGAAACGTACCTTCGGGCATGTGCGCCCAGCGAAGATTCAGCATGCGCATTCGTCTGATCAGAATCTTTACTGGGCGCATTTTGAATAGACAAGGATGCAAAATTGCTTTATGTGGACAACACAGACTGATCAAACAGGGCTGATTTAAGTCTTTGTTGACTGTACGTCAGAAGGTAGGTTTTCTTTCGTTGCGGTTCATATATTTAGGTAAACGGGTGTTTGTCACGTGGTTAGGGTATTTTACCCAATATATACTTGGAAGGCATGAGTAAACAGAATAGACCCAGGTGAGACGCTACAGAACGTGTGATCTGGGTCAACAATTTTTGACACTCATCTTGGATCATCTTGTTCAAAAAGTGTAAACTAGGTAGTCACATAAGAAGTCTGCGGTAGTCTAATTATGTTGAGTTACCGAAACGAATCATCCTGCAGTGACCCATAACACGGGCAAAATGAAGTGAGTAGGGCGTGCGTTAGCCTTGCCCAAGGCTTAGAAATATACATAAAATATATATTTTGGCTTATTGAGCTCTGTGGCTAGTCTATAAATAATATGGTCTGGATTTCTAATATATATTCAATATATTTCAGAGACAACCACAGAAGAAAAGTTCACCCATAGACTAGCTAGACATTGAATCAAAAAGTAGAATATAAATGAAAAAAAAAAAAAAAGTAAAAAAAAAAGTGACAAACCTACTTATATATTGGCCTAGTAGCTAGGCTAGGCGTGCGTCAGCGATTAATTTTTATCTAGATCTCTGTCGAAAAGCCAATCTTTTTACGATGATAGAAAAATATACCCATGTGGGTACAGGCGAGTAGCGGATGGGGAAGCATGAGGGCGTGCGGGTGTGTGTTTTTGAGGGGTGGAGGAGCGGAGAGGAGGGTGAGCATTTTTTATACGGTTGCGATGCTTTACAGTCGGATATATTTTCAAACTACAATCTCTTAGCCTACGGTATAGTTATCCAGAACAATGATACGCCAAATGTAAAAATGTCCCTTTTATCTTGACCGCGTCAAGCTAAAACGTGCCTTCGAGCTTGCGCAAAATGTGCAGATTCACATCGTCTTGCACAAGCGCAAAAGTTCATCCGGGCGTTTGCTCTCCATTGATATATTCCGTAATGTCAAATGATTCTGTTAGCGGACAGCAAAGGCTCTGATCAGACTGCGCGGATGCGCAGGCTGATCTGGGCTTTCATGTTCACAGCTAGTCCGCATATGCCAAAAGACACATTTTCGCATGATGAGGACCATATGCAAGAAAAATAATCCAGCGTTTCTGTCCAGATATCTGTACATAAATAATAATTCAACTGTTTTGACCAGGTCACATGGATGTAAATACACAATTAATGTTGAAGGATGACTTTCAAGAGAAACAACATTTGGCTAAAGTGCACGACCTGTCAAGCGACTTTAACCCTTCCCATGCTGAATAAATTAAGATGCCAGGCCTATACTTCTAATTTCAAGCCAATCAGATTACTTGATCCGGGTTTTTGATAGAAATTCACATATTTAATGTCAAACAGTGCAGATCCAGATTAGTTGGCTTCTTCTGATCTGGATCTACACTATTTGCTAAGACAGGGCATGACGTGTTTAACAAAGGAAGGGTAATGACAGCGTACAAACACTTATTTGTGATGGGGATAAATTGCTTTTCTACAAGCTCCATTTTATATGTTTGTGAAGTAATATTCTTGCAACAGATACTATCACCAGTTATTATAAGATCACAGTCTGCGTATCCGAATGATAGAATAATCTGGCGCTCATGTAGTCCATTGGCTGGATCTACTGGTATCTAGCAGTATGCCAAAAATTATCATATCCTAACGTTTTAAGCGTCATGGCCATATCCGAATGATAGAGTAATCTGGCACTCGGGAAGTCCATTTGCCAGTCCATCTATCTGTATGCCAAAATTATCAAAACATTCTGACAGGTTTAAGCGCCTTGGCCGTTTTCGCTATAGTGCTCGGAGGATAATTTGACAGTGACGTCAAAGCAGCTTTTGCATGAATTATCGGGAAACGTTACAAAATAATTTTATGCAATATACAATCTTATTGCTATAAGTGTGTTTGATTTGAATGTTGTAATAGCGCAGTTGGAAAAGAGGAGCGCTCCGGACGAACGGTCAGGTGATTGTTTGGTGCACGAGTCTGAGTCTTACCCCAGCTTTCTTTCTTTTTTTTTTTTTTTTTTTTTTTTTCTTTAATTACTTTTACTTCGCTCATGGTCCTTGTATATTACATATATTATTTCAAATACATGTATATATTATTGGACATTATTATGGCATCTTTGACATTTTACACAGGGACATGCTTCCAACGTTTTTGTCTCCATATATCATTTGCACGGATTGTCAGCACATGGAATTCATTCAAACTAAAATAACTGGACTAACCGATTGACTGCTTGTCTTTTTTTTTTTGACTATTTTAAATCTGTTACATATAATCAGTAATTACAAAATACATTTTCTTTCTTATCATATTTCCCATTTATATTTAATTCTTAAAAAAGTATGAAATAAAAAAAATAAATAAATAAAACATTAGGTTCGAACCTATAATGTTCAAATTTGTAGTCTAGGAAAACTATCACTGGGTTATTGCGAATTTACGGTTACCGCGGCTTGGTTTAACGCTTAGCACTCTGGGTAAAATTTTCAGCATACGACATTTTGAAATATTTTTCTTATTTTTCCCAGAAAACAGGATTTGACATTTCATGCAAATTGTCTCCTAAGGAGACAATTTGCATGAAATGTCAAATCCTGTTTTCTGGGAAAAATAAGAAAAATATCATCATTCTGTCGTCTGCTGAAAATGCCCAGAGAGTGGTAAAGGTTAAACAATATTTATTGATTTCCAATAAAGTACATACATAGAACATGATTCATACAAGGATATATAGGATTTGACAGTAAGCGAAACGCTTATATGAAAGTCATCTCCTATTGTGATCACAAGATGTTCTACCAATATGTGAATGGCAAAATTAGTTCAAAGAAAATATCAATGGCTACCAAAATAGCATAAATGAGAGAGAGAGAGAGAGAGAGAGAAAGAGAGAGAGAGATGACCAACTTCCCCTTATTCCAACGAAGGAAATACCGCTGCTTACAATATTTATTGAAGGTATATAGCTATTCGGATGGCTACCTATTTGTTAAAATGGACTTGGTCTAACATTATAAACAATCTGTGACGTCACTGTCAAATTATCATCCGGGGATAGTAACTGACCACACATTTTCGCTAACTTCCCACACATTTTCGATAACTGACTGCACATTTTCGCTGACTACAGACGGACACACGAGGTGATTTTAAGACACCCCATTCGGGCCGTGCTGTTATAGTAAAATCGCCATAATAAAGCACCTCATGATTACATTATAATGAGACTCAGTAACACAAATAAAGCAGGTAAGGAAGTTGCAATAAGCGGTAGACAAGAAAAGAGCAGGTTAACATATATGCGTCAAGAACATGTACCCAGCGGACAAATGCTGTTTATACAACGTCGCATAACGTTGTATAAACGTCGTGTGCTCGCTGGGTATAACCGTATTTACCCTAAATATTGGAGCACCTTGTAACGAAGTCGGATCCGAACCCCACATAGAATCAGTCATTGGTATGGAACGCCATAACTGTCTTACGAGCATAAAATTAATTATTTTGGATGCTTTCCTATTACTCGTAGGGGGGGGGGGGGGGTAACTTAGGGAAAAACGGACCCATTCATATACTTGATCATCCAAAATGTTGATCTATTCAAATAGTGCCCTTTGATTTTTGTACCCATTTTTTGCTGGTTATTACACAAATATCATAATCAATTCATATAATACCAAGAGGATAAGCAGTCTCGAAAAATCTGTGAGCGAAAAATATGTGCGTATACTAGGATGTCAGAAAAATGGGGCCTTTCACATAGGAATCCAGAAAAATCGGGCCATTCATATACTTTTTGTTGAAAAAAGGGGGTCAATCATATACCTGGCAGCCCTGAAAAAGGGGGCTATTCGGCACGCACATCCGTACTATGCCATATATAGGGTTACCCTGTTTGTAACAATGGACATATCCAGATTCTAAGATGGAAGAGTCCACTTCAGAAAGCTTGGGGTGAAAAAGTTAAGCAGGTGCGACAAAAAACAAAGCGAATACAAATAATGTTGGATCGTAAACTGAATGCATGAGGACATTTGTCTAGTTTCAGAATGCCCACGGTGAGCAGAGGTTTGTTCTGCTGGTTGTTCCAGAGCGATGCTCGTCTGGAAGATTTCGCTGATAGACTTAACCATGTCTGGACATTCGGATTGTTGCTGATTTTAGGGGCAATAATTAGTTGGAAGTACGAATTTGGCGAACCCATTTCCTGCTGGACCCCGGTTCAATTTTCTCCAGCGACTGAAAGCTATGTTCATCAGGCATGCTGGCATCACGATATGCATTACTTTCCATTCACAGACACGGACATCCCTGGTCATGAACGAAGGGATCTTATAAAAACTTACTATCAATGGATACCAGTCGTTCTCTGCTTGCAAGCATTGTTATTTAAATTGCCTAACATTATCTTGTACATACTGCACGGTTACTCGGGCGTTGACTTTGATAAGGTAAATGGGCTTACAATTGGATACAATCGTCTAAATATATCCGAGAGACAAAATCTAGCCAATCAGTTAGCGCGTTACATTTATCGATGGTGCAGCATCTTTCCGCGTGGATTGCCATGGAGATTGTTAACGGCGATTTGGTTCTTTGTGAAATGTCTGTATTGCATAAATATAATAATACAGATGGTCTACATTGACAAGTTTTTGAAAATAAAAGATGGACCGCACTACAATAGCACATCATATGGCGACACTATTTATGAAAACCTCTTCGCGGACACCGAATCAGAGTGGAGGGTCTCTCCAGCTTTTCCCCGGCTTATAATGTGTGACCTTAGTGTGCGCCAGCTGAGGGACCTGTACCAGTATAGTATACAATGTGTACTCAATGCCAATCTGTTCACAGAGCGCGTCTACATGTTTTTATGGTTGTGGCTTCTGTGCGTTGCTGTGGTGACGATGTTGAGTTTTATGGTCTGGACTCTGCTGACACTACTTCCGTTTCATCGGCAGAGGTATGTAACCTTGTGAAAATTTTAATTCTAATAATACTGTCATAATACGAAACGCATACATGAGATCAGTTGCAAGGCAGAGTCACATAAATGTTTTTCTTTGTAAGTAATTAACAAAAGTTCTCACACCATTACACCTTAAAATGACCGGTAACATGGTTTTCGCTCATTTCCTTTCTTGAGACGCTTCTCATTACGAAAACATGCCTATTCAAATATACTGAAAATTTTACCACCAAAAGCATGAAAATTTTCAGATAAAGAATTCTTATATTTTTCATATTTCTGCTCAAAACATAGATTGTGGGTACTCGTTTGAATCGTCTCGACGAGGCGGTTCTGACGAGTACCCACAATCTATGTTTTTGAGCAGAAATAAGAAAAGTAATGTATACCCCTGTAAACCCAAGTTTTACTATATAAAAGTGGGGTTAAAGGGGGTCAAAATTATACAGGTGTGTTTTCATGATGTAATGGGTACACACGTTTTCATGGAGAAAATAAAGAAGAAAAAAAAATCATATGAATATCCAACTTATCTGGAGCTATGAATAAGTACCTGGAAGAGCTCTATTAGGTCTAAAATAAGAATGAGTATATTCTCTACTAGTCGACTGTTTTACAAAACCGATGATCGACCGATTCCCAACACTACTCTCAGATGCTCCTACTTCTGTCCGTTCTAAGGCGAGTATTCTGACGCTGAATCATTTTGCTGTACTGCTAGCAATGTAGTCATTTGCTGGTCGGCTTACTACTTTGTGTTTTCTTTTTAAATGCTGGCAGATGAGTCCGCCTTCATTTGCTGGCTGCTTCGCTTTTTTTGTTTTCTCTCAGTTTGTGCTTTAAGTTTGTGTGTTTGTTTTATTCTTATTTTCTCATCATCTCTCCTTCTTTTGGAGCTTCGGGAGGGCTGTGCTTTGTGATTGTGGCATTTCCTGGGTACCTTCATTTTTCTCGCATACCGGATAAGGATTTCCGCAAATTGCATCGGTGCTAGCAAAAAAAAGGTAAGAGAAAAGTCCAGGGCATTACGAAAACACGCCTATTCAAATATACTGAAAATTTTACCACCAAAAAAAGGTAAATTTTCAGATAAAAATCTGATATTTTTTTCATATTTCTGCTCAAAACATAGATTGTGGGTACTCGTTAGAACCGCCTTGCCGAGGCGGTTCTAACGAGTACCCACAATCTATGTTTTTGAGCAGAAATAAGAAAAATAATGTATACCCCTGTAAACCCCAGTTTTACTATATAAAAGTGGGGTTTAAGGGGGTCATAATTATATAGGTAAGTTTTCGTGATGAGTGCCACAATCACAAACCGCAGCCCTTCCCAGACACCAAGAGGAAGAGGAAACAGATAAAACCAAATAAGCACAAATCGAACAAACGTGCGAAAAGCACTAAGATTAGCTCTCTCTTCCCCAAGCAAGGTAATCGCAATGCTAAAAGGACTGAAAAACACAAGAACAAAATAACACAAGGTAAGGCAAAAAACAAATCGCCTCGTAGAATAAACCACAAAGCAACAAAGAGCAAGACTAACACCGGGACCACCGCCTTAGAACGATCAGTAGAATAAACCACCGGCGGGTTTAAAGCACTTTTACAGCTAGCCACCTTTACCCTGGGTCCCGATGCTACTCTTAATACAGAAATACATAAAAATTCGGTTCGCATAAAGGCTCCCAACTCAGTCAATGCATCAAAGCGAAAACATAAAAATCAAATTAATCACAATGATAAACAAAGACGAGTACTCATGACTAATTCTACTGTATGTCAGAGTGAATGAAAATCAATAGTTGAACCACGACGAGCCAAGCCCGAGGCCAAGCCAGTCTTCTCACACACCCTTATCCGTCCCGTGGGAAAGATATAAATCGAGAATTTTCACGTGTTTGATATACACTGGTTGTATAGGACGTCACAGAACGCCATCGTTAAGGTTGATGTCACTGAACGTAATGACGCCAATAAACGTCATGGTATTGTCGTCACAATAAGGCGGACGTCTGCAATCGAAATGACTGCATAATCAAAAACCGCTTTCAGAAATGAAAGGTATGCAAGAAAAAGATTCTATCATGGTTTTGAGGGACAGATAGAAAACTCCGTCCCTCGGGATTACAGTCTGACATCACTTGGCAAGCCTCGTGATGCCGGACAGTAACCTTCGGGACGGATTTTTCTATCTACCCCCACACACCAAAGATTGATCCTTATACAATCAAACTTCAATGGCTCGAACATCTTTGGGACCATCGAAATTTGTTCGAGACATGGGTAGTTCGAGCCACTGAGGGTTAACCATGGCGCCTGGTCAGGAAGCAAATGGCGATGATTTAGTAAACTCTTTTGAATTGTCTACATAATAATTGTATGTTGTATGAACTCATTAGAATCGCCTCGATGAGGCGATTCTAATGAGTATATACAAATACAATTTCATGATAAAATAGGAAATTCTCCCTAAATATTTGTCTTATTGAGCTATCGGAAGAATTTTGTAGGGACTCAAAAACGAGTTCGAATTAGCCATGGTGAACGAGCCATCGGTGTCCGAACTGTTGAGGTTCGACTGTAGTATTTTGCAGATGCTTCAGAAATTCGGTGTTTGTTTAGTAAAAACTGGTTTAAGCACCTTACACCTTATTTTTTTTTTCTGCTGACAAATTCAAGCGGCTTCACTTTTACAGTTCTTCTTTGCTCGTTTGTAGGTTATTGCAAAAGCGCTGTTTTGTTTTAATTTAACCCTTGTCCTGCTGAACCCGGATATATCCTGCCTTTGCAAATAGTGTAGATCCAGATCAGTTGGCTTCTGATCTTGATCTGCACTGTTTGCCATTAAGTATGTGAATTTATATCAACAGCTTGATCAGGTAATCTGATTGGCTGAAAATTAGAAGTGAGTGTGGCTTCTTAATTTATTCAGCAGGACAAGGGTTTTAATATTGTCCGATCCTCGTCTCTTCTCGTTGCAGTGCTGCGGGAAAGGTGGGCTTTGTGATGATGGTCTTTTGTGGGTTACATGAATAATATTTTTTGTGATGACACTTCAGTTCACTTAAGTGCCTTTGGGGGTTTCTTCTGTTGCCGTGGCCTTTGCTGGGTTTTTCCATATTTATTTTGAACATTTTGATGTGAAAAATCAAAACTGGAGATACCAAAGAAAGGTCATAACCACGGACCACAGTCCACTTTACGCTTTCACTGCCACAGGCAATAATAATAGGCTTTTGCAAACAGCATATGTCCAGATGAGACGGCTCATTGAGCCATCTCATCTGGATATACGCTGTTTGACATTTAGTCTTTCAACTTTATATATAAACGTCTTTCCAAACGATAGTTTGTTAAAATATAAAAGCAGACGGCCGCAGACGACAAAAGTCGTCTGAAATTTGGCGCCGAAAGAGTTAAGGCACTATGGAGAAGTACGGGATGGCGTTTTACCCATTACGCTTGACACCTGCTGTAATGAAGCAAAATACATTAACCCAGTTATGACTGACAACAATATTTCCTTCTTTAATTGTACGTTGGCGATTCGGGACTCAGAAAAAATGGCGACTCCTTGCGAGTGGTATCGTCTTAGTTCCAAGAAATAAAATAATCATAGAAAAGTAGAACGAATCTCCTGATTGCCACGAACGCATTACGAAAACATGCCCATTCAAATATATAGAAAATTTCACCTCCAAAAACTGTAAAATTTTCAGATAAAAACTCTGATAGTTTTCATATTTCTGCTCTAAAACATAGATTGTGGGTACTCGTTAGAACCGCCTCGGCGAGGCAGTTCTAACGAGTACCCACAATCTATGTTTTAGAGCAGAAACAAGAAAAAATAATGTATACCTCTGTAAACAGTTTTACTATATAAAAGTGGGGTTTGAGGGGGTCAATATTATATAGGCATGTTTTCGTGATGGGCTATTCGGATGCAGAGATATGCTTTAAAACGTGTCATCTAGTAGTCTATGCTGCAAACAGTTCAGGTATACACCGTCTGACATCTAATTGAGCTTCAACGTCCGAAAACGTATGAGCCAAGCAAAGATTCAGATCAGCCTGTGCATTTGCACAGTGTGGACAGATTCTTCACTGGGCGCATTTTGAGTAGCCAATGAGGCAAAGTTTCTTCATGCGGACAACTAAGACTGATCAGACTGCGCGGATGCACAGGCTGATTCGAGTCTTCGTTCGGCGCACATTTCAGAAGGTTGCGGCTTATCTGTTCCTTTTCTTCTTTAATTAACAGATACATAAGGCGATTTATGGAACTTGCTGATAATTCTTGTGCACAGGTGAGTAATCAAGACGTATCGTTGGTCACCGCTGTCATTGGAGAAGACGGCATAATGGTTCTAAAACTTCTCAGCGCCAATTCGTCAGAACTGTTGGTGAGAGATGTCATCTGCGGTATTTCTAGACTGGTACGACGTGGTGAAACTATGCTGTCTACTGGTACCGTAATGCAGCATGCTCCAGTAGCAGAACCGCTGATACAACCAACAGCTCCACATGAGGTATATCCTTCACTATACAAGGCTGAGGGGTAAACAAGGATGTTTGTAATACAGTTGAGCAACTATAAGCTGTAACAGTTCACAAACAAACGTTTAAATGTATACTCGTATCGTTTGTATTAACCCATTGAAGACTGGAGACCCCTAAACGGATAAATGGCAAGCAGTGACCACTCTTTGCATTAGTTCAACCACATTTTTCTTTAGGAATATCTACATCACATAGCTTGACACACCTAAAGTCGAAAATGGACGTATCCAGTATATAGTGTGGGCGAGTTTATTCAGTCTTTAATGGATTAAACTGTGTAGTCCCATTAATCAAGCAGTGTATGGGCCACGCCACTCGAAAACGTGTCTTCGGGAATATGCGTACAGCGGAGGCCCAGATCGGACTGCGCATCCGCACAGTCTGATCAGGACCTTTGCTGTCCGGTTATAGAATCATTGGACACTGCAGAATGCATCAATGGAGCTCAAACGCCCGGATGAGACTTTGCACATGCGTGGGATGAACCTGAATCTGCATTTTGCGCATGCTCGGCCAGACACATTTTCGCTTGGCGCGGCCCATATAATCGTTTCGCCGCCAATCTATCTATCTATCTATCTATCTATCTATCTATCCATCCTCCGTCCATTCGCCCGTCTGTCCATCCATCCATTTGAAATTGCAAACCGCTTCTAGAATTCTTTGTAATTTGCTGATAGTTGTTTTTAAGGAATGGCTATCGTAAATTCATGAGTTTTTTTTTTATTATTATTATTATTTTTTTTATGTGGACAGGCTAATGTAAATAAAAAAAAACTGCTTTAGTATTGTTTGGTGTCTTGTTTACTTTAATGTGTTTTCCAGCATAAGAATGGTAGATAAGTGTTTCCAGATAAATATTTTTATTTCTCCACAAAAACGACGTTGTGGCCAGCCATAAGTACTACTTTGGCCAGAATGAATACTGCCAAAACATCCTCTTATGTGGATAAATAAGAAAATATCAATATTTTATTTACTTTTTGTTGTTGTTGTTGTTGTTGTTGTTGTTGAAAAAAATGCCTTATTTGTGCCTTATATCCTACCAAATAGGTAGTTTTTAGCTCACCTGAGCGAATGCTCAGGGTGAGCTATTATGATCACTTTCTTTCCGTCAGTTTTTAGAGGTGAAATTTTCTATCTGTTTGAATAGGTGTGTTTTCGTAATGACTTCGTCGATAACAGAATGAACAAACGAGGCTAGAATAGAAAAATGAAAATGAACTGCAATAGAAGTTCTGCTTGGGAACGGTCACTAGTAAAAATATTGTTGGCGGCGATTCAAACCTGGATTTATGGATATCCTCATCACGAAAACGTGCCTATACAATTTTGACCCCTTAAACCTCACTTGTATATAGTAAAACTGAGGTTTACAGGGGTATGCGTTATTTTTCTTATTTCTGCTCAAAACATAGATTGTGGGTACTCGTTAGACCCGCCTCGGTGAGGCGGTTCTAACGACTACCCACAATCTATGTTTTGAGCAGAATTATGAAAAATATCAGAATTTTTTATCTGAAAAGTTTCATTTTTTGGTGATAATATTTTCAGTATATTTGAACAGGCTCGTTTTCGTAATGCCAAGCAGCTCCAAACACTAAATGCGACATCGAAAAAAAAAAAAAAAAAAAAAAAAAAAAAAGAAACTAAGTAGCGGTTAAAGAAGGCGACCACAATGCTTGCTTAGGTTAAAAAAAAACAACATAGCGCTTGTATGTACCATGAATATGAAATTTTTGGAAGTGGGAATCTTCGGAAGCAAACACAAACACATAAAGTAAACGGCTTTGTTCATTGACAGTATTTAATGCAAAGAGCAACTTTGAACAGGCCTCCTTTCCGCATTGATATGCTCTGCTCTGCCTCAAGGCAATATATGTCACACTCAAGGCAAGAATATCGAGATAAAGATGTTTCTTATTTCTCCACAAAACCTATTTTGTGGGTACTCATTAGAAGCGCCTCGCCGAGGCGCATCTAATGAGTACCACAAATAAGTTTGCGTGGAGAAATAAGAAAAAACATTTTATCTTGATGTTCTTCTTATCTCGAGTGTGACATATACTTTTTCATCACGAAAAAATGCCTATATAATTTTGACCCCCTTAAACCCCACTTTTATATAGTAAAATTGGGGTTTACAGGGGTATATATTATTTTTCTTATTTCTGTTCAATACATAGATTGTGGGTACTCGTTAGAACCGCCTCGCCGAGGCGGTTCTAACGAATACCCACAATCTATGTTTTTGAGCAGAAATATGAAAAAAATATGAGAATTTTTTATCTGAAAACTTTCATTTTTTTTTTTTTGGTGGTAAAATTTTCATTATATTTGAATAGTTCATGTTTTCGTAATGGGTTGAAAAAAAAGTGTCTTGTCTTTGCCTGGAGCTGAATATGTGTAAGAAATCTAAAGAATTCAATATAATCTTATATACGATCATACATGTATGTGATTTTTATGACATAAAACAAATGACCAAAGTGACAAAAGTATATTATTACAATCTGATTTAATCTATATCTTGTGCGAGGAAAATCATTTCTATATCACTCGTGCATTAAACGCCCATGATTAAAATCAACTACATGCCTCTTTGCTCTATCTGCAGCAATTCTTTACTTGTACAATGCTTGACCTGGTCAGTTTATGGCTGTTATTTATGGACTTGTACAGCTTGTCCAGTTGAAAAGGACAAACGTGTTATATTACAATACACAACAAGTGTGTGACTGACAGTGAAAATAAGTTTTCATGCATGTGACTTTATTTTTACGAAAACATGTTATATTGAAGTTATTCAGACTGACCAGAAGACAGGATAACACAATACTAAAAGTAAGGGGTTTTATTTTATGATAATTGGTGTAAAAATGTTATTATGTGTGCAGAAAGGTCAGCATGATATCCCGGGTATGATATGTGCAGTTATAATACAATAAATAATCCCCAGCTTTATTACTAGAATTTCAGTATTCCCCGTGTCACGAGGTGGTATCTTGACAATTTCACTTATAAACTTGGTGGATGCATTGGTACTACTACGCGCAGTTTATAGCACTCCCGAGTCAGCGTGACAAAAATTGATTTTCTTATAACTACTTATTTAAGTTTTGATGAGGAAAGTCTAAATAGCAATGTGAAATCAGCCGTAATTTCACATTTATTGTGAGCTAGGGGCATTCTTGTTTAGACGAGATATCATTTAGACCTCTTCTAGCCATCACGAAAACATACCTATATAATTTTGACCCCCTTAAACCCCACTTTTATATAGTAAAACTGGGGTTTACAGGGGTATACATTATTTTTCTTATTTCTGCTCAAAAACATAGATTGTGGGTACTCGTTAGAACCGCCTCGTCGAGACGGTTCTAACGAGTACCCACAATCTATGTTTTTAGCAGAAATATTAAAGATATCAGAATTTTTTTTCTGAAATTTTTCATTTTTTGGTGGTAAAATTTTCAGTATATTTGAATAGGCATGTTTTCGTAATGGCCACCCTTAGTATTTTTTAATTTGGCCGATTTAGACAAGATTTGCATGTAAAGAACCCAATACTATATAATAAGCTTTAACATTTATTGTATGCGAAGCGAGGACCAAGCTTTTTATTGAAAGCTTATACTTGTAAACGTATATAAGTATATATGCAGAAAATGAGTGTGGTAGACTAAAACAATAAAAAGCAGAAAATCTCCATGACAGAAATGCGGCAACTAGAAACTGTGCCAGCCTAATTCAATTATAATCGACTACCTGCAGTGATAAACAAACAAAATTTACATATTTATAGACTACAATGCATAAAAATATAGTTTGTTGTTATTTTTTTTATAAAGGTGGTTATTTATTTCAAATAGGTAAAAGGTAATGAAAATTAACTTTAGTAACCACAAAAATAGAGGAAACTAAGAAGGAAGGAAAGCAATCAAAACAAACAAAATACATACTCCTTTTCTGGCAGTTTAGCCTGCAACAAGGTAAATGTTACTTATACAGTCGAACCTCGTTATCTCGAACTCGCTTATTTCGAATTACCGTTTATCTCGAAGTGAAAATTTGGTCCCCGTTTTAACATGAAACTATGACAACAGGTAACAAAATAATGTGGAAAAGAGGAGAAATTGCTCCTCAGGAGCAATTTCTCCTCTTTTCTACATTATTTTATATATATTTCTAACTTCAGGAGTCAAATTACATATTCATTTGTTAAATGTGGTTGTTCAATGCATTGTTTTCCTCACTCTCTCAACTCTGATATGTCGAAGTACGGATATCTTGAAGTGTTTCAGTGAGTCCCTTGGAATTCGCGTTAACGGGAGTCGACTGTATTTCTGATACAGCTAAACGACACTGTGATCCCAAAGCCCCAGTGTGTGTTAAATAAGCAAATTAAACAATGCCACCAAGAAGTGACAAATAGGTTGTTGAAGTGCTTTAAATTTCTCGCCTATCGGCTCGAAATTTAAGCACTTCAACAACCAATACGTAACTGTGTAAAAAGAGCTGCGTTCAATGATAACTCACTCGAGCGCTCGAACTAAAAATTATTTTACTGAAGAACAGTGGGCGCTCGGTCAATATTTATTTATTTACATTAATTGTACATATCTCTTCGAAATTTCATTTTAAATTAAATGCTACAATCAAAATCTAATTCAAATGAAATGAAAATGACTGCACCCTATAACCATTAGCATGTTGCCATATTCGAAAACCTGAATACGATGCACTGGGATACACCTCTCAGCATTACGAAAACACGCCTATTCAAATGTATAGAAAATTTCATCACCAAAAATTGAAAATTTTCAGATAAAAACTCTGATATTTTTTCACATTTCTGCTCAAAACATAGATTGTGGGTACTCGTTAGAACCGCCTCAGCGAGGCGGTTCTTACGAGTACCCACAATCTAAGTTTTAGGGCAGAAATGAGAAAAATAATGTATACCCCTGTAAACCCGAGTTTTACTATATAAAAGTGGGGTTTAAGGGGGTCAAAATTATATAGGCATGTTTTCGTGATGGCCTGTTTCAGCAGGAGCTTGCGTTCAGAAAACGCGTGCAGCTGGGCGCTCGGCGTACGCTCGCATTGTTGAACGCACCTCAAATATGTACAGTCAACCCTCTTTATACCGACACTCGATACAACGACAAAATTCGTTATAATGATAATTTGAATGTGACGAAACCTTCCATCAAGAGATGACAGATATTGTGAAATTATGTAAGAATATTGCATTAAACCTTCAAGCAGCATATGTCCTGGATAGAATCGCCTCACTGAGGCGATTCTAACAAATATCCAAAACATATGTTCTATGAGGAAATAAGAATAAAACAAGTTCTTCATTACATATCATTCTGTCCATTAAGGTTTCTTTACAACAGCAAATTCATTTTAATGGCAACATCTTTGGGAATAAATTCTGTCTTTGTAACGAGGGTTCACTGTAAATGCAAATGAACAGTAAAAGCTCAAACCGGTGCGTAGATTTCCTTAACAATCTAGTTAACCGCTTACCGTATTCATACTAAGTATTGGGACAGACAGATTTGAGCAAAAAGTGGAGACCTGATTACCCAGCTAGCATTCTACGTAAATCTACATCGGGCTGTCATCGGCCCGTCAGCTACCCAGACGGGCCGATGACGACCCGATATAGATTTACGTAGAATGCTGACTGGGTAGACGCTGCAGAAATCTGATCATGTGTTGCACTGTTTGTCACTGATCCTCTGTGTCCAGCAAAAAATTTTTACACATTAGTAAAATGAATTTATTCAAATTATTTGACAAGAATGTTAAAGCTCTGCATGCTGGGTAAAATATCAGCAGATCCCATTTTGAAATGCAGTCTCCCGTTATCTCGAAGCCCAAGGGACTCTCTGAAACACTTCGAAACATCCATACCTCGACATATCAGATTTGCGGAACTGAGGAAAACAATAAATCGAACAACCACATTTAACAAAATAAATATGTAATTTGACTCCTGAAGTTAGACATATATTCAAAATATTTCTGAAAAGAGGAAAAATTGCTCCTCTTTTCCACAATATTTTGTTACTTTTTGTTAGATTTCCACGTTAAAACAGGGACCAGATTTTCACTTCAAGATAAGCGGTTATTCGAGATAAGTGAGGTCGAGTAAAGAGAGTCGACTGTATGTTCTTTGTTGTTGTTGTTTTTTTTTTTGTTTTTTTTTGTTTGTTTTTTTTTTGTTTTTTTTTGTTTTTTTTTTTTTTTTGTTTGTTTGTTTTTTTTTTGTTTTTTGTTTTGTTTTGTTTTTTTTGTTGTTGTTGCTTTTTCCCACAAAAGTTTGGCTTTGACATTTCGTGCAATTTTTCTCCTAAGGATACAATTTGCATGAAATGCCAAAGCCCATATTCTGAGAAAAATAGAAAACTTCCGTCAATTTTGTTGTCTGCTGAATTAGCCCAGGGAGTGGCAAAGGTTATAGAAAATAAGGTGTAAATACCATATTGACCTGGCTATACAAAAGCTGTACAAGATGACAGCGAGCCTTTACCGCCCGTTCGTACAGGAATATTTATGAGCTGTCCAGCCACCATTATTTCACTTTTACCACACTCTGGGTTAATTCAGCAGACGACAAACTGATGATATTTTTTCGTATTTTCCCAGAAAATAGGCATTAACAGTTCATGCAAATTATGTAAAGGAGACAATTTGAATGAAATTTCAAAATCCGATTTTAAAAGTTGATACCGGAGCTAATTTTGGTATAACCTTGCTTTTTGGTGTCTGAAAATATTATTTCCAAATGAAGTTAAACTGCCCTAGTTTGCTATAAAATGCTTCTAAGGACTGTGCAATAAAGTATTATAGGAGAAAATATTGTCTAAGTACATAGTTTTTTAACTAGGCTACGTAGCCAAATAAGGTCAAAGGAGGTAAAATGTTATCAATCAAATAGTGATTATAATCTAATTACTTAAAAAGTTTTTTGGTATTTTTGTATTTTTATGTATCTTTTATGATATGTATTTTTTCTTTCACAGTGAGAGTGCAGAATCTTCAGAACAAAAGCGAGAGCATTAAGTATTTTTGAGAAACTAGAGGATCAGAACACTTATTCTGATTAATTTTACGGACATTACAATTATCAAACAGTCTGGGAAAGTCAGTTTGAAACAAAAGTGTAGCTGCTGCCTAAACTCAGTACTATTCAGGGTCCAGTTGTTCAAAGCATCGTTAGCTTAACGAGCTCGTTAGTGGTCAAAATATTAACTGTTCTAGTAAGTACAATATCTTATTCACAAGTATTTTTGCTGAAAAAAAAATGTGAGTAGCATTTTGCAAAAGCTACTCACATTTTTTCAGCAAATGTTTCAAATTTAATGATCAAAGTTTTAACGATACTTTAACTAACGACATCGTTAGTTTTAAACAACTGGGCCCTGGTCTTAAATTTGGTTGTCAAACACTGCTTTATGGATGGCCGAATAAAACGCTGCTTTCTGTGCAGGTCTACACAGATAAGACGCCGCTCCCTGTGGCATCTGATCTACGTCTTTACTGTTTACAAACTTTACCTTGCCGAGTCCTTTGGGTAGGTAGGTACTGACACAACCTTAGAAAGGGACCGTTGTCCCGTATTTGGGCAAAGAACGCGCAGATCAGCACGTGAATTCACGCTGTCTGATCAGGGACTTCGTTGGCATTGGAAATAGGATTTACTTTATAGCTACTACTGACACAAGGCGTGTCGAAAAAAATGTTTTTGCCATTTCTCACAAAAACTTATGTTGTGGGTACACAATATAAGCGCTTCGGCTCTCCTTGAAAACGTGTGCTGTAGGTACGCATTTAGACTGGCTCCAGTCTCCAGTGACTAACTTTTTTTTCTTATTATTATCTGCTTAATAATCCATTAAAATAAAACCAAAATATCATGACTATAGAGGCTGGTCACTACTAGTCCAGTGACAGCCTTTATAGTCATGATATTTTTTTTTTTTTTTTTTTTTTTTTTTTTTTTTTTTGGTTTTATCCTAGTGGACTATCAAACAGGATTATGAGAAAAATATTTAGTCACTGGAGACTGGAGCCTGTCTAGTACGCAGTAGACTTACCTTGCGGAATTGCTTCTATTAACAATGTTTGTTTTCGTGCAGAATATCTGGAGAATTGATATACAAGCAGAATTGATCAGTCGACAGAATGCGCATGGTATCATCGCCCTGATGCACGTTATAATGTCCATTTTGCACAAGTTGCGAGCCATATATGAATTTAACCCTATACTGTTGCATTTTCTTATATTCTGAGTCTTCAGAAGGCGAAAAGGACACTGATAGCATGGACCACGTCAAGCGAAAAAGTGCCTTCGAGCATGCGTAAAATCCGCGGATTTACATCATCCTGCACATGTGATGTGCAAAATCTTACCCGGGTATTTGCTCTCCATTTATACATTATATATATATCCATTGATACTGAAGGCCCATGCACAGTCTGATCTGGGCCATCGCTGTTCGCACATGCAAAGACGAACTGCAATGCAACAGAGGAAGCGCCTTGGAATGTTCAGCATAAAAAAAAACTACTGTGAGTGTGTGTGTGTGTGTGTGGGGGGGGGGTGGGGGGGAGGGGGCGGCTTAAAATAGTTTTACACGATTCTATTATTTACACAAAAGTCAATGATCATGAAAGTGAACTGCAACGCCAGAAAGCGTACGTACAGGCATGTGCGCCCAGCGAAGATTCAGATCAACCTGCGCATTCGCACAGTCTGATCAGAACCTTCATTTGGCGCATTTTGGATAGCCAATGATGCAAAGTTTCTTCGTACGAACAACGTTGACTCTGTTCAGATGCGCGGATGCGTTGGCTGATTTTGGTCTTCGATGGGCGCATGTCAGAAGGTATGTTTTCTCACGTAGCTGCTCAAATGGTTATTGGGTGCATAAACAGGGTTTGCAACTTGCTGTAAGTTTTGAGTCGTGCCAAACTTCACATAACCGCCAGTAACTTCAACACACAGCTGAAGAACACATGCGCACGTACACACAGACAGACAGCGCGCGTGGGAGAGTGCAAGAGTAGTCATATAACTGAAGATACCTTTTTTTTCAGAATGCCAACAGTGAGCAAAGGTTTATTTCGCTGGTTGTTCTACAATGGTGCACGCCTTGAAGATTTTGCTGATAGACTGAATCATGTCTGGACGTTCGGATTATTGCTGATTCTAGGGGCAGTAATTAGTTGGAAGCACAACTATAGCGAACCCATTTCATGCTGGACACCATCGAGTTTTCCAGTTTCAAATGTACGCAATGTGCACCAGACATGTTGGCATAGCTATTATATTCGTTACCCGACAAAGGAATATCTAGGAACAAAACTAACGTATCAAGGCGGTCCCGGCATTCCTTTGATAATAAATGAAGTATCCTCTGAAGAAGACAAACTGCAATGGAATACAACGTACTATCAATGGATACCACTCATTCTCTGTCTTCAAGCTCTGCTGTTTAAACTGCCCAACGTCATCTTGTACATATTTCATAGCTTCTCTGGTCTTGACTTTGATAAAGTTGCAGGGCTAACAGCCGGATACCAGTGTCTTAATTTGGCCGAAAGACAGACCCTGGCCAATCAAATAGCTCGTTATATTTATCGATGGTGCAAGATGTTTCCACGTGGGTTGCCGTGGAAGTTGTTAACGGTTTTTTGGTTTCTTGCAAAACTTCTGTATTGCATTAATATAATCATTCAGATGACATTCTTCGATAGATTTCTGACAACCGAGAACGAACCATTTGACAATTCTACGTCATACGGTGACGCCATTATTGACAACATTGCAAAGAACAATGGATCCTTTTGGAAAGTTTCGCCACCGTTCCCCAGAAAGGTGCTGTGTGAGTTTAATGTACGCATGCTCACCTCGGTGCAGAAATTTACTGTACAGTGTGATCTGAACGCCAATCCCTTCACAGAACATGCCTTAATGTTCCTCTGGGTGTGGCTACTTTTTGTTGCTGTGGTTACTACACTGAGTTTCGTCGTCTGGATCCTGCTAACTTTGCTTCCATTTCCTCGCCAAAGGTAGGTGAGCCTTCAAAGATGGTTTTGAAACAACTTACCAGCAAACACACATCGCTAAAACATTGTTACAACGTCGACGCAATGTCGTGACGTTATAACGACGTTGGTGCGACGTTGTGTGTTTGCTGGGTTTGACCTCTCAGTCTAGTGTCCTCCTTCCAGTCCTTTTGTCTCTCATCTTCTTCCAGCTCCAAAATGCATTTATATATTCTCTCTTATTATGATTTCCAATCAATAGGTCGTGGCTAAGACCTAAATTAATTTTTCAAATATTTACTTTTTTTTAATCTTTTTTTTTTTATGTAATTTACGCCAGTAAATTCTTCTAGTTTTAAGGGGTTCTTAGTGGGATTATATATATAACTATTCCCCTCACCCCCCACCCACTTTTTTATTATTATTATTATTCAAAGTCACACTTTTGCTATTGGTAACATAGTGAAATAAAAAATGGGAAGTAGTGTAGAATGAAATGTAGCAATGTGGGTTTTGCTCATTTAAAAGAGAAATGAGCAGTTCTCCCGTAGGAGCCCCAGTTTGACCACTCGACTTGAAATGAGCTTGTTGCTGTCAATATTCGTACACGTTTGAATTTTTTCATTTCGTTTTTTTTTTTTTTTTTTTTTTTTTTTTTTTTCGTCGTACTACGAAGAAGAAACAAAAGATATTTTTCTTTGTTTACGATTGGAAATATGCATTCTCAAATCGAACGGATTATAAGCTGGTTTTATTATACAGTTTAATTTGATACTCAAGCATGGAAAGATTTGGGCCGAAAGAAAACGTTACGAGAAGAGAAAAGAACGAAACACTGAGACTACATAGATGATTTCGGATCTAGTATGTTCGGCCTAGGCTATGGCGACATGTAATTATGTATGCTGGCTAGAAAACGGACGATCATAGTTGATTTTTTTTACATAGCTCTGATAACGTCTATGTTTTTATCGTTGAGTATTGCGCTAATTTATATGATTACAACCTTTCATAAATTATAGCATTTTTTCACTATACTACGATCTATGGGGAGCTAAGTAATGCATGATAGATTAGTTTCCCGGCGTATTTTTGCTTTGCATCAATGTTTTCTTGTTATATTTATGTAGTCGTTCTGTATCAAACGTAATTGAATTTCAAGCCTTAATGTATCTATAAAATGTACATGTACTTTATGGAGAAGACCTAATTAAAGCTCAGCTTCTGACCCTGATATTAGTTTGCATGGCATATCGTATATGTTGTAACATATATATGAGGATAATAACTATGTTTTAACCAAACAGTACAACTGACATTTCATGCATATGATCTCCCTGAGGAGATCATTGCATGAAATACCAGACCGAATGAACAATATTTGAATTGTCTGTGCTAGTTTACGCCTAGCACGCTGGACGAAAAAAAATCAGACGACATTTTGAAATATTTTTCTTAGTTTTCCCAGAAAACAGGATTTGACATTTTATGCAATGGATACAATTTGCATGAAAATGTCAAATCCTGTTTTTATGGGAAAAATAAGAAAATATCTTGAATTTGTCATTTGCTAAACTAACCCTGAGAGTGGTAAAAGATTAATAAAAAAGTAAACTGTCTTCAATTAACAGATACATCAAGCGACTGGTAGAACTTGCTGACGAGTCGCACGAGGGCAAGTCCACCCTGGCGAGTAACCTGGATGTATCCCTAGTAACGGGTCTTGTCGGTGAAGATGGCGTGATGGTTCTGAAGCTTATTGGCGCCAATTCTTCAGAATTGCTGGTGAGTGATGTCGTCTGCGGTATTGTTAGAATGGTGGGACGTGAAGGACCCATGTTGACTTCTGGTACGGTTGTGCAGCCTGCTTCTGTTACACAACCCTTGATGCAGCCCTCGGCTCCAAATGAGATTTATCCTGTACAACAACTCGCAACAGCAAAGGGATAAAATTGAGCATTATCAAAACATTACGAAAACAAGCCTATTCAAGTTTACTGAAAATTTTACCGCCAAAAAATTGAAAATTTTCAGATAAAAATTCTGATATTTTTTCTTATTTCTGCTCAAAAACATAGATTGTGGGTACTCGTTAGAACCGCCTCGGCGCTCAAAAACATAGATTGTGGGTACTCGTTAGAACCGCCTTGCCGAGGCGGTTCTAACGAGTACCCACAATCTATGTTTTGAGCAGAAATAAGAAAAATAATGTATACCCCTGTAAGCCCCACTTTTACTATATAAAAGTGGGGTTTAAGGGGGTCAACATTATATAGGCATGTTTTCGTGATGTGTCGTTCGCTGAGGACAGTTCGAAAGAGAAGAATGGTCAGCATTTACAATGTACATATATATGAACCATTCGTATGTTTCGTAGTCATACCTTGATACGGTTTCTTGAGCCCAGTGTACTGTT
Source organism: Anodontia alba (assembly GCA_964016985.1). Taxonomy (NCBI): domain Eukaryota; kingdom Metazoa; phylum Mollusca; class Bivalvia; order Lucinida; family Lucinidae; genus Anodontia; species Anodontia alba. Next base: position 9,276,859 of record OZ024827.1, on the reverse strand, counting down.
TATTTCTACTAACCATGTATAACCTGAGATGCACCAAGCGAAACGGTGCCTTCGTGGAACAGGCTATCTCATTCATTATTCCCCTTATATGGGATAAGGGTCCTGTCTGCACATGGGCGTCATATAATAAATCTTTACCACTCTCTTGACTGATTCAGCAGACGACATTTTGAAATATTGTTATTATTTTCCCCAGAAAATAGACTCTGGATGAAATTTTAAAGCCAGTTTTCAAGGGAAAGTAAATAAAATATTTCAGAATGTCATCTTCTGAAATTTTTAACCATCACACAGAGTGTTAAGAAATTCACAGTGAGCAAGGTTAATTATGCTCTGGGAGCAAATTCTTTTCTTAAAGAGTTGGCCTCATTTTGGAAGTAATATTGGGAAGGATGTTTTCAGATTTTTCCTGGGTGTGCGTAGGAATTATTCCGTTCTGGACACGCCTCTGGGTGCTTGCACATGAAAACGGACACACAAGGAAACAAACACATGGGGTACCGCATCTTCCTGCTCAATACCTGTATTCAACTGATCTTTTAATCATTAGATGTACACTGTATAAATAAATAGAATAGTATATTTTTGTCGAAGTAATCAATTACTTGCCTGAATATTTGCTGCTCTTTTTCCCATGACGCGGCTCAATTCATTAAGGGTCCCTAAAATAAAAAAAATTGCAAACAATGTAGACCCAGATCAGTCACCATAGTACGCGGGCCTGCGGCTGCGCTGTTTATTATTTCAGTAGAATTTACATATAAGAGAAGCACTAAAGGCATACGTGTAAATGCCGTTACCCAAGAAAGGCCACAATCACAAAGCAAAGCAATAACGAGGCATCGAAAGAAGACGAGATGAAGACAAAGCAATGACAATAAAAATGTGAAAGGTTACCTTTGGAAACAAAGAACACACGAAAGAACGGAAATCGGAGACTCGGTTATATGAAGTCTCCATATACAGCAGTGTGGTTTGCGAGGATATAAACGTCCCTTCCCCCCAGGCACACAACATCAAAATGACGTCGTATCAACGTCGATGCGACGTGATCACGTCACATCGACGTTGATACGACGTCATTTTAACGTTGTGTGCCCCCTTAGCACCGGCTTAAGCGGTATTCTATTTTCAAAGTACCCAGAATGGGCCCAATTATCCCAAAGGAAATGAAATATAATCTGTAATATGATGAAGCACGGGGAGACGTATTACGGCCGCCACATGGCTACAGTGAAGTAAAATAAATTAAAAATCTAAAAGGATGCCTTTGGAAACAAAGAACACACAAAATAACGATAAACGGAGACTCGGCTTTATTCAGTCTTCATATGCAGCAGTGTAGATTGTGAGGCACCAGCAAGCGGCTTAAGATTTTCAAAGTTACCAAAATGGGCTCAATGACCCAAAAGGAAATAAAATACAATCTGCACTATAAGGTATGGGGAGACGTTTTATGCCGCCACATGGCACAAGACACAAAGGCACACTTGCAATAACCGACATACTGAAACAGAGGAACCGCCATGTAACGGTCGGCAGGAAAAAAAACTATAGTGAACCTCGTTACACCGCCAGGCTTTGTTCCCAAAGACGTTGTACAGAATTTGCTGTTGTACAGAATACTTAATGGACAGACTGATATGTAAGAAAGGTCTTGTTTTGTTCTAATTTCCTCATAAAACATATATTATGGATATATGTTAGAATCGCCTCGGAGAGGCGATTCTAACAAATATTCAAAACATTGGCTTCTTTAAAGTATTTAATACAATACAATATAATTTGTGATTAATTGTTACCGGCCCATTTTCATTTGCTAGCATAATCCGAGTTTCATCGACTTTTGGTATTAAATGACGCATATTGAGATTTGCAACATGAAATCCTTTTGAGTTAAAGGTAATTATGTTTAAAATCACCTTCGGTTGCCAAGTCACGTTTGGAACCGCTCGAAACAACTTTTGGAACCGCTCGAAACATGTGTACAGTTAATTTTGGAGTTGTTCTCCGAATCAGGACTTTGTGAAGGTTCAGCATTGTCAAGTACACCTGCTAGAACCAATATCTGTATTATTTAAGTATCAACTTCATGGGTATTTATTTGCGAATGAGATTCAAAAACGTTACTCGTGCTAACCGACATATAGCATTTTCTATGTTTATTTGAGGTTTACGACCAACAATTCCCTATCGTGGTCGGCTCACAAACACTGTTACTACCGTTATACCAGCATTCCAGAGTGTTATGTACACCGTATCTGGCTTAGAAAAGACAATACTGATTTGAAGGGCGGAGAGGCGTATATCTTTGGGGAGCAGCAAGTTGAAAGCAAGTATACGTGGCGTACATTGGTAGGATTTGGGCGTAAATGACATAAAGGATCTGGTAACTTGAGGGCGAGGGTTGGGATCCCGTAAAACTAGCTTAAGCGCTACACCTCGCCCCCCCCACCCCCCCCACCCCCCCCCCCCCCCCCCCCCCCCCCACACACACACACATCACGGAAACATGCCTATATAACTTTGACCCCCTTAAACCCAACTTTTATATAGTAAAACTGGGGTTACAGGGGTATACATTATTTTTCTTATTTTTGCTCAAAAACATAAATTGTGGTACTCGTTAGAACCGCCTCTCCGAGGCGGTTCTAACGAGTACCCATAATCTATGTTTTGAGCAGAAATATGAAAAATATCAGCGTTTTTTATCTGAAAATTTTCAGTTTTTGAAGATGAAATTTTCTATATATTTGAATAGGCGTGTTTTCGTAATGCACACACACACACACAGTAATTCATTGCTGGCCGTTCCAAGGTGATACTTTCATTGTGATACTTTTTTTCATTGTTATTTAGTGTTTCACTTTCTAATGCTTTTCTTTTAACAATTATGCAAGTTGATTGTATATTCAGTTAATTTTGGGTAACAGAGTTCCCACCTTTTTGGGAAAGAGTTGCCAACTCTGCTTCCTTCTGTTCATTTTGTGGATGCTTTATTGTATTTGTCTGTCTTTCACTTTGGTGTTGGGGACTTGATGTGGATCTGATTGTATCAGTTCCTGAGTTCTCTTATTTACTTGTTGAAATTTGCCAGCAGTTTTCTGGTGCCTTTTGCGTTTATATGAACATTGTCATTATAAATATACGCCTCCAACATTTTATCCGAGGCAAGCATGAAACCGTTGCGATCCTCAACAAATCCCACCGCGTTATCTGCGTAAAGCGATTCAAGTACTTCAATATGTGGTTTCATATCAACATTGCCTCTTGGAAGCAATTCAGAGATTATTACACCTCTGTCATCAACACTGAGTCTATCACATTTTCATAATTTTCCCGGAAAGTATCTAAATCCTCGCAATGCATTTGCAACGTCATTACCACCAACATGCAGTATTAAATTTTTGCAATGGTCAATATCCTGGTTATTTAAATTTAATTGCAGTTTTTCAATTGTAGCACCAGCTAGGTATGTTTTTTGTGTTAGTTCGGACATGTGCGTCTGACGAAGAGTCAGATAGCCTACGCATTCGCACAGTCTGACCCCGAGGTTATAAAACTATTTTCATGCTCAACTCAGCTGAGCATGAAATTTTTCATGCTAATAAATCTCAAATTACTAACAATGCCAACTTCTTTCTTGCTAAACATAGCTGAGCATGAACATTTGTTGGCATTTTCATTTTTATTAGCATAGAAAATTTCATGCTCAGCTGAGTTGAGCATTAAAAAAGTTTTATAACCTCGGGACCTGATCAGAATCCTCACCGGGCGCAATTTGCATAGCCAAGGATGCAAACATTCTTCATGCGAACAACGATGACTCTGATCAGACTGCGCACATGCGCATGCTGATCTGAGTTTTCGTTGGGCGCACATTTCAAAAGGTACGTTTTCTCACATTGCGGTTCAAATGATTAAATTGATTAAAGATGAAGGATTTTTAAAGCTGTAGACGAACGTACTTTATTCACTTCTAACCCCAAACATAAGCCGGCCTCGGTGGCTCAGTTGGATGCGTCGTCTGACTGGAGACCAGGAGGTCGCGGGTTCAACCCCGCCGAGGTCGGCAACATTCTTTCGTGGAGATTGATTATGAAATATTTTCTACGGTCATTCTCTTCCTTCCGCTGATTCAAGAAGGGCAGTTGTCAGTTTCTGGCGAAAGAATGTGCACGATACTGGTTAACCGCTTAGAGGACTAAGCCTGCCCAGTAAACGTGTGATTAGGTAAACTGACCGCGCTCGACATGACCCCATTGGGTTGACTGGGCCGTAAAACCTCAACACAAACAAACCCCAAACATTGTACCATGTAAACCAAACTTTGGTAATCGCCTCCTGAAGCAAGGTACCCAGGTCTTACATAAGAGGATTGCTTTGTCCCTATTATATTTATACAGTGAACCTTCGTTACAACAACGACATTTTTTCCTAAAGATGTTATTAAAATGAATTTGTTATTGTTAAGAATCCTTAATGAGCAGAATGAGAATGATATGTAAGAAAGGCATTGTTTTATTCTTATTTCCTCATAGAATATGTGTTTGGGATATTTGTAGGAATCGCCTTGGCTGGAGTTTACACATCGATAAACTCCACAAAAATAAAATTCATCCTATGATATTAATAGGGTTATTACACTGATATTGTTGATTATTATAGAATCGCCTCAGCTGAAGTTTACACATCGATAAACTCCACAAAAATAAAATTCATCCTATGATATTAAAAGGGTTATTACACTGATATTGTTGATTCTAACACCCCTGTTCGTGCTGTTCCTTATTTGTCTTTACATTTCTAGCCGTGCTTTATCTAAGTCATTTGAGCATTGGAATTTCGTCGCGCGCTAGCAACGGGAAACCAATGTTATTACTGTTGCGAAAGAGCGTCCCTGGTAACTATGGACGCTAGCTTACAATATTGGTCGAAACATTCATATACATAATAAATTATAATAATAAGAGAGAAAATGATCTACGAACATTGCAGTTCTTTGACTTTTTTTACCTGAAGAGTTCCTCTACAGGTTATACCATTCAAACACATTCGTTTTACTCCTTGTTGCCATCGTGTATTTGTTGACATTATCGAAAACAAAAGTGTCGGTTAACATTCTGATTTTGTTGTTTTATATCTGTCCTCCATAGGTCCATCGCGCCACTCCAATTTCATTCGATTTGCAATTCTTTCATGAACACAGGATACAAGTTTTTATGTTTTACATCGTTTTAATATTTTACATCGTCAGCTGATTCGCATAAGTATCCGCCATTTTGAATGTTCGTCATCGAACCTTGTAACTACGTAACCATGTGACGTAATGCTTAACGGTTGACGTCAACTACCAAATGGGGAAGTCAAGTATTAAAAATAATCATAAAAATCAATAAAAATCTAATTTATGCAAAACATTCGCTCATTGAGGGGTGTTAGAAAAGAAATAAATTATTCTGAACCGTGCTCAAATGCCGCAGATAAAGCACAGTTGAGTTTGGGTTGTACCCATTTGAACACTCTCTCGCTGCGCTCGCTCGTGCTCAAATGGGTACAACCCAAACTCAACTGTGCTTTATCTTGGGCATTTGAGCACGGTTCGGAATAATTTATTTCTTAATTCTAACAATCCTGCACGTGTTGTTCCTTATTTGTCTTTACATTTCTAGCCGTGCTTTATCTAAGGTATTTGAGCACAGGAATTTCGTCGCGCGCTATGGACGGGAAACCAATCATATTTGCGAAAGTTTCGCCCCCTGGTAACTATGGACGCTAGATTAGCTTACAATATTGGCCGAAACATTCATATACATAAAAAATTATATTATTTATTAAGACAGAAAATGATCTATGAGCATTTTGCAGTTCTTTGACTTTTTTTACCTGGTGAGTTTCTCTACAGGTTACACCATTCAAACACATTCGTTTTACATCTTGTTTCCATCGTGTATTTGTTGACGTTCGAAAACGAAAGTAAGCCGGTTAACATTTTATTTGCTGTTTTATATCTGTCCTTATTACGAGAAGTCCATCGCGGCACTCAAATTTCATACGTTTTGCAATTCTTTCATGAACACAGGATTTAAGTTTTTATATTAATACATCGTTTATTTATATTTTACACCGTCAGCTGATTCGCATTAGTTATCCGCCATTTTGAATATTCGTCATCGAACCTTGTAACTACGTAACCGCGTGACGTAATGCTTAAGAGGTATTGTCAACTACCAAAGGGGAAGTCAGGTAATAAAAAATAATAATGACAATCAATAAAAAAAATCATTTATGCAAAACTCGCTGAATGAGGGGTGTTAGAAAAGAAATAAATTATTCCGAACCGTGCTCAAATGCCCCAGATAAAGCACAGTTGAGTTTGGGTTGTATCCATTTGAGCACACGCTCGCTGCGCTCGCTCGTGCTCAAATGGGTACAACCCAAACTCAACTGGGCCCAGTTGTTCAAAGCTAACGACGTCGTTAGTTAACGATTCGTTAAAATTTACAACGAGTGATACGCAAATATTCTGAAAGTTTTTGCTGAAAAAAATGTGAGTAGCTTTTGCAGTGCAAAAGCTACTCACATTTTTTCAGCACAAAATATCAGAATATTGTGTATTGAATCAGCTAAAACAGTTAACGAAATGACCCTTAACGAGCTCGTTAAGCTAACGACGCTTTGAACAACCGGGCCCAGTGCTTTATCTTAGGCATTTGAGCACGGTTTGGAATAATTTATTTCTTAATTATCATATATTTTAATATTAAATGATTGAAATGTGCGATAAAAGCCGAGGAGCTAGCGTGCCGATATCAAACGCTACTGCACACTTACACGGATGCCTTCTCATATTACCGTTACATAATGTTGTTTTTGATGTCGTAATGCAGTGACGTCGCGCCAAACCTTGTCACGCACAATTGTAGAATTAACATTTTTTGTTATTAAAACAGCGTTTTAAAGGTTAGAAACACCGGGACACGAAATAAATATTTATAGCTATATAATAAAATGATATTTGTGAATATTGTCCCTCGATGGGATATCTACGGACGCTCGCAAGCACGCGTCCTTCGATATCCCAACTCGGGACAATATTCACCAATATCAGTGCAATAACCCTGTAATATTGTCCCGAGTTGGGATATCAAGGACACGGGCTTGCAATTCTAGCAAATATCCAAAACGCGTGTTTCTTGAAGTATTAAATACAATGTTCTTGCATAATTTCTAATTAACTGCCACTTCTTGAGCGAAGGTTTCGTACCAGTCAAATTATCATTATTACGAATCTTGTCGCTGTATCGAGTGTCAGTATAAAAAGGGCTTACTGTACAATTAAACAATAACTCTGCAGCACGAAACAATAACAAAACAAAAACTATATTCAGGCATTGACTGGCGTATTAGCAGAATATTCTTTTCGCGAAGTTTCAGTAAATACTAAAGAGAAACAAGACAGGCTCCCTACGTTCTGTTGTTTATAAAAGCTTCTTAAAACTCGAAAAAGACTCGTGATTGTGTCATTTCCTACGTATCTTCAGTTATACTCTCACAATGTATATTTGAGCCACAACATCAGAAAACGCACCTTCGGATGTGTACGCCATCACGAAAACATGCCTATATAATTTTGACCCCTTTAAACCCCACTTTTTTTTTTTATAGAAAACTGGGGTTTACAGGGGTATGCATTATTTTTCTTATTTCTGCTCAAAAACATAGATTGTGGATACTCGTTAGAACCGCCTCGGCGAGGCGGTTCTAACGAGTACCCACAATCTAGTTGTTGAGCAGAAATATGAAAAATATCAGAGGTTATTATCTGAAATTTTTCAATTTTTGGAGGTGACATTTTCTACATATTTGCATAGGCGTGTTTTCGTAATGCCCAGTGAAGATTCGTATCAGCCTGTGCATTGCGCAGTCTGCCAGAATCTTCTCTTGGCGCATTAGATAGCCAAGGATGCAAAGTTTCTTTAAGCGGAGAACGAATACTAAATTGTTGGGTCACGAGTTTAATGCTTTAAAATTATGTAATTATGTAAACGACGTGTCAACTCATGATATATTTGATTTTGTGATAAAATATTCACTTTATTGATAAAAAGCCATAAACTCATCATGTCAACATAGTTTCAAAAATGGCAAAGTCCTTGGTCGTAAGCAGAAATTGCGTCACGAGTCACGTGTTCTCCAAACTGTAATATCATTTTAGAGTTCAGCTCTAAATTGATATTACTGTCTGAGATCAACCTCCAGCAAGTGTACAACGACAAAGTAACGTCGTCATGTCGGATCGTTGATGCAACGTCAACGACGTTGTTAATACATTTGTACTTTAAAATTCCAACTGCCCATTTGTAAACACATTTCATGCAATGCGATTGGTTGAAGGAAAACTTTTACATTTACACTTCAATAAAGTCCAGAGCAGGAACCTGTCGGATCTAATTTCCTTCCGCAATCTCAAAAGATCGACATTTTTGGCAGCATTTGTAATATTCTGTTGACAAAGTTGGAATTATAAGGGCTTAATAATTATTATGGACTTTATCGATGTGTAAATTCCGGTGAAGCACTCACAATTTTGACATAAAGCCCTTCGTTTTATTCAGTTTGTGAGTGATTCGTTGGAGTTTACACATAGATAAAATCCACAAAAATAAAATTCATTCTTATAATAATAATAGGGTTATTACACTGATATTGTTGAATATTGTCCCGAGTTGGGATATCAAGGGCACGGGCTTGCAAGCGTTCTGTGATATCAAATATCGTGCAATATTTACTAATATCAATGCAATAACCTGGTTTTATTATATAGCTATAAATATGGGCCCAGTTGTCCAAAGCGTCGTTAGCTTAACGAGCTCGTTAAGGGTCATTTCGTTAACTGTTTAAGCAGATTCAATATACAATTTTCTGAATTTCTTTGCTGAAAAAATGTGAGTAGCTTTTGCACTGCAAAAGCTACTCACATTTTTTCAGCAAAAAATTTCAGCATATTTGCGTATCACGATGCAAATTTTAACGAATCGTTAACTAACGATGTCGTTATCTTCGAACAACTGGGCCATGATTGTTTGTAGCCTCAAAATAGGCATTTTTTGTATCTAAAATTGAGTGCCGATATTTGCGTAACATTTGCGTAACGTCATTGCCATAAGACGTCATCAAATCAACGTCATGTAAAGGTAACATTCGAAGGCATCTGAGTAAGCGTGCAATATCAAGTAGGCTAAGCGTCCCGATAAAGAGTGATATATGTAGGCTTACTCCTCGGAATTTATCGCATATTATTATCTTTCATTGTTCATATAGTGACGCGACTAGGATATGAGTGACGAGAGTTGACAAAATGAAAAAAAAAATGGGATTCCGAGCCAGTGTTTGTTGGAAATATTTATAAAGGATCTTAGTGCAATTCCATCTTTTATTAGATACATACAAATTTTAAGTTTCCGTAAAAATAGTTCCGAATGAAATCTGCTCGCATGAATAGAATTTTTTTTTTTTTTTTTTTTTTTTTTTGAGAATATCTTCATTTCATACATCCCGGAAATTTAGCATATTAATACTACATATATCAAGGAAGAAAAAATGCACAATATGAATATTTCTTTAAACACAGATGCAACATGTATTTTCTGTCAGTTATGCCTCTAAAACCGTATGTAAACTTTTTGTATATGCTTTCGCGCGTTTGTTCAAAAGTTTGACTTATATTAACTTAATAAACATTAGAGTCTACTCTCATTGTCTCAAACACCAAAGACTGGACTTGGTCTATATTGGTTTGAGTTATCAGCGTTTGAGATAATGCGAGTGGACTGTATTTGCTCCATCAGGACATTTACGAGGGTGAGTCAATAAGTAACCAGCCTAACTTATTTCCGGTTGAGATCCACCACTTCTTTTTCGATGTAATTGCCCTCTAGTGTGATGCACTTCGACCAACGGTGTTCAAATGCCATCAGCCCAGAACTGAAAAAGTCAGGGTCCTTTCCATTGACACACTCCTCAACTGCCGTCAAGACTTCTTCATCAGACCGGAAATGAAGTCCACGGATATCCTTTTTCAAGTTTGGGAATAGGAAGAAGTCGCTAGGAGCTAGGTCAGGCGAATAGGCAGGATGTGGTATTAATTCATACCCGTTTCGCTCTACAGCATCCATTGCAACTTAGCAAGTGTGGACTCTCGCGTTGTCCTGTTGCAGCAAAACACCTTTAGAGAGTTTACCTAGGCGTTTTTCACGGATGGCGGTTCTCAGCTGGTCTAACAAGTTTGCATAGTACACTCCAGTTATTGTACTTCTCTTGGGTAAAAAGTCCAACATAATAACGCCTTTTGCGTCCCAAAATACTGTGACCATCACCTTGCCGGTCGATGGTTGCTTCTTGAACTTCTTTGGCCTCGGGGACCCAGGCCCTACCCAGTGACGACAGCTTTATTCTCTGGCTCAAATTAATGAACCCAAGTCTCATCTACAGTCACCAGACGCAAAAGAAAATCATCTTTTGACCTAAAACGCTTCAACAAGGCGCTGCATACTGATGCTCTGGTTGCCATTTGCTCATCGCTAAGGGATTTGGGGACCCAATGGGTTGTTAGCTTGCGCATACCTAAACGATCATGTAAGATTGTTGAAACGCTACCATGTGAGATGCCTAATGCAAGCGCTATTTCTTCCACCTAAATTCGCCTATCAGACCTGGCTTCATCTTCTAAAGATGTTCTACCGCGTTTGAATTCCCCTTCCCAGAATTTAACCTGAGCATACGATGGTGCAGAAGACCCATAAACATCGGCTAACTCGCCGTGTATTTCCTTGCCTGTTTTACCTTTTAACCCTTTCAAGAAGGGCAGTTGTCAGTTTCTGGCGAAAGAATGTGCACAATACTGGTTAACCGCTTAGAGGACTAAGCCTGCCCAGTAAATGTGTGGTTAGGTAAACTGACCGCGCTCGACATGACCCTATTGGGTTGACTGGGCCGTAAAACCTCAACACAAACAAACAAAACCTTTTAACCCTTAAAACGCCAAGAAAACCTGCATCTGAAAATGTTGTCTGTTTATGTCGTCTGCTGAATATCCTTGCAAACTTTTCAGACCTATTTTTGCATACAGGCAAGCAGTGTGGACCCAGATCAGACTGCTCCTTAAGGAGCAGTCTGATCTGGGATCAGACTGCTCCTTAAGGAGCAGTCTGATCTGGGTCCACACTGTTTGCAGAAATGACTTTTAAAATCACAAGCAAATGACAAAGCAGACGACAATTGTTGTGACTGGCAGTTTAAGGTTTAAATACAAATACCGAATTACAGCACGGTACTCAACTTTAGATGAAAAGCATGCCTTTGCATCACTAGCCATGTTTGACATTCAATATCTTATTAAAAATGACTCGATACGTGTGCATTTTTTGTACCCATGTATAAAACATATATTGAAACAAAGCATGACAATCGTGACCGTCTCGGTCCATCGGAAATGGGATAGGCTGGTTCCTTACTGACTCACCCTCGTATTACTCCTAAATTTCATAATGAACCATGTTGATTTTGTTACTTTTTTTTTTTTTTTTTTTTTTCAATTAAAACTTGCCATATACTTACAATGTCGATTTTGTATGGAGAAGAACTATATAACCTTGTATGCTTCCGTTTACAATATTGAAGTTTAAATTGATACTTTTGAATAAAATATGTTAAAATCAAAACCGTATGTTAACCTTTTGTATTGCTTTAACGCATAGCATGCGGGGTGAAAAATTCAACAGACGACATTCTGAACTTTTTTTTTTTCAGAAAAATATCTTTGATAGTTCATGCCTAAGGAGACAATTTACATAAACCCGCAAACCTTATTTTCTGTAAAATAATAGAAATAATATATCGTCAATTTTTCTTTTGTTGAATTTGCTAAGAGAGTCATAAAGGTATGTATGCTTACTATTATTACATTCATGTACCTTTCTGTTATCAATCTAAATTTGACAGTGTTGTGGTAGAGATTCCGATTTGTGTGTAGTTATTGTGATACCTCGCTGAATTATACCAACGACCCTAAAATCGAAAAATTGTAGGCCAACTAGCTATTCGTTTGCTTAACATAGTAAAGCTACCAAGTGTCAGGACAAAGCGACTGAGTAATGGTCCAAACTTCAAGCCAAGCAGTCACATAACATGAAAGAGCGCATTGGCAGGACTGAAAGATTGCTGAACGCAATGTCAAACCGTGTATTCTCCCACGCAACAGGTATCAACTGTATTGAAGGAAAAGGGGAAAAAAACAATAATATAACATACAGCTTGTAAAAAGCTTTAAAAACATTTACTCGGTAGAGAGTAGTCCACTGTTTAATTAGCTTATAGTGTTCATTCCTTTTCGATTAAGTGGTGTTTTGTATGGACAGTTCATGTATTTAAGTTATCAACAAGGTCTAGATTAGCCTAGCTACTAGGCCAATATATAAGTATGTTTGTCACTTTTTTTTTTTACTTTTTTTTTTTTCATTTATATACACTTTTTTTTTTACTTTTTTTTTTTTCATTTATATTCTACTTTTTGATTCAATGTTTAGCTAGTCTATGGGTGAACTTTTCTTCTGTGGTTGTCTCTGAAATCAAGACCATATTATCTATAGACTAGCCACAGAGCTCAATAAGCCAATATATATATATATATATATATATATATATATATATATATATATATATATATATATATATATATATATATATATATATATATATTTCTAAGCCTTGGGCAAGGCTAGGTCTAGATAACAGAGGGTATCAGCTCGGACCTAATAATACTGTGTATATTGGGTCCAAGCTATCAGGTACATATTGTAAAGATTTTACGTTAATTATTAACGCCGAAAGCAGATTTGTAGCAGACGACATTCTTAAATTTACCTTATCATATGAAAGCGCTCAACAGTGGATAACGTTATGTCATAAAAATCGTATGACAACACGTTACATAACACTTTGGTGGGAACAAATAACGTCATAACGACATCCATGACAACTAAGCATTTTCTGTTCAACAACTGTCGACTTTAAAGGCAATAATATCCGATTTAAAATGTTATATGATAAACATAACCTTACACTCGTGGTCATTATGCCCCCTCCCCACCCCTACCAAAGGGATGGGGAACATATTATTTTGGGACGGATCCCGTTGGCACCGACGTCAGCGTCGGCGTAAAACTTCTTGTCCGCTCTTTAGCACGAATACCCTTGGGAATACTTTGATGACACTTGGTCGAATTGTAGAATAGGACGAGACGACCTGTCGCGTACAAGAATGACAACTCTGGAGTTATTTTTCAGAGTTATCTCCCTCCGGGGTACGTATACAGTACGTTTGCTTAAGGAAGGCAATTTCAAAATACGCAAAAGCACAACCCATCAGAACGGAAACTTCAGCTCAGCTTTCATTTGGGATGAATAAAAAATATAAAGCTAGCATCTCCTCTTTGCTAAATTTTTAAGGATATTTCCCTACCCAACTGCATACTAATTTGATTTTAAAGCATTCTTTGGCGTTATATCAAACAGAAGAGCCTAACTGTAGCTGAGGACATTGCTTGTGGATAGAGTGCAGTGGCGGATTTAAAGTGGGGTCGGAGGGTTTACATGGAAATTTTAAATTTAAATCTGATAAGATTTCGGACACTGTTCCCTCTACTTCTCTTCAAAAAGTCTATATATCCTTGTATGAATTATGTTCTATGTATGTACTTTATTGGAAATCAATAAATATTGTTTAAACCAAAAAGTCAATAAATTCTACTACCTGTAAATGTTTGTTTACAAAATTGCTGGGTGAGTGGCAAATAGTATTCTGCGGCGTCTTATCTGGGTCTACACTGTTTGCTCAGGCCTGCCTCTCCAAATACGTAGAGTATGTACTGTAATATGATTAAATGGAACTCCCTCGGAAATCCTCCTAGCTGGATCCGCACCTGTAGGGGCATTAAATGCTTACCCGAGCACTAACTTTTTAAAATATTTTTGAAATAAGTATTTGTTTTACTATCTGAAACATACATCTATTACTTATTTAACTTCTCTCGTCACTCATAAAACATCTCGTCACTCATATCCACTCGCGCTACTCATTCTGTCCTATAATTTTAGCATTTTTCCGTTTTTGTTGGTTGCATTGATGGTTTGCATTGTTATGATTGTAATACGTATGTCAAATGACGGCGTCTGTCAAAGTCAAGTCATTACGCAAGATGCAGATATGGCTGAAACATTATTTTAATGGGTAAATCGTCCAAAATGGAACCGAATTCGGAGAGCGATTGTCGCCAGAATGAAACAAATTCCAGAAACCGTGTAAATTTTGGTGCTGGGTTGTATGGAATTTAATTCCGCGCAGTATAGCATTTTCCGATTTTTAAAATAACGCCCTCCTAGACGACATAGGCCCCAGTTTGTCGACAACCCACCTGAAACAGCCACCGTCTCATGTCCGGATATTCACGTCACTTATTTATTTGCATAACAATTGGCCATGAGTAACGAGATTACTGCCCGTGATGGTAGTTTTTTGTGCCCTGGATCCCTGTACCTAGTGAAGAGCGCCAACAGGAGCAGGTGTCCAGGGCAAACTCTTCTGAACGCAGCTCTGATTACCCTAAATATTCGGATACACTTCATTCCTTACCGTACTTATCCTAAAAACAGCTTTCTTGTGACTATCTAGTTATCATTGTCTTAACCCTTAAACTGCCAGTCACAACAATTGTCGTCTATATATCCATTTGGGGGAATAGGGTATATAGATTAATAATAGATAGCATTTACTATATAATATAGATCATAATATAGTTGCTTTTTTTTTTTTTTTTTTTTTCGTTTGTTACATTGTTTCTGTCCTTCTTTCTTAGTAATTATTTTCTGTCATTTGGAACTCTTTCCTTGATTATTCATTTGTTAGCACATTTTGATGCATCTGTATATGCTCCTATGTGAGCCGAAAATTCGTAATAAATATCTTGTATCTTGTATCTTGCTTTGTCACCTGCTTGTGATTTTAAGTCATTTTTGCAAAGTGTGGAGCCAGATCAGACTGCTCTATAAGCAGTCTGATCAGGGTCCACACTTTTTGCCTGTATGCAAAAATAGGTTTGAAAAGTTTGCAAGAATATTCAGCAGACGACATAAACAGACGACATTTTTAGATGCAGGTTTTCTTGGCGTTTTAAGGGTTAACCATAGCACGCTATTGGCAAAGTCAGCAGACGGCAATCTGGTGATAGTTTGTTGTTGTGTGTGTGTGTGTGTGTGTGTGTGTGTGTGTGTGTGTTTTGTGTGTGTGTGTGTGTGTGTGTGTGTGTGTGTGTGTGTGTGTGTGTGTTTGTTGTTGTTGTTGTTGTTTGTTTGTTTTTGTTTTTTTTTTGTTTTGTGTGGTTTTTTTTTTTTTGTTTTTTTTTTTTGTTTTGTTTTTTTTTTTTGTTTGTTTGTTTTTGTTTGTTTTTTTCTTATTTTCACCAGAAAATAGGACTTGGCATTACGTGCAAATTGTCCCATGAAATGTCAAATCCTATTTTCGGGGAAAAATCAGAAATATTTCTAAATGTCTTCTGCTGATTTTTCCAGCATGCTGAGCGTTGAAAGACAGCTAAATTACTAAATAATGTAGACCTTGATCGTGTACTTTGATCTGTGTCTTATAGCGCCACATAACATTTTACTCTGACATTTTATTTCTCCACGAAAATATATATTGTTGGTACTCATAAGAAGCGCCTCACCGAGGCGCTTCTAATGTGTACCCACAGCATATAATTTTGTCGAGAAATAAGAAAAAAAAAGTATTTTTTATGGTTAAAAAAAAAAACAACCTTATCTGGAGGTATGGGGTTTACAATGTTTACACAGGGATGTCTGTCATTCGAATATTTCTGGTAAGCGTGGTACATTTACATTTTTTTTAACCATTTCCACTCCTGTGTTGGTTTTCTGTACTGCACTTGTTGACTGCAGCATTAACCAGTATAAAACAGCCTCTTCTTATATGCCACTTGCCAGTAGCACCCTTTTGACATTTCAATGACGTTTGACTGAATGTCAATCCTAAATTGTTTTCTGAAACTGTGTCAGATGTTAAACCCTGTTTCTGGGAAATAAGACGATATTTTGAAATAAGAGAAAAGGTATTTCAAAATCTCGTTCAAAATATATGTATCGTCTGCTGATATTTTTACTCAGTACGCTGAGCGTTAACAAAATCCCTTTACATATTTAGTTTATTTGATAATTTACAGGTTATACACATTGTGTGTCAGCTGGAATTGTGTAAAAAGATTTATTTCGAGTTCATAGATATCCCTTTTTGTGAAAGGAAAGAGAGAATTTTAACTGATTTGCGGAACTCGCAGACCCTTTGTGTTCGCATACAGAAGTCGCAGGTAATTTTTATTGTGTGATATACTTGCCTTGTGTAATTCAGCAAAATACACACACTGTCTATTCTGCCTCTTTCTAATCTTCGTTTGATCGTCTTTATCTTAACCTATTAGCACTTACAAAAACTGTGATAACATACAGATTTGTCTTTGATATAATTAAGTGTCATGTTTGGTTTTAAATCACTTGCACATACCTGTTAGCACTTTTTATTTGACAAAAACTTTATACAAGCATTCACTTCGCTACAAGCTGCTTTTATCCCATGAATTTCTAAGCTGTTAGTAAGTCTTGTTGTATATATGTATATAAATTTTAGTTAGAGGACCGCAAGGTAGAATAGATATTTATAGCTAATTGTGTCATCCTCTTTAAACATTGTTTAAATAAAAATAAAATTTTAAATCTTAACCCTAAAAGCGCCAACCACAACAGCAGCAGACGACGTTCTGACCATATGTTTTCCGATAAAGGCTTTTTTTCCAATGAAAATAAGGTTTGATATTTCATAGTAATCGTCTGCCAGGTAGACAATTCGCATGTTGAAACTGAAGCCTTATTTTCTCTAAAAAATTGGAGTGCCGTCTGCACAAGTGTTTTAGCTTATGTGAGCCGAAGACTCAGGATTAGCTTTTGTGATCCCGTCCGTCGTCCGTCCACCCGTCTGTACGTCCGTCCGTTCACACCTTTGAGCGACTTCTCCTCTGAACCCCTGGGCCAAATTTCTTGTTCATGTGGAGTCTTCTGTTCAAGAGGGATTGAAAATTTATACACACGGTTCGTAAATCAAGGTGGCTACCATGCCCATATATGGTAAAAACACTTAAAATCTTCTTCCCTAGAATCGGGAAAGTTTTGGGGCAGAGTCCTGACATAAAGCATCGAGGACTCAATGCCTACCAAGTTTGTTCAAATGATGACCGTAAGTTGACCTTTGACATTCTTTACGGCAATGTCCAATTTGCAACTGTCATTTTCTCAAAATGATTAAAGACTAATTGCTGAAATTTACAGTAAACGATTTGATTATTAAGCTCACCCAGGCTGAGCCACAGCTCCGTCGTTCGTCGTTGTCCGTCGTTGTTCGTCGTTGTCCGTCGTTCATCCACAATTTCAAATAAATATATCTTTAATATCAGCTGGCCAATCTATATCAAATAACATGTGAAGCATTATCAGAAGGGAGGACGGCTGCATAGGGTTTTTGGGCAGATCAGATTGGAACTCTGGTTGCCATGGCAACATATACACCCATAGACCTATAATGGGGAAAAAAATCTTATTCTCTGAAACCATGGGGCCCACAGCTTATATATTTAGTCTGTAGCAATGTTTAAGTGCCCCCACCCCTACATAAATCCTGCCAATCAAGCCCGTGGGATACAAACTGGCCACGCCCCAGTTGGTCATATGTTCTTATAGAGCTATATAGCTAAAGAACCTTCAAAAATCTTCTTCTCTGAAACCATAAGGCCCAGAGCTAACAGACTTAGCATGTAGCAATGTTTAGTGGTCTCCTACATAAATCCTGCCAACCATGCCCCTTGGGTCGAAATTGGCCACGCCCCGGGCCATTAGCTCCCATAGACTTGTAATGGGAAAAACGTCTAGAAAAAATCTTCTCTGAAACCTTGAGGCTCATAGCTTATATATATATATATATATATATATATATATATATATATATATATATATATATATATATATATATATATATATATATATATATATATATATATATATATATATATATATTGTTACGAGCCGGGCGTAACGAGAAAGAAATGAAAGTGAAACCAGCAACAAGCTTTAAATTATTAACAATATTTATTCACAAAAAAATAAGATAAGATTCAAAACAAAAGAATGTAAGTGAACAGTACCTTTCAAGTTTATGTCACAAAGTCCCTCTGAAATAATCCATGAGAATTTATAAAACAAATCCTTTGAATATCAGTTTCTGATCCCACAATTTAAAGTTCCTGAATTCAGAATTTAAGTCCAGAATGAATAAAATATTAAAGTAATCCAGTATAGAATAATTTCCAGTGAAAGTATACAAAGATGCCCAGATGAAAATCTTTTCTCCTTATATAATATCAAAGAAGGTTCTAGAAAAAGAATTTACTACAAACATCTCTTATTTTCTAGTTCCAATCAAGAAACTTCTAAATCTTCCATGACATTCCAAAAACAACTCAGTCCAGAATCAAGGCCGTAAACATCATGTTATTGTAAACATGTTGAACATTCCAGAAAGTTATTTTTGGAAACATAGTAAATAAAGCTATTTATGGAAACATAGTAAACATGTTGTTTAAAACAATTGAACACCCTGTTATATAACACTTCCCCTCTTCAGGGAAAAGAAAGATTTATGTAATAAAGCTTTCTTTTGCCATAAAATTATCATATAACAAAATACTGATAAAGGTAATTATTATCTTATATACAGCAAGTTACAGGAAACCACAGATCAAGACATCATGCTCTGGACAAGGCATCAGGAATAATATTATCTTTTCCCCTGATATGCCTGATGTCAAGATTGTATTCCTGTAACAACAGGCTCCATCTGAGCAACCTCTGATTCTTGTTTTTCATCTTATGAATGAAAGTCAGTGGATTGTGATCACTGAAAACAACAATAGGTGAGGACGAAGAAGTCAGATAAACTTCAAAATGTTGAAGAGCAAGAATGAGAGACAAACATTCTTTCTCTACTGTAGAATAATTCTTTTGATGTTTGTTAAACTTTTTCGAAAAGTAACAAACTGGATGATCCACACCATTGTCATCCTCTTGCAGTAATACACCACCTGCACCAACATCACTCGCATCTACTGCCAACTTGAATTCTTTATTAAAATTCGGTGCCAAGAGAACCGGCTCACTTCTCAGTATGGCTTTCAGTTTATCAAAGGCATTCTGACAATCACTGGTCCACTTAAACCTCATTCTTTTACTAAGTAAATTAGTCAGTGGCTCAGCAATGACAGAAAAATTATTACAGAATTTTCTGTAATAACCGGCCATACCAAGAAACCTCATCAGTTGTCTTTTGCATGTGGGCACCGGAAAATTTGAAATAGCTTCGACTTTAGCCTCTATAGGTTTAACCTGACCATGACCCACAACATGTCCTAGAAATGTTAAAGTTGCATGACAGAATTCACTTTTAGCAAGGTTTATTGTCAATTTTGCTTCACTTAGTTTATCAAAGAATGCTTTGATAGTTCCAAGGTGGTGATTCCATTCATCACTGTATATGATGGCATCATCGATGTAAGCATTGCAATGCTCGATTCCAGCTATTATGGTGTTGATTAAGCGTTGAAATGTTGCTGGAGAATTTTTCATTCCGAAAGGCATTACTTTATAGTGATATAATCCATCAGGAGTAACAAATGCTGAGACCTCTTTGGCTCTTTCTGTGAGAGGAATTTGCCAAAACCCTTTCAGAAGATCAAATTTAGTTATATATTTTGAATTTCCAACTGTGTCAATACAGTCATCCATTCTTGGTATGGGAAAAGTGTCTGTTTTACTCAAATTATTGACCTTCCTATAATCGGTGCACATCCGATATGTTCCATCAGGTTTTGGCACAAGAATGCAAGGTGAACTCCATTCACTTTGACTTGGTTCAATAAAATCATTGTCCAACAAATACTGAATTTCCTCCTTAAGATATTTTTGTTTTGTTGGGTTCATTCTATATGGATGTTGTTTGACAGGTTGTGAGTCCTCAACATTCACATCATGATAAATTTTGTCAGTCCTTGTAGGAATGTCCGGAAATAAGTGTTCATATTGATAAATTAACTGTTTCAGTTCTTTTCTTTGGACTGGATCTAGGTGTGAAAGTTTCTGGTCGAGATCCTTTAGAATGTCAGAATTCTGAAGTTTTGATGAAGCAGGATCAGATTTGGTGAATTTCATGTCTTCAGAGTTCATTTCACTTTGTTTCTGAGGGACTGAACTAACAACACTAATTGGTGTAACAGAAGAGCTATCCCTATCTATGTATTGTTTAAGCATGTTAACATGACATAACTGTTTTTGTTTGCGTCTCCCAGGAGTGTTAACAATGTAATTAACATCACTAATCTGTTTATCTACAGTGTAAGGGCCGTAATATCTGGCTTGCAGTGGTTTGCCAGGAATAGGCAAAAGAGCAAGTACCCTGTTTCCAGGCATGAATTGTCTTTCTTTTGCATTTTCATCATACCAACGTTTCATTTTCCTTTGTGCTGACTTAAGATTGGTCCGAGCAGCTTCACAAGCTTTAGACAGCCGGTCTTTAAAATCTGATACATACTGAAGTAAGTTCAGAGAACTGTCATCATTTGAGAGAAATTTCTCTTTCAAAAGTTTCGAAGGTCCACGCACAGTGTGGCCAAATACCAGCTCAAATGGGCTGAAACCAAGAGATTCCTGAACAGATTCTCTAACGTCAAACAACAACAAATGAAGGCCTTCATCCCAATCTTTTTCAGTGTCAAAGCAGTATGACCTGATCAAATTTTTCAGTGTCTGATGAAATCTTTCAAGGGCACCTTGACTTTCAGGATGGTAAGGCGATGACTTATATTGAGTAATGCCCAACTCATGCATGACCTGCTGAAAAATTCCTGACATGAAATTTGAGCCCTGATCCGACTGAACAGACTTTGGAAGGCCTACAAATGTGAAAAACTTTACCAAAGCCTTAACAATATTCTTTGTTTTAATATTCCGAAGTGGAATGGCTTCTGGGAAACGTGTAGAAGCACACATTATAGTGAGAAGATATTCATTACCTGACTTTGTTTTGGGCAAGGGACCAACACAGTCAATAATTATTCTGCTAAAAGGTTCATCAAAAGCAGGTATGGGCTGTAAATGAGCTTTTGGTATTGTCTGGTTGGGTTTTCCTACCATCTGACAAGTATGGCAAGATTTACAAAATCGAGAAACATCAGATTTTAACCCTGGCCAGTAAAAATGGTTAAGAATTTTATGATAGGTCTTATTTATACCTAAATGACCTGACATGGGAGTGTCATGGGCCAAGTTCAAAATTTCAGGGCGATAAACCCTAGGAACCACTATTTGGTGGTTAACAGTCCACTCGTCTTCTGCTGAGACATCAGGAGGACGCCATTTTCTCATTAAAATGCCATTTTTGGCATAAAAACAGACTGGGACTTGATCTATTTCTTTCTCATCTAAAGCCCTTTCAAGCAAAGGCAAAATTTCAGGATCATTATGCTGTTCCTTACAAAGCTGGGACCTTGACACCAAGTCATGACCTTGACCTTGGTCATTTAATATTGCAGAGTAATGACTGGACTCTGACACATTATGTAACTCCGTCTGTTTGTCAGACAGGCTGGATGAAAGAGAATTTGTAATCTCATGTTTAAAAGACTGACCCAAAAAGGTATCAGTTAAATCAATGTCCCCATCATTCTGTTTTGCTTTCTTTGCCATGGCCCTTGTAACGGCACAAGATGGGTAAAGATCAGGGACTTCCTGTTCAATGGGATCAGGTGGCTGATCAATACAAGGTATGTTAGTCAAAAGTGGGTTTACCACAACCTTATCTCCTGCTAAGTCATTGCCTAACAGTAAGTGAACACCTTTAAAAGGTAAAGAAGGTCGAATACCAACAGCCACTAAACCAGTTACCAAGTCTGAGGATAAATAAATGTTATGAAGAGGAACATTAACAAATCCACACTCTACACCCTGAATAAGGACACTTGTCCCAGAAGAAGTCTTCTCAGAAAAAGGCAGAGTATCTGCTAAAATAAGGGATTGAGAAGCTCCAGTATCTCGTAAGATTTTAATTGGGGTAGACTGGGCATAGTCACTATTTAGTGACACAAAACCATCTGATAAGAATGGTTCATAAATCTCCATAACAGAATCAGTCTCTGGCCTTTCGGTCTGGATAGGATCTTCCTCCTTAACACATGACTGTGGTTTTGACCGTAAAGAGGTAAGGCCAGTAGGTTTAAGCCCCTCTTGTTTTTCTTTCTTTCTTTTCAGATGTAAACATTCAGATATAATATGACCTGTCCTTTTGCAATAATTGCAAATTGGTTGAGATAAGGGATTTTGATCTTTATTTTCACCAGAAGGTTTGGGTTTGGGAGTAATTGTTTGGCTATGACTGCCAGGTGGATTACTAGGACTATGTTTGGATCCTGAATGTGGGAAAAATGGTCTTCTAGAGGGATTTGACTTATTAATAAAGGAAACTTTATGTGTTAAAGCATAATCATCTGCAAGTCGAGCTGCAGCTTCCAAAGTTTCAACCTGTTTCTCATCTAAAAAGGACTTAATGTCTGAATTTATGCACCTTTTGAACTCCTCTACAAGCATGAGCTGCCTAAGTTTTTCATGATTAGAGCCAATTTTCTTTGAAGAGCACCACCTGCCAAATAGCTGTTCTTTAGTTCTAGCAAATTCTACATGGGTCTGCTCATTTTCTTTCTTACAGTTCCTAAATTTTTGCCTGTAAGCCTCAGGGACCAACTCGTAAGCCTTAAGAATTAATTCCTTTACAGTATCATAACTGGAGCTCTGCTCAAAAGTCAGCTGAGTATATATTTCTCGAGCCTTCCCAATTATTACGCTTTGCAAAAGCAAGGTCCAATGCTCCTTTGGCCATTTTAAATTTTCTGCTACTTTTTCAAAATGAAGAAAATATTTGTCAACCTCTTTTTCTTGAAATGGAGGAACTAATCTGATGTGTTTAGTGACGTCAAAATAAGCACCAGAGTCTAAAGGTTGCCGTTTTACCGTCATATTTTGCATTTCTAATTCTTTCATTCTTAAGTTATATTGTCTCTCTCTTTCCTTTTCTTCCATTTCTATTTTAAGTTTTTCTTGTTCTACTCTTAATTTTTCAAACTCGATTTGCTTCTGAATCTCAAGCTCTCGCATTTGCAACCCTGTCTGTGTAACGAGAACAAGAGACAAAGCAGAAGAATCAAATATTTCCCTATCTACCATAAATTGTACCAGAATATTTTTTATTTCCTGTTTTAGCATGGACTTGTTGACGGTAGTCAATTCATAGTGAGCAGCAATGTCCAACAAATCTGACCTTTTGGCCAAATTTAACAACTCCTGCGAAGGCGCAGTGATAAAAGCTTGAAGGTCAAATGACATGATTGCTTTTTGCTGGTTTTATCAAGTAAATTTATCAGAGTTTATTTATTGATATTTTTCAAAAGTCAATACTTGCTTTTTTATTATTTACTTATATTTGTTGAAAGTCAATACTTGTTTTTTATAAAATAAAGATTTTTATAATTACTGAAATTTTTTAAAAGTCAGTACTTGTTTTATAGCAAACAAATATTTCTTTTTTTAAAAAAAATCAATATTTGTTTTCTTTAAAAAGCTCAAACTTGTTTTAGCTCAAGAAAATGTTCGATCCCGGACGAGCCCCCAATTTCTGTTACGAGCCAGGCGTAACGAGAAAGAAATGAAAGTGAAACCAGCAACAAGCTTTAAATTATTAACAATATTTATTCACAAAAAAATAAGAAAAGATTCAAAACAAAAGAATGTAAGTGAACAGTACCTTTCAAGTTTATGTCACAAAGTCCCTCTGAAATAATCCATGAGAATTTATAAAACAAATCCTTTGAATATCAGTTTCTGATCCCACAATTTAAAGTTCCTGAATTCAGAATTTAAGTCCAGAATGAATAAAATATTAAAGTAATCCAGTATAGAATAATTTCCAGTGAAAGTATACAAAGATGCCCAGATGAAAATCTTTTCTCCTTATATAATATCAAAGAAGGTTCTAGAAAAAGAATTTACTACAAACATCTCTTATTTTCTAGTTCCAATCAAGAAACTTCTAAATCTTCCATGACATTCCAAAAACAACTCAGTCCAGAATCAAGGCCGTAAACATCATGTTATTGTAAACATGTTGAAGTTATTTTTGGAAACATAGTAAATAAAGCTATTTATGGAAACATAGTAAACATGTTGTTTAAAACAATTGAACACCCTGTTATATATATATATATATATATATATATATATATATATATATATATATATATATATATATATATATATATATATATATATATATATATAGCAATGTTTGGTGGCCTCCTACATAAATCCAAACAACCATGACCCTAGGATTCAAAATGGCTACGCCCTGGAGGTCATTTATTAATGTAGAGCTTTATTGCTAAGAACGTAAAAAAGAAAAAAAAACTTCTCTGAAACCAAAGGGCCCTAAACATAAATAATAAGTGTGTAGCAATGTTTACCTGCATAAATCCTGCCAGTCATGCACGTATGGTCCAAACTGGCTATGACCGCGGTGTGTGGTGTGTGTGTGGGGGGGTGTGGGGGGGGGGGGTGGGGGTGTCAGTTGTTGATATAGAACTATGTCGCTAAAACATCTAAAAGGCATAATAT